>CM053585.1:314698334-314711422 GCA_028646515.1 Pseudochirops corinnae | reverse complement strand
CTCATATTTGAAAGTCAAATTTTCTGTTCAGCTCTGGTTTTTTTCATTAAGAATGCTTGAAAATCCTCTATTTCATTGAATGACTATATTTTCCCCTGAAGCATTATACTCAGTTTTGCTGGGTAGGTGATTCTTGGTTTTAGTCCTAGCCCTTTGACCTCCACAATATCATATTCCAAGCCCTTAGATCCCTTAGTATAAAAGCTACCAGATCTTGTGTTATCCTGATTGTGTTTCCACAATACTCAAATTATTTCTTCCTGACTGCTTGCAGTATTTTCTCCTTGCCCTGGGAACTCTGGAATTTGGCTAAAACATTCCTAGGAGTTTTCTTTTTGGGATCTTTTTTAAAGAGGCAATTGGTGAATTCTTTCATTTTCTATTTTGCCCTCTGGTTCTAGAATATCAGGGCAATTCTGCTTGATAATTTCTTGAAAGATGGTGTCTAGGTTCTTTTTTTGATCATGGCTTTTGGATAGTCCAACAATTTTTAAATTGTCTCTCCTGGATCTATTTTCCAGGTCAGTGGTTTTTCCAATGAGATATTTCACATTGCCTTCTATTTTTTTCATTTGTTTGGATATGTTTTATACTATCTTGATTTCTCATAAAGTCATTAGCTTCCATTTGCTCCAATCTAATTTTGAAGGAGTTATTCTCTTCAGTGAATTTTTAAAATTCCTTTTCCATCTGGCAAATTCAGCTTTTTAAGTCATTCTTCTCCTCATTGGCATTTTGGGCTCTTTTGCCATTTGGGTTAGTCTATTTTTTAAGGTGCTATTTTCTTCAGTGTATTTTTGGATCTCCTTTAGCAGGCTTTTGACTCGCTTTTCATGATTTTCTTGCATCATTCTCATTTCTCTTCCCAATTTTCCTCCACTTCTCTTACTTGATTTTCAAAATCCTTCTTGAGCTCCTTCATGGCCTGTAACCAACCAGCTCATATTTTTCTTGGAGGCTTTTGATCCAGGAGTTCTGACTTTGCTGTCTTCCTCCCACTCCATGCCACGATCCGTTTTGTCCCCCAAAAAGGATTGTATGGTCTGTTTGGTTTTCCTCTGCTTGCTCATATCGCCAGCCAATTACTTGACTTTTGAGCTCTTTGCCATAGTAGAATTCTGCTTCCAGAGGGGAGAGCTTTGTCCCAAATTGCTGGGGTTTTTGCAGCTGTTGGAGCTATTAGGAGGGCACTGTCTCTACAGCCCCCACAAGCTCTAGCTCACTGGTTACACACCGCAGGACCACCACTGCACACCGCAATCCAGGTTAAAGCGAGAACAATTACTCTCTGAATGGTTGCTTGGTCCCCTTACAACCTGCAGGCCAGGAGCTCTGGAAGCAGGAAGGAGGCAGCAGCTCCCTGCACCTCTGCTGCTTCTTGCCCTGGGGGCAGAGCTCTTCCGTCAACCCCTGTTCCAACAGAGTTCCACACTGACCTTTTACTTTGGCGTTTATGGGTTGAGAAGTCTGGAAGCCACCATACCTGCTGGTTATTTACTTTCCTGAAGTCTGCTCTGGCCATGGCTGGAACCATATGGCTCCTATGAGACTGTGCTCAGCTTCCCAGTGCACTGCGATACACCTTTCCTGTTGGCCTGCTGGCTGTCTTCAGCAGGAGATTTGTTTCTCTCTGTCACTTTGTGGGTTCTGTAGCTTTAGAATTTGTTTAGAGTCACTTTTTTTACAGGTATTGGAATTGTTTGGAATCGGAGCCCAAGTTAAGTTTGTGCTTCTACTCCACCATCTTGGCTCTGCCAAAAGAAGACTTTTTTTAAAAAAAGCACAAAAATATGATTGAAAAAGATGGGCTGTTCATATGGTAATTGAAGAGTAACTGACAATAATCCAAGGAGTCCACTATCTTTTGCAGGAGAAACAAAATTCCCAGCATATGTGATGCATTCACCGTGGTAGGTCGGTGGGAAGACATGAATAAGGCTCCTGTAGTAAGGGCAGACAGAGAGGAGTTACCATCTGTATCACTGGAGGGAACATCCACACTGGTGAGAATAAGTGTATCAAAGAAGTAAAATTAAACTGATATGACGTGAGAGTGGAAAGGCTGAGCTGAACAAAAAGTAAGATGGGGTCCTTATGGTGACAATGGCCACAGTGTCCACAGTGTACTCAGACAGTCCAGTATCCAGTGCTGGACCAGCCCAAACCACAAGCTTCCCATCGAATCTGAAAGGAGGAGATCTTGCATGATTACTTGGCAAAAAAGCTTTTAAGTTTGCATCAGTTGCAAACTTCCTCCCAGGGATAAGATGGTGCCTCCAGTGGTTTATTGAGGCCTTTGTCCCTGTTTTCAAGCAGTGAGCCCTAGTTTCAGGCAAGCAGTAGATTGTAAAACATCCTAACAAAAAGTAACTCTTTTGTACTAAGTTTGTTCCACTCCTTCCGCTGAATATGGGAGACCAGTGTTCTCAGATAAAACTTAATACTCTACCAGGGGTGGGGAACCTGTGGCCCGGAGGCCATCTGTGGCTCTCTAGGTCTCCAAGTACAGCCCTTTGAACCCAAACTTCACAGAACAAATCCCCTTAATAAAAGGATTTCTTCTGTAAAACTTCGACCCAGTCAAAAGGTCACAACCAAGGGCCTAGAAGGTAACAGTGGCCTTGAGGCTGCAGGTTCCCCACCCCTGCATCTGTTTAAAAATACTGTTGCTCTTTATGACATCAGCGACTTGTTTTTAGTAAAGCCAGACTGCATAAAGATCTATATGTTTACCTTCTCTATCATTTCCTACAGTTTCTGAGAAGCACGTAGGCACATTTACTCTATATGGAGAAGACCCAACAAGAAAAAGCTTATGTTCCATGCACACAGATTAAAAATTCAAGTAAACATTTCCCAAGTATCTACAATGTGCAGGAACCTGTGGCCTATAACTTAAGACTTCTACTCATGTTCTCTGTCCTTAAGGGGCACTCCATCTCTGAGTACTTTACTACTTCACCCTTTGCATGGTTATATTGTCTTCTAGTTCCAGTCCTGAGCTTTTGGTAAACCAGGTCAATTCTACACTTTCCTCTACTCTTAAATCTCTTGTTTCTTTGTCTTACTGCTGATCATGCCTTTTTAAATCCCAAATCCTTCTCCTTCATGCCCAATTCAATGTTGAACAGAAGCTGGAAGAAATCACAAAATATTGCTGACTGGCTCTGCTACAAAATTTATGATACCTCAACAGAGCCCTCATAACAAGAAGTTAATCCTACTACTCCTTAATTGGTTCTCTATCCCAATCACTATAACAGATGTTCAAACCTTCTTTCCTCAAGATTCCCATGTCAACCTTCCCTCAATCTTCTCAGCTGAGGACCTCACCTCAAACTTGACCAAAAAAGTTGAAGCTTTTGGCTGAGAATACACTCTGTTTCCCTTTTCTTTATCTCACATCCTTCTGATGTCATTTCCCACTAACTCCTTCAATTCCAGTATCTGAGGAAGAGGTGGCCTTTCTTGCCAAGGCCACCTCTTCTTAATGTACCCTTGAAACCACCTCTTCCTGTCTTTTCCAGTCATTGTCTCCATTATCATTCCCATGATTTGATTTTCAATCTGAATGTCTAAAAATTTGTTTTCTCTAACCTCAAAAAACCCTCAATAGATGCATCCATCCCTGCTAGCTATCTTCTTATAATAGTCCTTCCCTTCTCACTTAAAAAAGCTCTCTATGATTTGCGCCTCCTTTTCCTCTCCTGTCATTCTCTTCTAAACCCTCTGCAATCTGGCTTCTGATCTCATCATTAAACTGAAATAGTTTTCTCCACAGTTACCAATGATCTGTTAAATGCCTAATCTAATAGCCTTTTCTTAATCCTCATTCTTCTAGACATCTCTTGTAGCAGCTGGCACTGTTAAAAATCTTCTATTCCTGGATAATTTCTTCTCTCTGGGTTTTCCTGATTAATGTTCTCTTGATTCTCTTCTTGGTTCTGTCCTCTACCTCCTTCTTAGTAACCTTTGCTGATCTGCATATCCCACCCACCCACTGGGGGTATTCACTTCACTTTTCTTTGACATTGCCTCACTTGGTGATCTCATCAACTCCCTTAGGTTCAATTATCACCTCTATGCAGACAACCACCAAATCTGTACAGCTAGCCCTAGACTCTCTCCTGAGCACCAAAGCTGAGTAAGACAACTGGTCCTGATTCCTTGGGCAACTGGCATGAATTACTTAATAAATTGATATGCTTAGAAGCTTGAACCTTTGTTTCCTCACTCATTTCATCTTTCACCTGCCACATATTTTACAAAACCAACTGTCTATTACATGTTCCAAACTATATGTCCTATAGGCATCTCAAACACAACTTGGACAAGACAAACTATTTTCCCCTCCCACCCCTTTTCACATTTCCCTATTATTACCAGAAATTCTGTGAGGATTACTACCCTTTTATTGAGGACACCACCAATCCTTCTAGTCACCATGCCTTGCAACTTTGGTGTCATCCTTGGGTCATCATTTTTATTTCCAATCTATTGCCAAATATTGTCATTTCTACCTCTACAACACCTCTCACCTGATCTAATTACTGAAATAGCCTTCCAATTGGTCTCCCCAACTATATCCCAATTCCAACCATCCTTCAAAAAGCTGACAAAGAGATTTTCCTTCCCTCCACCCAATAAACTCCAGTGGCTCTTTATTATTTTCAAGTTCAAACATCAATTCCTTGGGCATTTTAAAGTCCCCTTCCTGATTTTACAGTCTTGTCCTTTACTCTCCCCCTATATATTCTACAGTTTAGCAATACTTGCTTATTTGTTATTCTCTAAATGAATCCTCTGTTCCCATCTTTATGCCTTTCCTGTGATATTCTTCACCCATGCAGGAATAGTCTCCCTTCTCACCTCAATCTCTTAGCATCCCTAAGTGCCTTCAAGACTCAGCTAAAGTGGCACTTTCTGTAGGTTATTCAGTAGATACCACTAAGGCCATTTAAGCAATGGAAAGTTCCCTATCAAGGACTTTGCCACCAAGGGGTAAGATGTGGCAAGTTCAACATAAACTCCATATAGGTTAGTATAGTTTTACAAACATCTGCTAACATCTTTGTTATGTAAGCTAGGTTAATTTTCCCCTAAAAAAAGCATTGAAAGCATCCTTAAAACTTAACTGGGCCAGCAGATTGAAGGCTTGAACTGTTGACATAGCTTCCCGATTGCCTAAGGCATAAAGAAAGTTCAGGACACAAGGATGCACAACTTAGAGTCCCTGCCACTCTGAGAATTAATATACCTGATCAGGTGCACCTCTGTATGAGGGTTGGGGGAGCTGTGTCCAACTGATCCAAGGCTGTATCTTTGCTAAATATCCTTCCTATGTTATTGTTAAGTAAGTCTCTTTTTACAAAATGCGCATCATTCCAAAATAGAGTCTGAAGCCTTAGTCAGATCTAACCCAGAACACTGCCAGAGTTACCTATATAATGTGTGATCTAATTATGCATAATGTATGGCTGTGCACATGACTTAACTGCTCAAAAATTTTCAGGCTACCCAATATCTGCAGGATAAAACATAAACTTCACAGAATAAGACTTAATTATGATTAATAATGATAAATAGATGACAAGGAACCTGTGTGGCACAGTGAATCTGAGTCAGGAAAATCTGGGTTCAAGTTTCACCTCTGACACATAAGATGGCTAACCTTGGGCAAGCCACTGACCTCTGGCTCAGGCAACATTCCAAGATTTTAAGTAGCAGAATAAGTGCCAATCTGCAGTGGTGGAGGCTATTTCTTTGCCTGCAATTCCCTAATAACAATAAAATCACAGAAAATGTCTATAAATAGCTGACATTTATGCAGCTGTCAATGGCCTTCTAGTGTTTTACGTTCCCCATCTCACAGCCCTGTGCCAGAAGCAAGACAAGCATTATTCCTTATTTTCGAAATGAGGAAACAAAAGTTCAAAAAGGCAATGGCCTGAATTTGGTCCCCAGCCCTCCAGCCTGTGGGGCATGAAGCAGAAGAGCACTGGCTTTGGACTCAAGAGGACTTGGCACCAATACAGACTCTTCCTCACGACCTATGTAACCTGGGTCAGTCATCGGATTTCTCTGGGCCTCAACTGTCTCACCTGTAAAATG
The DNA here is from genome assembly GCA_028646515.1 of Pseudochirops corinnae. Taxonomy (NCBI): domain Eukaryota; kingdom Metazoa; phylum Chordata; class Mammalia; order Diprotodontia; family Pseudocheiridae; genus Pseudochirops; species Pseudochirops corinnae. The sequence goes on along the minus strand of CM053585.1, from coordinate 314,705,311 downwards.
GGATGGTTGGACTCAGAGATTTTGAGTCTCACTCTGACCCTTTAATCCAACCAATCTTTTTCCCAGGTGAGTGCTCTTTCTACTCACCTATGCTGCCCAAACAAGTATATGGTGTTGGTTTATACTGCTGAGAGCTTAGCCAAAGGAATTAGACTGGGTTCTATTAGCCAAAGAAGTTAGGACATGTTTAGCTCTTTTTCCAAAGTGTGCCATCTGTGACTTCATAAAGGGAGAAATACCCCAAACTTGTGAACATTCAATTTTACTGACGAAGAAGATACATCTGATGCAATTAAGCAATTTTACTAAGCACCTGCACATGTCCATGTGACAGGAAGTGGGCTAGGTATTGAGGAGAAAAGATTTTCTTTTTTAAAAAATGACCTGATAAAATCTTTGCCTTCAAAGTAGTGACTGAGGGGTTGGGGAAAGGGAATACATTTCAAAGGGACTAACAGGACCGTCACTGGATTTTAAAACAAGAACATCTTATGAATTCAATGAAAAAGACCAGATTAAACTGGCTTTTTTCTATCATTCAAATCCAGGCAGATAGAAAACAAAACAGTTCAGCAAACCAACAAGCACTATCATACGACTCCTCAAAATGGCACCCAAATAAGTCAGAGACAATGTGCCCTATTTTCTTGGTTAGGGGCCAAGCCACAGAAAAGAACAAAGAGCCGGTCCAGAGACGGATCACATGGAACATATTGGTTTCCTCTGAGAAAATTTATTATGCAACTGAATGTTGGAAGCCATGGAAAGTAAGATAAATTCCAATATGTTTGACAAGGGAATGGCATATTTAAACAATGACATTTCATTGTCTTATGACAGTGTGAGAGGAAAATGTAGCCAAATGCTGGGAGTTTCGAGAGGCCACACGAGAGGCCAGGGGTTGCTCCTCAGCAGCTCCAGTTGTTTTTTTTGGAGTTAGTGTGGAGGAGATTTTTGGACATACCAACTACGGAAACCTGTTTTGCTATTTTTGCTATATTTACTACAAAGGTTTTGCTTCATTCTTTTTCCCCTGTGGAAAGGAGAGGTAGGAGGGAAAGAAAACACATTCTTATTAATTGGGGAAAAAATATTAATCCCAGAGCTAGTGTGGTTTACCAGAAAAAGTGTTAACTGGGTTCATATCCTGGTTCTGACATTTATCGGTTCTGTCTGTGGTAATGGCCGAGTCATTCAATTTTTCTGAGCTTTGGTTTCCAAAAAGGGATCATACTATCTGCACTAACTACTTCACAGAGTTTTAAAAACAATTTTTTTTTATTTAGAGCACTAAATAAATGTGAATAATTATTATTAGCTGCAGTACTAAAAAGGAAAGAAGTTAGAAGACCTGAGCAGTCATTAATAAGTTGATGTGCACTTGGAAGGAGGTATCTAGTGGAAGGTTCCAGCCATTTGTCCTTGGCTCTATGCTTTGCAATGATTTTATCATTGATTTTCAAAGAGATAAAAATGACACGGAGATCACATTTTTAGATGACTCAATGCTTGGTGAAGTAGTTAATGCATGAGACAACAAAGTTCAAAACAGAAAATATCTTAACTGGGTAGAATGATGGCAAAGTGGTACAGTGGAAAGAGGTCTAGCCTGAAGATGGTAAAGGCAGGGGCTGCCTAACCTCTCCCCAATTCCTCCCCAAACAACGGTAAGATAATGCCTCAGAATGAATTCTGGAGGAGCAGAACCAACAAAAGGACAGAATGAAACAGTTTTTCATACCAAGACAACTTAGAAGGCTGGCAGGAAGGCTGTCTCACTGGGGTGACACGGAAACACAGATGAGCACAGGCTGATCACCACAAGCCAGCAGCCTTTGGGAAGAATGAATCACAAGCTGCAGCTTCTGGAGTTCTCAGGCCACGAACAGTAAGGTGTTTGACAACTAGTCAGAAGATTACATGGGACCCTTTCTTTGCTGGCACTAGGTGTAGGACTCGGCTGCACTGCCCATATACAGTTCCAGATCACTGTGCCAGCAGTGGAGAAGGAACACTAGCACACTAGGGCATGCAGTCACAGGGGTGCAGGGACCCTGGTTACAGTTCCAGGGTGGAAAAGAGTAGGAAATCGGTGACCACACCTCCCCTTAGATAAGTGGCTCTTAACCTTTCACAGGGTTTGCCTAAGATCATGGGAAAACGCATATTTCTGATAGTCTTAGGAACTGAGACACAGTTCCTCTATCTGTCTCCAGGCAAGTCTGCCCACATGCAGATACACCCACATACAAATATTAACAGGTTGAGAACCACTGCCTTAGATAATAACCAACCCAGAAGCAGAGCCCAACTTTCATATAAAGTTAAATGTCAAGATACAGGCTAGAAAAATGAGCAAAAAAACAACAAAAAAGAATTTAACCAAAGAAAGTCTACGGCGACAAAGAAGAACAGGAAGATCAAAACACAAACACAGAAGACAATGACATCAAAAGCAGCTACGTGCAAAGCCTCAAAGAAAAACATGAATTGGTCCCAGGATGTGGAAGAGCTCAAAAAAGGGTTTTAAAAATCAAATAAGAGAGGTAGAGGGAAAATTGGGGGAAAAATGAGAGTGATGCAAGAAAATTATTTTTAAAAAAAGGCTTGGTAAAGGGGGCACAAAAAATACTGAAGAAAATAACAACTTAAAAAACCAGAAGAGGACAAATGGTAAAAAGAGGTACAAAAATTCAATGAAGAAAAGAACTCATTAAAAAGTAGAACTGGCTAAATGAAAAAGGAAGTACAAGAAGAAAACAATTCCTTTTTTTAAAAAAAAAATTCAGTATTTAAAAAAATTAATTCATTTTTAGTTTTCAACATTCATTTCCACAAGATTTAAAGTTCCAAATTTTCTCCCCATCTTCCCCCCCCCCCCTCCACTCCAAGGTGACATGCATTCTGATTACTTTTTCCCCCAGCATACCCTCCTTTCTATCATACCCCACCCACATTTATCCCCTTCCCCTTTATTTTCTTGTAGGGCAAGATAAATTTCTCTACCCTATTACCTGTACATCTTATTTCCCAGATGCATGTAAAAACAATTAACAATTGTTTTTAAAACTTTGAGTTACAAATTCTCTCCTTTCTTCCCTCCCCACCCATCCTCATTGAGAAGGTAAGCAATTTAACATAAGTTATACATGGTAGTTACGCAAAACATTTCCATAATAGTCATGCTGTAAAAGACTATGTTTCCCTACATTCCATCCAGCCCCGCTCTTATTCTATTTTCTCCTTTGACCCTGTCCCTTTTCAAAAGTGTTTGCTTCTGACTACCCCCTGCAATATTTTCTCCTTGACCTGGGAATTTGGCTACAATGTTTCTAGGAGTTTTCTTTTTGGGATCTCTTGCAAGAGGAAATCGGTGAATTCTTTCAATTTCTATTTTGCCCTCTGGTTCTAAAACATCAGGGCAATTTTGCTTGATAATTTCTTGAAAGATGATGTCTAGGCTCTTTTTTTGATCATGGCTCTCAGATAATCCGGTAATTTTAAAATTTTCTCTCCTGTATCTATTTTCTTTTCTTTTTTTTTTTTTGGAGGGCAACTGGGATTAAGTGACTTGCCCAAAGACACATGGCTATTAAGTGTGTCCAGTGTCTGAGGTCGCATTTGAACTCAGGTCCTCCTGACTCCAGGGCCAGTGCTCTATTCACTGCACCACCTAGTTGCCCCAAGAATTTTTTTTGGCGGAGGAGGGAAGGCAGGGCAGTTGGGGTTAAGTGACTTGCTCAAGGTCCCACAGCTAGTAAGTATTAAGAGTCTGAGGCCACATTTGAACTCAGGTCCTCCTGACTCCAGGGCCAGTACTCTATTCACTGCGCCACCTAGCTTCCCCCAATCTATTTTCTAGGTCAATGTTTTTTCCAGTGAGATATTTCACATTGTCTTCTATTTTTTCATTCTTTTGGTTCTGTTTTATAATTTCTTGATTTCTCATAAAGTCATTAGCTTCCATTTGCCATTCTAATTTTTAAGGAATTATTTTTTTCAATGGGCTTTTGGACCTCCTTTTCCATTTGGCCAATTCTATTTTTTTAAGGCATTCTTCTCATTGGTTTTTTTGAACCTCTTTTTCCTACTTGGGTTAGTCTATTTTATAAGGTGTTATTTTCTTCAGTATTGTTGGGGGTTTCCTTTAGCAAGCTATTGACTCATTTTTCATTATTTTCTTGCATCATTCTCATTTCTCTTTCCAATTTTTCCTCTAGTCCTCTTACTTGATTTTCAAAATCCTTTTTGAGCTCTTCCATAGCCTGTAACCAATTCATATTTTTCTTGGAGGCTTTTGATGTAGGAGCTCTGACTTTGTTGTCTTCTTCTGGTTCTATGTTTTGATCTTTGTCACTGAAGTAAGGTTGTATAGTCTGAATTTTTTTACACTGTTTACTCATCTTCTCAGTCATATACTTACTTTTTTAACTCCTTGTCAAGGCAGGACTCTGCTTCCAGTGGGGGTGGGGTGAGTGTACTGTCCCAGGCTTCAGGGGTTTTATATCAGCTGCTGGATCCCCCACCATCTGTAGTCCCAGAGCTCCAGAAGCTGCTGCTGCTTCCACCTCTAACACCCTGAGGCTGGGGCTGGAATGCATGTGCTCCTCTTTCACCCAGTTCCCACACTGTTCTTGATGTTTATGGGTTGAAAAATCTGGAAACTGCCACAGCTGCCAGTGATTCAGTCCCCTGAGGCCTGCTTTGGCTCTGTCGAGGCCGGGCACAGCCCATGTCAGACTGTGCTCTGCTCCCAGCCTGGTGCGTTATAAACCTCATGTGGCCCTTCCAGGTTGTCTTGGGCTGGAGATGTGTTCCACTCTGTCATTTTGTGGGTTCTGCAGCTCTAGAATTTGTTTAGAGGCATTATTTAGCAGGGTTTGGGGGTGAGTTCAAGCAAGTCCCTGCTTTTACTCTGCCATCTTGGCTCCATCGCTGAAAAAAATTCCTTAAAAACTACTGAGTGGCAAGTTGAAACTAATGACTAAAGAAGTCATCAAGAAACAACAATTTTTTTTAAAATGGAAAAATAGAAGAAAATGTGAAATATCTCATTGGAAAAACAACTCATCTGTAAAATTTATAAAGAAAAGATAATTTAAGAATTATTGGATTACCTGAAATCCATGATCAAAAAAAGAGCCTAGATACCATGTTTCAAGAAATTATGAAAGAAAACTACCCTGATATCATAGAACTAGAGGGTAAACCAGTAATTAAAAGCATCTACCAATGATCTCCTGCAAGAAAATTCCCAAGAATATTATAGCCAAATTCTAAAGCTCTCAGTTAAAGGAAAAAATATTGTGAGCAGCCAGGGGAAAAAAACAACTCCAAAAAAGATTTAAATATCATGGATCCACAAGTCAGGATAACACAACATGTAGGTACTTCTACATTAAAGGACTGGAAAGCATGGGATATGATATTCCAGAGGGCAAAGGAGCTAGGATTACAACCAAGGATTACCTACCCAGCCAAACTGAGTATAATCCTTCAGAGGAAAAATGGACTTATGCTTTTCACCCCAAAAGATAATCACTTCATTATGAATTAATGACAATTCCTTTTGATCTTTTGGACACAGTTTGCATGCTAATTTCAGCATATATCAGCTAGTATTTGTACATTCTGACATCAAAGACATAATAATTTACTTGCTCATTAGGCTTATGAACTATACACCTACATACTATACATTAGAGTAACAGCTCATTACTCTAATTTCCAAAAAGGATTTCATCAATGATTTAGGTTAAACTTTTAAGTACTTCTGGACCATCAAATAACAACCACTCTATTTGAAATGGGTTACATTTGAAATCAATGCTACAAACACCTGACATCCATATCTTTAGAATTAAATTTAAACACTTTCTGAACATCTCTTATATGTAGGTTCTGGGTGGACAAAGACAGATGATCTTTGATTTTGATATAATCTTTCCATTTAAGTGGTTTATAATATAGAAAAGGAGAATTAAGACATACACGCTTGCTTCAATTCACTGAGGATTCATAACTGCATTAGTTAGTGTACTCTTCTCTATGGCGCTAAGATGCTGGGGCCAAAAAATTCATCCCCTACAAATGAGACACTTCAGACTCAGCCAAGTGGTCTGTAAACAGACACATCAGTCCATTGCTGGGCTTTGACTTGAAGATTTTCCAGCTTACCAGAGATTCTGCACTACTGGCAGTGCCTTGGGGACCTTGGGGTCATTTTCATGTCATGACATATCGTTGTAGGACATTAGAGAATTGAAGACAGTATTTAAATTGAGTATAAAAATGCATTAGAAATTATGTTAAAAAATTATAACAGGTCTTTTGGAAGTGGCAAGGAACTGGAAAATAAGGGGGTATCCACCCACAGGGGAATTGAAGAACAAATTATGACATATGAATGTAATGCAATATTGTTGTATCAAAAGAAATTATGAAAAGGCTAATTTCAGAGGAACCTAGGAAGCCTTATATGAACTGATACAGAGTAAAGAGAACAATCAGTATGATACAACAATACTGTAATGAAAAACAGCTTTAAAAGACCTAAGATGTGATGCTCAACCAAGATTCCATGGGGCTCAAGCAGACCGGGGCTTGTCCTTTCTTCTTGAAGAAAATCAAAATGACGTCACTATGCCGGGGTCAAGGTATAGTGTATCTGACTATGGCTGGTTGGGCACAAATAGTCCATATGAACATATCAGAGTGGAGATGTCTCTAAATCTGCATATCTCATCATAAAGTATGTTACACATTTCCTGAGAGGTGACAGACTCAATATGCAGACTGAGACATACATTTCTGGACGTGGCTAGCATGGGAATTGGTTTTGCTTAGGTATGTATATATGCTACAAGGATTTTTTTTTTCTTTTTCTTTTTTTTTTATTTGCTCATTTACTTTTTATTTACAAGATTCAGTTCCACAATCACTTGAGTTTCAGATTTTCTCCCCTCCCTTCCCCCCCC
>CM053585.1:314655440-314697834 GCA_028646515.1 Pseudochirops corinnae | reverse complement strand
GTACCTCAAAGTTGTTTTGATTTGCATTTCTCGAATCAATAGTGATTTAGAGCATTTTTCCATATGCTTAAAGATATCTTTAATTTCTTCCTCTGAAAATTGCCTGTTCATAGGATTTTTTTTTTCTTGAGATATAAAGGCATATATGTAAGAGGAGATAAAGTTAAAAGGGCAGAATGGGCTTTAAACGATGAAGGGCCTCGAATGACAAGCTAAGGAGGTTGAACAAGATAATGGAAAACAGTAAAGGTTTGGAAAGCAAAGAAGTGATGTAGTCATGGTTTTCCATTAGTAAGATTAATCTGGATGGATGAGCAGGACAAATTGAAAGGGGGAGAGATTAGGTAAGAAAAATGATCTGAAGGATATTTTAAGAGGCCAGGTGAGAGATTATGAGGGTCTGAATTGGAGGTTAGTAGAGCAAAAATAGGTAAGCAGATAGAAGAGAAATTACAGAAGTTGAAATGACAGGACATGGAAATATTGTGAATACATATGAGACATGAGAGAATCAGAGACCAATCTAGGTTTCATGAATGGGTGACTAGAAGAATGATGGTGTCAAAATAGGGAAGTTTATAAGTAAAAGTGGTTTTGAGGGAAAGGTGAATTTTATCTGGGACATGATGAATTTGAGGTACTCATGGGATTACAGTTGACACTGTCTCATGAGCAGCTGGATATGTGAGATCTGAACTCGGGGGAGAGGTCAGCATTGAAGAGAGAGGCTTAGAAGTCATCTGCAGAGTACTGATAGTTGAAGCCATAGGAATGGTTGCCCAGGTAAGGAGTTTGGAAGGAAGAAAGTTAAAAACAGAAATGTGGGAAGCATCTACACATAAAAGAAGAGGAAAAAGGAGAGAGAAAACAGTCGGAAAGGTTAAAGGAGAACTAGACTAGAAGAACTTAGATTAGGAGAGTCTAGTGTCAGGAAATCTTAGGAAACAGAGCATATCAAAGGAAGAGGTGGCAGCATTCAGTGTTGACCGAAGGATGAACTGAACTGAATTATCATGGGGTATGGCATCTAGTACAGTAGCAATAGGAAAAGTGAGAATAAAAGGGGGAAGAAACAAAAAGACAATCTTAAAGGCAGTGAGGGCAGCTAAGTGGCAGAGTAGATAAGAGTGCTGGGCTTGGAGTCAGGAAGAGTCATCTTCAAATCTGGCTTCAGACACTTACTAGCTGGGTAAACCCTGTACAAGTCACTTAACCCCGCTTGCCTCAGTTTCCTCATCCATAAAATGAGCAGGAGAAGGAAAGAGCAAACCACTCCAGTATCTTTGCCAAGAAAATCATGAAGAGTCAGACATGATTTAAACAACTGAACAACAACAAAAGGCAATTACAGTAAAAGTTTTGTAAAGAACCTTGGACCTAGAATCAGATGACCTCAGTTTGAAACCCAGCTCTCCCAATAACCAGTAGTGCCCTTGGCTGAGTGACATCCTTTGGATAAACTCTGGTTTGTTCATCTTTAAAATGGGAGTATATATTTACACAGCCTACTCCACAGGGTTATTATTATAAAAGTGCTATAGAAATGTGCTACATTGCTATAACACAAAATTAATCTTATGAGTTTGAGACTTTGACACTTCATTGAATCTATGAACTCACTGACAATAATGTTCTTCCCACTGGTACAAGACTGCCATCCATCCATTCCTCCTCAGATTCTGCAATACTAGATCACATTCTTCCACAGAAACTGTACACACAATCCACTTGGTTGGTGACCCTTTTATGTCTTTTTACATTCTGTAGAAATAATAATAATGATGATGATGATGATAATGTACCAGCCACCGGAAGTTTTTCCATGTAAATAGGTTGTGGCCCACGTTCACATGCCTGCTTTTAGCTCCTGGGGAAATCCTAATGGGGGCCTCTACTACTTTATTTGGGGGCTCATTTCAAGGAAGTTATTCCTTATTTACATGCTAACTAAGGAAGCCTCCAACTCTACAGAAGAAGTAAAGAAACACATGGTCAGATAAGTGTCCTCTGCTTACCTGACTCTAGTCCTCCATATGCATAAGGGTACTGCACACAGAGGGAGAGCTGCAGGCCAATCTGAGTCTTCCCAGCCGAACTCTGTCCAACAAGCTCTGTGATTCCCACCAGGGGCAGACCGCCTCTTAAAAGTCTGTTAAGTACCGAGCAGCCAAAGCCGAGTTTCTTATGCTGTGTTGGAAATTCTTCTTTCTGCTGATATATGTGAAGTGCTGAAGGATTTAAAAAAGAAACAAAATGAAACTCCATGAAACAGTTTTTCATTAAGAATTAACAAATCAATATTCAAGCTTTATAAAACATCACAGATGCTTGTCATACCAAAGGTTTATCTAGTTAGCAATATAACTCCTGAGAGAAAAGCAGGCTGGCTAACTTTTTTTTTAATACTTAATTTGTTGTCTGACTTCTTGTGATCCCATTTGGGATTTTCTTGGCAAAGATACTGGAGTGATTTGTCACTTCCTTCTCCAGCTCACTTTACAGATGAGGAAATTGAGGCAAACTAGGTTAAGTGACTTGCCCAGGGTCACCCAGATAGTAACTGTCTGAGGGCAGAATTGAACTCAGGAAGATGAATCTTCCTAACACCAGGCCTGGCACTGTATCCACTGTGCCACCTAGCAGCCCTTTATATTTAGGACTTTAAGATATTATTTTATTTGTCAAGGATGGGATGAGCTTTAATCTTTATTAAGCATTTTTGGGCTCAATGGCAATATAAATATTTTATTCATAAAGCACACTCTATGGAAATATTTTCCTATTTGCACAATACTAAATATGAGAAAAACTGTTCCATGAGAGACCATTACAAAATTTCTATTAAATTCAGCAAACCTTTAAAGCAGTGTAGGAGAGTAAAATGGAAAGATGAATCAAATGACATGGAGTCTTAGTTCTGCCGCTTACTAGGGGGTGATCTTGAGCAAGTCAATATAGTGACTTGCTCAAATTCCGTACCTATAAAATGGATACAATAATACCTGTGTTCTCTGTCTCACAAAACTTTGGGGATTAAATGAGACAATGTGTATAAAGTACTTTGTAAATGACAAGGTGCTATTTAAAAGCCAATCATCACTATTTTAAGTGTTTATTATGTGCTGGAATGATGGGGATTTATGACCCATGTACAAATAACTACAATACAAAATAGTGCAGAAATGAATCAGTGTCAACAAAATGCTAAATAAAGCCAGAGGAAGGATGCAATGCTATGTTTTGTCTGGAACAAAGACAAGCTGCTTCTGTGCACAGCTTGGTACTAATTCAGTTAGAATACCATCAGGAGCTGGGACCCTACTTGAAATTTACATAACTAACCCAGAAACAGAATAAACCTAAAGTTTCTGTCTATTACAATGAGAATGCCAAGGTGGAAAAGGCATTAATTCAATACATATCCTGCCTAACTATATCATGTGCTTAATTCTACTTTTTTGTCTTTTTTTGGAGGTGGGAGGGCAGGGCAATTAGGGTTAAATGACTTGTCTAAGGTCACACAGCTAGTAAGTGTTAAGTGTCTAAGGTCAGATTTGAACTCAGGTCCTCCTGACTCCAGGGCCGGTGCTCCATTCACTGTGCCACCTAGCCACCCTGGTTAATGCTATTTTTAATCCTGAATCATCACCTGCATTCATAGGTGGCTGGGTGTTTGGCAAGAGGTGAAAATAAAGTCTTCACTGGCACAATTATGGGGCCTCATGGATTTACACTAGAAGAAGCTTACCTTACCTTTAGCAATCTCAGATCCCTCATTTGTGAAATGGGGGCAAATTTTTCCTTTATATCTCACCTAGTTCAAATGGGAGATTCAGATCAGAATAAAAAAATAATATGAGAGGTTCAAATAAAAATAACCATAATAATTCATATTATTTAGTTTTTTAGGGTTTACAAAGCAAGGAAGGTAGTGGGAATGTTATTATTCCTATTTTACAGATGAAGAAATTGAGGCAAAGAGAGGCAAGTGGTCTGACTTTAAGTCTGCTGCTCCTTCCACTATACCAGGCTGCTTCTCAGCAAATGGATATGAAAGCACTTTGAAAATTATAAAGAGGGAGCACCGGCCCTGGAGGCAGGAGGACCTGAGTTCAAATCCAGCCTCAGACACTTAACACAAAAACTAGCCATGTGACCTTGGGCAACTCACTTAACCCCAACTGCCCTCTAAAAAGCAAAAAAAAAAAAAAAAAGAAAGAAAGAAAATTATGAATAACTATGAAAACATAAAAGAGAGTACCATTATTAATATCACAATTCCTGAATGCTGTGGGGAACTATGTGGTCTAGGAGAAAGGACAAGAACAGGCATTTAGGTAACACCTATGATGTGTCAAGCGCCATGCTAAGTGCATTCACCCTATGTCAGAAGATCAGCATGATGCTGGCACAGAGCACAAACTTGTCCACTTCACAAAGAGCCCCTGGGCTTCTCCTCATTTGTACACATGGCACTGTGCTTCAGTCTGTCTTTCCTATACAGAAGAGATCTTTTTTTACTTCACTCCTCATTTTCTCTTCTGCCTGCCACTGAGCCACACCATCCTCACCCACTTCTCATATACACACTTCACCTGCTGGAGATCTACTGTTCCAGGGCTACCATTCTCTCTGCCAGACTCGGAAGACCTGTGCCTCCCTGCCTTCTCACTGGGACTGTGATGGGACTTCACTGAGGTATGTAGCAGCAGGTGTGAGGTAACCAGCAGGGGCACCTCACTCACACTCACAGTGCACAGAAATCCTGCAGCAGGAAGAAGCTGGATTGATGATGCGCTAATGCTGTCTTTATAGACAAATAACAGTGCCTCCTATTAACAAGTGAATCGTCTTAAGAGACATGCCCTAAGATCCTACACACATTTCAGAATCTCATGTCTCCATCTCTTTCCTCATGATGTCCCGAGGAGGTTCTTTCCCACCAGGGCTGCCTCTCTGATTCCTGGCAATCCTTCCAAGTCCAGCTCTGTGAGGAGGGTTCCCTCTGTTATGCTAGTGCTCCTCACGGTTCCAGGGCAGAAAAGAGTGCCTGTGATCATTCACTGACCAGAACACAGGCCAGAAGACGAGTAACACCACTTCTTAGATCATGCCACCTTAGAAGAACTGGAAACTGGGGTGGTTAGGTAGCGCAGTGAATAGAGCACCGGCCCTGGAGTCGGGAGGACCTGAGTTTAAATCTGATCTCAGACACTTAACACTTACTAGCTGTGTGACCTTGGGCAAGTCACCACCCCAATTGCCCTGCCTTCCCCCCTCCAAAAAGCAAAAAAAAACAAAAACAAAAAAAAGAAGAACTAAAAACTTACAGGACCCTAGAAATATCTCTGAAAAAAGCTGCACTTTAAAACCCCTAAAATGTGGGACATTATGCCCTCCACACTGGGAGCAGAGCTCGACCTTAACAAAGAGCTTAAGAAATCAAGTAACTGGCTAGGAAAATGAGCAAACAACAGAAAAGACCTCAGACTATAGAATCTTACCTTGGTGACAAGGAGGATCAAAACATACATTCAGAAGAAGACAACAAAGTCAAAACTCCTACATCAAAAACCTCCAAGAAAAACATGAACTGGTCTCAGTCATGGAAGAGCTCAAGAAGGATTCTGAAAACGAAGTAAGAAAAGCAGAAGAAAAATTGGGGAAAGAAGTGAGAGTGATATGAGAAAATCATGAAAAACAAATCAACGGCTTGCTAAAGGAGAGCCCCCCCCCAAATACTGAAGAAAATTACACCTTAAAAAATAGACTAGATCAAATGGCAAAAAGTCAATGAGGAGAAGAATGCTTTAAAAAGCAGAATTGGCCAAATGAAAAAAGAGGTTCCAAAGCTGACCGAAGAAAATAATTCCTTAAAAATTGGAATGGAGCAAATGGAAGCTAATGACTCTATGAGGAACCAGGAAAGTATAAAACAAAACCAACAGAATGAAAAAATAGAAGACAATATGAAATATCTCACTGGAAAAACAACTGACCTGGAAAATAGATCCAGGAGAAATAATTTTTAAAATTATTGGACTATCTGAAAGCCATGATCTAGAAAAAAAAACCTAGACATCATCTTTCAAGAAATTATCAAGGAAAACTGCCCTGAACCAGAGAAATAGAAAACCAATAGAAATTGAAAGAATACACTAATCTCTTCCTGAAAGAGATCCCAAAAGTAAAACTCCCAGGAATATTATAGTCAAATTCCAGAGTTTCCAGGTAAAGGAGAAAATATTGCAAGCAGCCAGAAAAAAAATTCAAGTATCATGGAAATACAATCAGGATAATACAAGATTTAGCAGCTTCTACATTAAGGTATCAGAGGGCTTGGAATATGATATTGTGGAGGGCAAAGGAGCTAGGATTAAAACCAAGAATCACTTATCCAGCAATGAGGGGGAACACTGACACTCAATGACATAGAGGAATTTAATGCATTCTTGAGAAACCAGAGCTAAATAGAAAAACTGACTTTCACATACAAGACTCAAGAGAAGCATGGAAAGGTAAACATGAAAGATAAATCACAAAGGACTTACTAAAGTTGAATGGTTTACATTTCAACATGGAATGATGATATCTGTAACTCAAGAGACCTTTCTTATAATTAGGGTAGTTGAAGGTAATATCTATCTATCTATCATCTGTTTATCTGTCTGTCTGTCTGTCTATAGACAGAGGGCACAGGGTAAGTTGAATATGAAGTGATGATATTTAAAAAATCAAATTAAGGGGTGAGAATGGAATGTACTAGGACAAGGAGAAAGGGAGCGGTAGAATGGAGTAAATTAAATCACATAAAAGAGGGAAGAAAGGGCTTTTATGGTAGAGGAGAAGAGAGAGGGAGGTGAGAGGGAATGAGTGAACCTTACTCTCATCAGACTTGGCTTAAGGAGGGAATAACATACACACTCAATTGGGTACAGAAATTTATCTTACCCTATGGGAAAGTAGGGGGGAAGGGAATGAGAAGTGGGGGTAACAGAAGAGAGGGCAGACTGGGGGAGGGGGTAATCAGAAGCAAACACTTTTGAGGAGGGATAGGGTCAAAGGAAAGAACAGAATAAATCAGGGGCAAGATAGAATGGAAGGAGATACAGCCTTTCACAACATGACTATTATGGAAGTGTTTTACATGACTACATAAGTACAATCTATATTGAATTGCTTTCCCTCTCAATGAGGGTGGGTGGGGAGGGAAGAAAGGAGAGAATTTAGAACTCAAAAGTTTCAAAAAATGAATGCTAAAAATTATTTTTACATGCAAATGAGAAATAAGATAGATACACAGGCAATGGGGTATAGAAATCTAGCTTACCCTTCAGTGAAACAGAAGGGGAAAAGGATAAGAGAAAGGAGGTGGGTGATAGAAGGGAGGACAGATTGGGGGAAAGTGTAATCAGAATACATGATGTCATGAGGTGAGGGGAGAGATGGGGAGGAAATCTGGAACTTAAAATCTTGTGGAAGTGAATGCTGATAATCAAAATAAATAAATAAACGAATGTGAAAAAATAAAATAAAATTGGTTTAAGGGAGGTAAGATGGAGGAATTATCTCATACAAATGAGGCATATATGGAAGAACTATTACAGTGGAGGGCTGGAGGGGTAGAAGTCTGGTAGGGCTAGAACCTTATTCTCATTAGAACTGAGTTAGAGAGGCAATAACATCTTGAAGGGTATATAAATCTTCTTAACTTCCAGAGAAATATGAGGGTAAGGGGATAGGATAAAGGAGGGATTCTTAGAAGGGGTTCAAATTTGGGAGACAATGGTTAGAAATAAATTAGACATCTGAGATGGGATAGGGTAAAAAGAAAAGGAAAGAAAGATAAACAATAAGGATGGAAGGAAATATATAGCTAGTAATTATAACTTTAAATGTGAATGGGATGAACTCACCTGTAAAATGGAAATGGATAGCACAATAGATTAGAAACCAGAACCTAACAATATGTTGTTTACAAGAAAGGCATTTTAAAGTGAGAGATACACATAGAGTAAAAATAAAGGACTGGAGGAGAATTTTTTATGCTTCAGCTGATGCGAAAATTGCAGGGATAACAATCATGATCTGATATAAAATTAAAGCTGAAATACTTAATTAAAAGAGATAAACAGGGAAACTACATTATGATAAAGGTACCATAATGAAGTAATATCAATTCTAAACTTATAGGCCCCAAATGCTGTATATTATCTGAATAGTTAAAGGAAAAGCTAAATGCTTTATAGGTGGAAATAGGATAGCAAAACTATAATAGTGGAGGACTTCAACCTTCCCCTCTCAGAACTAGATAAAACTAACCAAAAAATAAGTAAGAAAGAAGTCAAGGAGACGTATAGAATCTTAGATAAGTCAGATATGGTAGATATCTAGAAAGAACTGAATGAGAATATAAAGGAACAGACCTTTTTCTCAGAGATACATAATATCTTTACAAAAAATGACTACACAGTAGAGCAAAAAACTTCATGGTTAAATGCAGAAAAGCAGAAATGTTAAATGCATCTTTTTCAGGTCATAATGCAACAAAAATTATATTTAATAAGGGATCATGAAAACACAGATTAAAATTTAACTGGAGATTAAATAACCTAATAGTAAAGAATGAGTGTCTTAAAGAACAAGTCACAAAATACAATAAATAATTTTAGTAAAGAAAATAATTATGAAACAATATAGCAAAATCTATGGGATGCAGTCAAAGCAGTACTTAGGGGAAAATTTATATCTCTAAATGCTTACATCAATGAAATAGACAAAAAACAGACCAATGAATTGGTTATGCAATTAAAAAACTAGGAAAAAAAACAAATTAAAAAATTTCCAATTAAATGTCAAATTGGAAAACCTAAAAATTACAGATGAGATTAATAAAACTAAATATAAGAAAACCACTGGATTAACCAATAAAACTAAGAGTTGGCTTTATGGGGAAGAAACAACAACAACAATAAAATAGATATACCGCTGGTTAATAGGACTAAAGAAGAGAGAGAGAGAAAGAAGAAAATCAAACACTAATATCAAAAATGAAAATGGTCAATACACCACTAATGAAGATTAAATGAAAGTAATTATTAGGAGATATTTAGTCCAATTATATGCCAAAAAATTTAACCAAGTGAAATGGATGAATATGTACAAAAATATAGACTGCCCAGAATAACAGAAAAGGAAATAGAGTATCTAAATAAATCTATTTTAGAAAATGAAATTGAATAGGCCATAAATGAGCTTCCTAAGAAAAATGTATAAGGACCAGATGGATTTACAAATTCTACCAAACATTTAAAGATCAACTAATTCAAATATTAGATAAATCATTTAAAATAAAGGAATTCTATCAAATTCCTTTTATGAAACAAAGATGGTGTCAATACTTAAACCTGGAAGAGCAAAAACAGAGAAAGAAAATCACAGACCAATTTCACTGATGAATACTGTTGCAAAAATCCTAAATAAAATACTACTAGAAGACTATAACAGTATATTGCAAAGATTGTACATTGTGACTAAGTGGGATTTCTACCAGGAATACAGGGATGGTTTAACATAAGAAAAACTATTAACATAATTGATTATATCAATAATAAAAGTAACAAAAATCATAATTATATCAACAAATGAGAAAAAGTTTTTGACAAAATTAAATACTCATTCTTATTAAAAACACTTGAAAGCATAGGTATAAATGGATTTTTCCTTAAAATGATAAGAAGTGTCTACTTCAAACCATCATCAAGTAATATCTGAAATGGAGATAAGTTAGAAGTCTTCCCAACAAGATCAGGAGTGAAATAAGAATGCCCATTATCACCAACATTATTCAATCTTGTATTAGAAATGCTAGCAATAGCAACAAGAGAAGAAAAGGAAATTGAAGAAATCAGAATGGGCAATGAAACAATAAAACTATCTCTTTTTGCAGATGATACTGATGACATATATCCAAAATCCTCAAGATTCAGTTAAAAAGCTAGCTAAAACAATAACTTTAGAGCAAAGTAGCATTATGTAAAATAAACTTACATAAATCATCTGTATTTTTATATATCATCAACAAAACCCTGAAAGAAGAAAGAGATGGTAAGAGATACCCCATTTAAAATAACTGTCGACTGCATAAAATACCTGGGAGTATACCTGCCAGGAAAAACCCAGGAACTACATGAACATAATTTCAAAATACATTTTATAAAAATAAAGTGAAATTTAAATAATTGGAGAAATATTAATTGTTGATGGGGTAGGCAGAGCCAATATAATAAAAATGACAATTCTACCTAATCTACTTATTCAAGGCCATTCCAATTAAAGTACCAAAGAACTATTTTATTGAGCTAGAAAAAAAATAATAAAATGCATTTAGAAGAACAAAATGTCAAGAATATCCAAGGAATTAATGAAAAAATGTGAAGAAAGGAGGTTTAGCAGTATAAGATCTTAAAATATATAAGGCAGTAATAATCCAAACTGTCTTCCACTAACTACAAAAAATGAAGGTGGATTAGTTGAACAGAATAGACATACAATATACAGTAGTAAGTGGTTATAGTAACCTTGTGTTTGACAAGTGTAAAGATTTAAGCTTTGGGGATAAAAATTCATAATTTGGTTAAAAAATGTTGGGAAAATTGGAAAGCAGTCTAGTAGAAATTGGGTATAGAACAATGATCTTACACTATGGTCCAAATGGATACATAACCTAGATATAAAGGGAGATAGCCTAAGTAAATTAGAAGAACATGGAACATATTACCTATCAGACTTATGAAGAGGAGAATTTATGAATAAACAAGAGATAGAGAGCATTATGAGACGTAAAGTAGATAATTTTTATATTACATTAAATTTCAAAGTTTTTGTACAAATAAAACCAAAAAACCAAGATTAGAAGGAAATCAGAAAATTGGGAAAAAATTTTATAGACAATTTTTCATATCTCAAATATACACAGATCTTAACTTCAGGATATCATCTTACACCTATCAGATTGGCTAAAGTGACAGAAGAGGAAAAAGACAAATGTTGGAGGGGATATGGAAAAATTGGGACACCAATACACTGTTGGTAAAGCCATGAACTGATCTAACCATTCTGGAAAGAAATCTGAAATTATGCTCAAAGAGTTATTAAAAACTATGTATACCCTTTGACCCAACAATACCACTGTTAGGTTTGTTTTTCAAGGTGATCAGACAAAAAGGGAAAAGAAGCTATATGTTCTAAAATATTTATAAGCAGCTTTTTTTTAATGGTGGGAAGGAAATGGAAACTGAGGGGGATGCTCATCAATTGGAGAATGGCTAAACAAGCTATGGTATATGATAGTGATAGAATACTACTGTGCTGTAAGAAATGATGAGCTAGTTGACTTTAGAAAAACATGGAAAGACTTGCATGAAATTATGAAAATTGAAATGAGCAGAACCAAGATAATGTTATATACAGTAACAGCAATATTGTTCAAAGAATAACTTGTGAATGACTAAGCTACCCTGAATATTATAAATATTCAAATCAACTGCAAAGGACCAATGAAGAAAGATGCTATCCATCTCCAGAGAAAGAACTAGTAGACAGAAGTATAAATAGTATGGTTTTATATACACACACACACACACACACACAACGTGTGTGTGTGTGTTCTCGTGTATCTGAGTCAAATGGTGGTCTTCTCTAGTGTAGGGTGGGTTGGGAAGAAGGGAGACAGGATGGAATTTAAAATGTAACCAAAAAGAATTAAACTAAACTTTTAAAAAATAAATGAAAATGACAACAATAGGTAACATGTATATAGTGCTTTAAAGGTTTGCAAATGCTTTAAAATTATTATCTGATTTTATCCTCACAACAACCCTGGAAAGTAGTTGCTATCATCCCCGCTTTACAGATGAAGAAATTGAGGCAGCCAGAGAGTAAGTGATTCTCCCAGAGTCATAGAACTATGAGTGCCCCAGGCTTGATTTGAACTCAGTTCTGACTGACTCAAGGTCCAGTACTCTCTATACCTGCCAGCCTCAGCATGAACATCAACATTCTTTCCCCCTGATATATGACAATTATGCAGATTTTGAAACATGAAGGAAGACTCCAACTTATTTATGACAGAATAACTATGATCAGTGCCAGTGGCCACCCCACGATTCACCTTGATATTAATCAACTTTCATGCAATTTATCTCCTAAACAACAACAAAAAAAGGTGCCAAGCAAAATTTCCTCATTCTGTTGTTACCTGTCAGAACACAGTTGTTCCTCAGTGCTAATGAGACCGTTTTCAATAAATGCTGGACATCAATGCTGGACAGTTTTGTTAGTCTCTGCAAATCAGGTCCAGAAAGGTGCAAAACTTCCTTTATTGATTTTAGTTTTGCTGAAATGAGCACAAATACAGCAAAAGGAATAAAAACAAAAGTTTTAAATTTTCTGCCCCCCCCCCCCAAACGACATGCAATCTGATATAAGCTCTACATACACATTTCTATTAAACATATTTTCACATTAGTCATGTTGTATAGAAGAATTAGAATCAATGGGAGGAACCATGAGAAAGAAAAAAACCAAACCAAACAAACAAACAAAAAAAGAAAATAGTGTGCTTTGCTCTGCATTCAGACTCCGTAAGTCTTTCTGTGGATGTGGATGACATTTTCTATCATGAGTCCTTTGGAACTGTTTTAGGTCCTTGCATACTGAGAAGGGCTAAGTCTATCAAAATTAGTCATCACACACTGTCGCTGTTACCGTGTACAATGCAGAACAAAAATTTTTTTTGTGGATTTCAATGAGCAATTTAAAAAGACAATTGTAATACAAACTCATTCTCATCACACTAATTGTTAAAAATGTCTCTTTATACTTGTAATGCATCTAAAATTACCTTTTTTAACAGCAGCGATAATTTTAGGATTCAATTCTAGTTGGTCCCAATCCATTTCTTAAATGTACATACTATAGACTTGAGTAGCCTCCTATGAATAAAAGAAACATCAAAACATAAGGCAACAAAAGCCCCAACTTGATTCAAGTAACTTTTTTCTTTTTAACTATCTTTCATTTAATAAAAACCACATAAAATGAGCATTTCCATATACACTGTAAAATAAAAAAACTGTACGTAAAACATCTATTATGTAGAGCTTCCATTCCTTTTTAAATAAGTATTAAGTTAAGAATATAATCTTCAAAATGTTCTGGTTGTGATTCTTCCTGACATTCCATCTGTCCTCTTTCTCCCCAACTTTTTGTTGTTGGTGTTTGGGAATCCTATCCCTTGTCTCTCTTCCTCTCTACATCTCTCTCTCTCTCTCTCAGCCTGGAGTCAGGAAAGCCATAAGATATGTATAAATAATTACAATAAAGATTTTATAGAGATGAAAAGCAGGCATATGACTTGGTATTATTCTTGTTCTCCCAACTATCTTTTTTTGACAGCAATATGGCTACAATTTTTTCTGGTCATCTGGTATCTTCTCTCTGAGGCATCTGGAGAACTAACACAAATACAGGTATCTTACTATGCAAAAATGTAGAGCTTTTGTATAACAAAAAGCAATCCACCAAGGATAAAAAAGGAAACTAAATACAGATTAGGTAAGAAGTCTTTTTGATAAGTACTTCTAATATATGTTTGATATCCAAGACCTATGAGGCACTGATACAGATTTACAAATATAAAATTTATCCCCTAAATATAAATGGACAAAGCATGTCAAAAAGAATTTTCAAAATATAAAATATTATCATTAACCTCCTAAGAAACTGTTAAAACTGTTTACAAATCAGAGAACTGAGAGTCAAAACAACTGACTCATCTTATATCCATTAAAGTTGCAATGATAGTTAAAAATAATAAGATTTAATGCTATTGGGGCTAAGAAAAAAACAGACATCCACGTCTGATGAACCTGTGAATTGGTAATGATCTCTTCATAAAATAACAAAGCATTAGATGATAAAAGTTACAGTGATACAATTACTGAGATTATATCATAAGGATTTCCTTGATAACATTTTTTGAGAGATTCATTTGTACAAAAATACTGTTAAAAGCATTATCTATATGGTAATAGCAAAAAACTAGAAACAACTTAAAGGTCGAATGACCAGGGAATGGTTGAATTTTGGTATATTAATGTAACAGAATGTTATTGTAATAAGAAATGACAAATATTAAGACTATAAAGAAATATAGACACCTTTGGACATGACCAATATATCCATTTATTCTGCTTGATCATTTATTTGTTATAAAGATAAGTTTCTGTTTTGGGGGAAAGCAGGAAGTTACATAAAAAAAAGAACATCAATAAACAAAAATTATACACAGAAAAAAGAAGTTAAGAAGAGTTAAAGCAATTTTGTAATTTTTTTGATGAATTTAATAGATATGCAATAAATCATATGTAACAAATTCATGGATTCACATAAAATTCTTTTTTTTCTTCTCTGTACAAGGGAATGTTTCTGTTTGCTGATAACAGTTCACAGATAAAAAAAATGGAAAAATGTACGAAGTTAATATAGAGTAGAAAACGTAGAATCAAAATATCTACATAATTACAACTGCATGGGTAATGACCACAATGCTTTTGGTGGATCTGTGGGCACTCCCTCCAATGATGTAAAGCACAACTCATCCATGATTTCTTATTCTTCTTAACACTTAACCATATCTTTCTATAAGTCGCTACGGAGAATCTAGCCAATGTGCTGGGGTGCTGAGTGTCTTGACATTACAGGGACAATAAATAGTACGTAGATGGTCCCCACATGTTTTCCTTCACTTTTGTTAAATTACTACTCTGCTCACCCCCTCCCATAGTGACAGATCCCTTTAACGAGATGCTTTATGGATTGTGAGCACAATGCATGGTTGGTGACATGCTGCCATCTATTCTTGCTTACTAAGCACCTCTCCAATGACTTCTGGGTGACCTGCAATTTTGATTCCGCAAGCATTGGTCAAGCACCAGGGACTATGCTGAACACCAAGGGATGCAAAGACAAAAAATGAAAACGTCCTCTGACCTCAAGGGGCTAACATTCTATCTGGAAAAACTACGTAGACAGATAAGTAAATAAATGACAATTCTTTCAATGATTTTCTCATTCTCTGATTCACAGTCATGTAGCAATATCAGAAGTATATTTATATTAAAAAGACAGACTTTACTTTCAAGAATAAAAATTTGGGATCACTGAGAGCACTAATTTCCCAGATACAATCAAATATGCTCTCTCATGCCTATAAAATGATAGGCTCAGTATGCAAGGTCTGTCTATTCAAAAGATTCAGTACGTACTGACAGACCTGCTCCCTTGTCATCTATCCAAATGCCCATGAATACCTGGACAAAAACTATTATTTACTGTTGTTCTGGTGGTGATGGTGGTGGTGGTGGTGGTGGTGGTGGTGTGTGTGTGTGTGTGTATACGTGTGTGTGTGTGAATGAACAAATGCTTTTGAAGGATTTTGAGATCTCATTTAGGAGGTTTTATAATGTTGCATATTTTGCTGTTTATAAAGAGAAAAGTCCAAAGGACCTCAGCATCCATAGGGAATACCTCTCAATTTGGATTATGTTCTAGATATCCTCCATGATAGTGACAAACCACACTGCCAATCATGCTGTCCAGTTTCATTCTTGATTTGCTATTAATAAGCAAAAGGCTGTCAAGCAAAAATATCTTATACACTCTTAATATGAAGCTGGGGGAGGCTGAGATGAGAGGATCTCTTGAGTTTGGGAGTTCTGGGCTACAATATGGCTAAAGCTGATTAGGTGACCATACTAAGTATGGCACCAACACAGTGAGACCCTGGGTGTAGAGGGGCACCAGGCTGCCTAAGGAAGGGCAAACTAGCCAAGGTCGGAAAAACAGAGTAGGTAAAAACTTCCATGCTGATCAATATTGGGATCAGTCCATGAATAACCACTACACTTCCAGAATAGATGAGAGAGGAGGGCAAAAAAGAAAGAAAAGAAAAAAGACAAAGCATCCTTGAGCATACATTTTTCTCCATTGAATTAAATGCTTTTTTAATAGTCAACCAATAACAAACAGTGGAATCTTGTATTCTCTGTACCTTTTAATCAATTAATCAATTGTGTAATTATAAAGATGTGGTATCTTATAGAATATCATTTGTAAAAAGCCTTCTTGTTCTCGTTTCTTATTTTTATCAAGGACACCCTTAGATATGTTGATAAATTTTTCTCATAAAGATTTAGTTGAGATGAAAAGTTGGCATATAGGTCAATAGTTATTGATATCCTCCCAGTCACCTTTTCCCAGTAATAATATCTCTGATTTTAAAAAAATTTTTTTTAGTACTTTTCCCTTTTTTGAAAAAATCTTAAAATCTCTTATTATGCTTGAAACTTTTTTTGCCTCCAGCATGGACATCTACTCTTGGTTGGATTCAGCTGCCTTTCTTTTATTTTCTGTAGTGTTATTTCTACTATCTCAGGAACTTTGACATTAGTAGTTTACACAATAATAACACTAGATAAAGTATAGAAATTATGCAGTAATCAGTGTGGGGAGAACAGAAAGACAAACAGGATGAGTTCATATTAGTTTGTTAAAGCCAATCATTATGACTTTGTTAAACATATAAATTATGGAAGTTGATAATTTTATAGCTTTTTGTGTATTCAAAAGTTTGGGTACATTAAGTCAACAAGTTTATATAAAAGTTATTATCACAAAAAAACCTTTTATGGTCAAACTTAAAATCAAATAAAAATTGCACATAGGATGTTTTTAACATTGAGCTGAAGAAATATATCCCACTAAAGGTCCTATGCTTAATAAGGTTGTCAGATTTAAGAAAGAAGTTAAATTTTCAGTACAGTGTCATTTTCAATTACCTAAAAAAAAATCATTGGGGATAGTAACTTGGTAATAGGACCCTAGACCAATAAATTTATATTTATGCTAATAAGCATGGGGGAAAAAACGGAAAACACCAAAACCCCTAAAATTATGAAAGTAAAACAGTTCTGTTTTGTAACAAATATAAAAACAACCCTAATGTTTATTAACTGCAAGTCTGTTAAAATAGGTCAAACAAGAAAGCTAAAAAAGATGACAACCAAGTACAATGCAACAGAAGAAAGTATATACCTTTAGTAGTGGATAATTTACACAAAATATTATCAAATGTCTAGAAAATGCAAGTAATCTTCTTACTCTGGAGTATAACTGTATATGGAATGATACTAAGTGTAAAGTTAATGACTATATCCAGAAAACAAATGAAAAAGATGTTAACTATCACTGACATACTCGGTTTCCAATAGCATGAAAGGTCACTTGACTGATGTATTCTCTGCATTCTTCAGAGTAATTTTCCTTAAATCTATCTCCATGAAATCTCTGTAAAGACAGTAAAGTCAATTTTATTTCTGGTGCTCAGGGAATTTTACATTCTATGGTAATATCATCAAAAGGAATTATAACATACTGGGCCTAGAAAGTTAAAGCACAAAACCATAGAATCTCGGAGATGAAACGAATCTCAAAGGTTTAACCTGTATCTGAGTAGGAATAGCCTCTGAAATATTCCTGAAAAATGCCCTTCCAAGTTCAGCTTTAAGACTCCTGGGAATGAGGAACCCTTCTACCTCCCTAAGCAATAGGTTCCACTCAGGTGCTTGTAGTTCTCAGCTAAGCAGATAGAATAAGATAACCCTTTCTTTCTTATTACAATTTTTCAAATACTTCAGAAAAGGTTTCATGCATAGTGGACCTTGAAGGATGAGTAGGATTTAGATACATAGAGGGCAGAAGGAAGGGCAGTTCAGATAAGAATTGCATGAAAGTTGTTTTAGAATGGGACAATGAACAAGTGATGTTCAGGAAACCTTCCTGACTGTCATGAAGAGTTCCTATTAGAAAGCAGTACATCAGACTTTATCCTGAAGGCAATAGGAAGCCATCAGAAGTTATTTATTATCTTGTAGATTTGCGGAAGGGTGAAGGACATGGTTCATACTACTTGCTTGTTTCATTAAAATTCTTAAGCAGGCACTAAAATTCTCCCATAATGTTTCATCATAGTGTAATGAGGATTCTGACTTTTCAAAGCTTATGTCAGTGACCCAAAAGATCTGGAAGGACTTTGAGAATAGGCCTATTGCTGGGCTGTGTCTATCGTATCAGATATGCAGAAAGACCACTGGGTTTGAATCCTGGCTCCACTACTTTCTGTTAACTGGTACCCTGCTTCATTTCTCTGAGCCTTAGTGTCCTCATTTCTAAAATGGTAATAATTTTGCTAGTGCTATATACATGACGAAGATTGTAGTAAGCATCAAATAAGATAATGTGTATGTTTTGTAAACCATAAAATACCAAAGAGGTGAACTATAATTATATAGCATTTAATATGCACTGACAGTATAGAAGATGGAAAATCTTAATGAAGCAGAGTACGTTGTAATAAAAGAAAATGGCTGATAGAATAAAAAATGCAGATCGAAATTAGAACAAGGGAAAAAGAACAATTTGAAAGAATGCTTGAAACCTCTACAAACTAAAGGAACTGAGCTTAGAGATGAGAGAGTTTGAGAAGCATTGGCCTTCCAAAAAAAACTATAAAACCAAAATTGTGAACACTATATTTCAGGTAGATATACAAGAAAATTGCCCATAAGTACTGGAATTCCTGGGAAAAGCAAAGTACAATAGAATTCCTAGGTTTAACTCACCTGGAATGTGGATTTTAGGGGTCAATGAGACTAGCAAATTATCAAGAGAAGACAATGAATAAAAATACTTCCAGTTTGAAATAGCCAGGTCTTTTCATTAATAATTAGACAACTAAAGAAAAGTTACAGTGAGATAGCTCATACCTAAGAAGAATTAATTTGGCAAAGAGCGTATATGTGAAGAAAGGTGGACTTTTAAATAAAATTAATGGCTTACTTTAACTTCTCCTGAGAAACAGAACTCTCTGAAATACAAAACTGAATAAAGGATTAAAAAAATCTAGAAGGCATGAAAATGTTGCTTCATATTTCACTGAAAAAACTGAGGCCATGTGCTGAGAGTACCTTCTTTTCCTCTTATCCTTTTCTTACATTACTCACAAGTCTTTCTATATTATCTCCTCTTTCGTGTCTATGAAAAAAATCATATGGCACCTCTCCACACCGAAGTGATTTCATTCCACTCCATTCCTTCTTCTCCAGCAGACTGTCTCCTCTAAGACTTCCTTTCTCTCACTAATCTTCAATTTCTTCCTGTTTGCTAGCTGCTTCTACAAACTTGCCCATGTCTCCCCCACTGTGAAAAAACCTCTCACTTAATTCAACCATCCTTGGTATCTACTGTTCTATATCTCTCTCCTTTTTGTGGCAAACTCCTTAAGAAGACCATTTATAATCAGTGGCTCTATTTCCTTTCCTCTCATTCTCCACCACCTGATTTGATTGGAGAAGGATAAGGATGGACATTAGAGATCTCCTCTCAGGTGCTCAACTACTGAAGGATGACATCCAGGGAATTCTCATCATTTCCTACCCGGCTATTTTCCTGGATTTCATCATCTCCAGAAACTCATCATTTTCTCCTGCACCCTCTTGTTTTCTCCCTCTATATTCTTTCACTTCATGATCTCATCAATTTCCACGAGTTCAAATATCAGTTCTAAGGAGACAGTTCTTGGATCTACTTATCTAGCCTTAAACTCAACAAGTCTAAAATTAGACTCATTCTCATTTCCCCAAAACCTTCCCCATCTTCTAAAATTCCCCAGTACTGCTGAGGGCACTATCATCCATTCTCTCAGGCACCCAGGCTAGGTGTCATCTCCAACTTATTCCTCATCCTCCATACCCAATCTCTTGCCAAGTTCTGTCAATTCTACCTT
The DNA here is from genome assembly GCA_028646515.1 of Pseudochirops corinnae. Taxonomy (NCBI): domain Eukaryota; kingdom Metazoa; phylum Chordata; class Mammalia; order Diprotodontia; family Pseudocheiridae; genus Pseudochirops; species Pseudochirops corinnae. The sequence continues at coordinate 314,677,928 of CM053585.1, read as the reverse complement.
CTTAACACTTCTCCTCTATGCCTCCTTCTCTCCTCTGTCACTGGCCACCACCCTGTATAGGCCCTCACCTCAGGCCTGGACTACTGAAATATGTTCTGGTTTGTCTCTCAGCCTTCAGTCTCTTGCCTGCCAAAGTGATCTTCCTAAAGAGAAGGCCTGACCATGTCAACCCTTCCTTCTGCCCTCTCCCCTAATTCAATAAACTCCAGTAGCTTCTTATTACCCTATTACCTTCAGGATTAAATAGAAGATCCAGTTTTTGGCCTTTGTAGCTCTTTACAACCTAACCTTTCTCTACTTTTCCAATTTTCTTACAGCCTAGTCCCCTCCACATACTCTTATGACCCAGTGACACCATCTCCTTACTTTATGTACTGTCAAAGGGCTGTCCCATATATGTCTGTAATTCTCAACCTTCTTCATTTCTTTTTCTTAGCTTCCTTCAAGTCTCAGCTAAAATCATATTATGCACAAAATTTTTCTAGGCCCTTTACATTGTGATTATCTCCACTTGATCTTGTATATATCTTGTTTGCACATAGTTGTTTGTGTGTGGTCTCCTCCTTTAGACTGTGAGCTCCTGAAAGGCAGGGATAGTTACTGCCTTTCTTTACATCTCTAAGGCTTAATACAGTGTCTGCCACAAAGTAGGAACATAATAAATGCTCGTTGATTAGACTTAATAAGAAAAATGAAGAGCTGAACCACTATTCACATCCTAGAAAGATGAAACAATGCTACTGTCCCTTAACAGTCCCTCCTCATGAAAGCTGAAGAGAGAAGGCTAGCTAAAGGAAACAAAAGGAAAGACAGGAAGGTGAAATGGCTTAATATATATTGAAATCATAAAGGTCATTCAAACAAAGAAGAGAGAGGTCATGCACACCCATACCACACTCTCACATGGGCTGAGCAAAGGAAGCAAAACAAAAATTCTACTGGTAAAGGTAGGGCCAAGAAGCACAGAGGGAAGAAGGGCAGGTAAACAACATATACCTACTGATAAGTTAGTCAAGTAATATTTATTAAGTACCTACTACATGCCAGGCCCTGCGCTAATTAAGCACAGGTGGACAGAAAGGCAAAAACAGTCCTTGCTCTCAGACAGCCCTCGGTCCAATGGGGGAAACAACATGTAAACAAGGATAAAATGGCAATGGTCTAATGCCTGGGGAGGCATTAGGATTAAGGAGGACTTGGAAATTCTTCTTGCAGGAGGTAGGACTTTAGCTAAGACTTGAAAGAAGCCAGGAGGCAGATATAAGGAAGAAGGGCATTCCAGGAACAGAAGAATGTGAAAATGCTCAGTCTGGGGATGGAATGAGGAAGAGCAAGGAGGTCAGTGCATCTGGGTCAAGAGTGTGTGGATAAGAATAAAGTGTAAGAAGTCTGCAAAGGTAGGAGGCAATGTAATAGGATACGAGGAATTCTGGAATCCAAAAGTCTAGGGAACTGACATAGATCTGTAATCATAAAAAAAAAACAACACCACAAAAAACTAGCATTTAGGGCTTAAAGGATGGTAAAGTGTTTTACATATGTAAAATGTTGAGCTGTTCACCAAAAGACCAAGTAGTCAAAAGGTATGAACGGTTTTTGAAAGAAGAAATTTAAACTGTCAACCATCTTCAAAATTGTTCAAATTTACTAATAATCAGAAAAATGCATTAAAACAACTCTGAGGAATCCACACATTAATCCAGTTAAAGAGGATTAACAGGGCTAGGAATTAGACTGGTGCTTTCATTGGTGTGTGGAACTCCAGGTGAAGAATTTCCTTAGTCAATGCTGATCTACACCTTCTCTGTAAAACAGGGCCCTGAGAGGTAAAGTCACTTGTCCAAGATCACACTGCTAGGCCTTGTGAGAGGTGGGCCTTGGACTTGGACCTGGCTCTAGGGCTAGCTCTCTATTCACTTTGCCAAGCAGCAAATGGCAAAAGAGAGTAAATTCAGTGTCGGAGGATCTGTGTAAAGATCTGCAAACAAGCAATGCTGGCAGAGTAGTTCAACATTTCCAGAAAATAATTTGCAATTATTCAACAAAAATTACTTAACTGTTCATTCTATTGGACCTTTAAGACTCTACTCTTGGTTTATACTGCCAAGAAGGTTGCTGACAGCAAAAAAAAAAGACGCATTATGTACAAAAATATTTATAGCAGTACTATTTTTTTTTATAACAAAGATCAGAGTCAAAATAACACCAAACAATTAAGAAACAGTGGCTTAGCAAAGTCATAAGAAACCAGGGCCATAAAACAACCACGTGCACCAATTACTATTGCGACTTAAATAAAGACAGTAAGACAATTATTGGCCAAGTATTAAGCTGTTACCATACCAAAGTTAAAGAACATCTCCACCCTTTCTATTAGCAATCAGGATACTATAATGTAGAAAGCAACAAGTTCTATGAGATGCAATCATGTGATTAGACATGATTTTGCTTAACTGTTTTGGAGAAATGTACTTTGTTCTTGAAGAACTGTTTATGTATTTGTTAGAAAGTGCTGTGTCAACACAAAATGTTTCCATTTTAAAAAATATTGTTGATTTGTATTTATTACAAGGAATCTGTTTTTATTTCTAGGTTGGTGTGACAGGCCAGCAGAGCTGAGAAAATGTTGGGAGCCCTGCAGGGCTGATAGAGTTGTCTACCCAGAGACTGAGAGAGGGTGAGTTAAAAGAGAGATTGGGACTCAAAGAGTGGTGGAAAATAGAGTCTCATTTATTGTCTTAAGTGTAAGCCTTTTATAGGACACTTCCTAATGGCTTTCCCCAGTGGACATAGGGCACTACAGTGTTCCCAGGGTGGGGAATCACACCTGTGCTCAAACTCTTCCCTGGGGCATGGAGAAAGATCCAGGCCTGGCAACAAGCCTTTCCCCTGAGGGGGCTGATTCAGCCATCAGAGTCAGAGTCTCCCTGGCCCGTGGCACTCAACAGGTTGGGGGACAGGAGGGAAGGAGAAAAGGGAGGAGAAAAGATTTATTTAAAAAACTGAGAGGTGTTATAGACGTGAAATGTTTCATGTACTTTCCAGAGAGGTCACTAGACTATTAGTTTTAACTTTGTTACACAACATTGTTACAAAAGACTTCATGAAATGGGAATAACACATATGTTTCTAATATAAAAACAAAATGTATCAAATTTAAACTTTACAGAGAATTTTTGCTAAATGTTTCAATAATATTCAGTCCCTGATTTCATGGAGCTTACCGACCATCTGATAGGATGCTATGACACATTATCCTCAGTACTTCAAGAGTCGTAACTTCACTTTTACAGAGTTTGGAGTTGGATGGCTCCTTGGATATCTGCATTTTATGTGTCTTGTATACACATGTACATGTACCAGCTGTTTGCCCCCAACAGAATGTCCCTAGTGCCATTTTAAAACCTCTCCTCTTTTCTCTCTATAGCAGGACCTTTTAAATTGGCTTCCTTTGTAATTCTGTTTTTTATTTTAATTTAAAAACATTAGTCTTTTTTTTTTTTTGGAGGGGGGAAGGTGAGGCAGTTGGGGTTAAGCGAATTGCCCAAGGCCACATCTAGTAAATGTGTCAAGTGTTTGAGGTCAAATTTGAACTCAGAACCTCCAGACTCCCAGGCAGTGCTCTATTCGCTGCACCACCTAGCTGCCCCCAAAACATTAGTCTTTAAAAGGTTCATAGGTATCATCAGAATGCCAAAGGGAACCATGACACAAAAAGCATTAAGAATTCCTTCTTTACAGTATCTCTCATCAGTTATTATGGGTTCAACTATCATTTCTGTGCCATCGACTCCCAGATCTAAATATCCAGCCACAATCTCTACCTGGATATTCATGACACTCAAAAAAAAAATTTAGTAAATGCCTACTATGGGTCAGGTACTGCATTAGCTATGGAGGATTCAGTGACAAAAATTAAACAACTGTTTGCGTGGAGGGAGAGTGAAAAAGTATACACATAAAAAATAACAAAACACATAAACAGAAACAAAGTAACCTTGGCTGGGCCAGCACTAATAGTTAACGAGACCAGAAAAAAAAACTGCAAAAGACAGCACTTGAGCAGAGATTCAAACCTCACAAAAGGAAACTAATGACTCCAAGAGGATAAGTGAGGAGGGAGAGCATTTTAGGTAGGGAGGGACAGTCAGGGACAGTCAGGGAAAAGTGGCAGAGCCAGGAGGTGGAAAGCTATCTATGAGAAACTGCAAGCACGCTTGTCTTGCAGAGGGCATTAAGGGGGAGAACAGAAAGACATGAAGAGGCCAGGTTTCAAAGGGCTTTAAGTGCCAAATAGTAGAGCTTTTATTTTCTTCAGTTATCTCCCAGGTCAGTTACGTCCTACGGTCAGACCATTTATGATTGGTTTCCTTGGCTGGATCATTATCTGTGTTTTACCAGTTGACTGCATATACCTCAGGATTCGGTCTCGAGCCTTTCACACTCTCTAGATAACCCCTTAAGCTCCCACAGGTTCCATTATCATTTCAGCTCAAACGTCTCCCAAACTTACATACCCGAAAGTGATTCTCCAGAACTCTAGTCCCACGTCTCCAAATGCCTCAAGGACATCTCCACCGGGATGTCCCAAAGGCATCTCAAACAAAACAAATGATTATTTTCCCCAACCCCCAACTCCACTCCTCTCCCTAATTTACTCATTTTTGTCTCTCAAGTTTGCAGCTTCAGAATCACGAAATCTTTGTGCCTCTTCTAACTGAACTCCTATATCCAATCAATTGCCAAATCTTAGCAGTTCTGGCTCCAAAATGACTCACACTTGTCCCCTTCCCACTCACACGGCCGCCACCCTAGCTCAGCCCTCCCCAGTTTACCCCTCCCCCACTCTAAGTCTCTAAATAGGCCTTCAATCCAATATTCCCACAACAGCCAAACTGAGGGGTTCAAAGAACAGGTCTCATCACCACAATCACTTCCTGCTCCAGAGGTTCCACTAGTCCCCACTGATAGCTTGTAGGAAAAATACAGCCCCTCTCTGGGCCTCGTTTTCTTACCTGTAAGAAGACGAATTAATGCTTGTGCTAACATAAAAAACACTTTGCAAAGCGTTACATAAACTTGAGTTGTTCTTCCGCGGTTCAGTCTGGGGTGGGGGTGGGGTGTCAGCAAGGACCGCTTCCCTCGGTTCTTAGGGAGCTCCCATCTTCTGCTCCCCCGGAACCCACGGTCCCTTCCCTCCGGCGGCGGGTCAGTTCTAGGACCCGTCTCGAAGGCTGGCGACGAGCCGCGAGAGACCCCCGAGCTCCAAGCTGTCCCGAAACTTCTGCGACCCACCTCGCCCTCCCCGACACCCTGGAACCAGGAGAGGGGCCCGGCCTGCCACACCCTCCGCACACAACTCCTCCGCACGCACCTCCTCCGCCTTATCTTACTCAGTTCTGTCGGCACGGTTTGTCCTCCGCGCGGCGGCACAGTCCAATGACGGGCCACGACTCCGCCTCCTCCAATCACCTGCGCTGCTGCCTTCGCGGCTCCGCTTGCTGATTGGTTCACCCCTTGTTCTTTTCAAAGCCTCTAGGGAAATGGCGCCTTCCCGCCCCGCCCCGCCCTCCTTGCGCATGAGCGGAGGCTGGGTGGTGCCCTAGCTCTGGATTGGTTCAGAGAAGACGGACGAGGGCGGAGCTGTCGCGGCGATTGGGCGGCGGGAATCGGCGGGCGTGTCGATAGGGCAGCTGGGCTGTTCTCCGCGGTGAGACGGGACACGGTGGCTAAGGTTGAGAAACCGTCCACTGGGGCTGCCCTGGGCTGGACTGAGGAGCCATGTCCTCCTCGTCAGTGGCGGCCGCTGGCGGGGCGGCCCTGCGCCGCGATGGCAAGAAGCTGGTGCGTTCGCCCAGCGGGCTGCGCATGGTCCCCGAGCACCGGGCCTTCGGCAGCCCCTTTGGCCTCGACGAACCGCAGTGGGTCCCGGACAAGGAGGTAATGGGGCGGAGGGATTCGATGCGCCCTCGTCCCCTTCCGCCAGCTTCTCCCCTCCCCCACCACCCAGCACCTCCCCCTCCGAGTGTCTCTGGGGGTCCCCACCTGCTGCGGGCTCCGCTCCTCCTGTCCCGTCCCGCCCCCTTCCACGGCACTGGGGGCTCAGAATCAGACTTGGGCGGCCCCTCAGAGCACAGTCTAAACTGTACCTGAGCCAGAATTTCCTCCATTAGCTTGGGAGTGATGCTCTGCAGGTCGGCTTGGAGACTTCGCATGCTGGGGAGCTCACTACCTCTTCCGACCGCACCTCCTCCTTTGGATTAGCTGCGATCGTTTTATTAAGGTCTCCCACCCTTTGTACTTTGTTCTATCCTTTGGATAACTTCTGTTAAGTCTGATTTCTCTTCCAGTATTTAAAGGGAGGGAGGTATCTTCGGGGAAGACCTCTGTTAGGTTTCCCTACGTCTTTTTTTCCCCAGAGTAAATATTTTCATTCAGTCCCTGAGTAACATAACATAATCTCCTTATTTTCCTGGTCACATATTCCTCTGGGTTTTCTACAGTTACCTAGAATGTCCATCTTAAACTATACCACCCAGAAACAGAAGACAATGCTCCAGAGGAGGTTTGGCCAGGGCAAAGGACAGGGGAAATGATAATTTCCTCTTTTTTTTCTGGACACGGTACTTCTCCTAAAGCAGCAGAAGATTGTGTTAGCTTTTTTGGCTTCCACGTCACATGAACTGTTTTCTACTCCCACCTCCCCCATCTTGTACTTGGAAAGACAATTTTTGAGAACCTTAGTATAGGACCTGACATTTTTTCTCTTCTATTGCATCTCTTTAGATTTGGCCTGTCTTAGCCTCTCAAGATCTGTTTAGATCCTGACTGTTATGCATTGGCTTAACTTTCCAGCTTTGCATCATCTGCAGTAGTATTAGCGTGCATTTGTGCTTCATTTTATTTCAATTTGGCAAACTTTTATTAAATGCTTAGTATATTCAAAGCATTCTGAACAAAAAAAACAAAAATGGGAGGAAAACTGCCACTGCTCTCAAGGAATTTACATTCTACCTCTCGGTTAAAAGGTCAGTAAATATAAAAGGAAGAATAGCACCCACAAATAGGGGAACTAAGAGGAGCTTCTTCCTTTCGGAAGTGGCACCTGAACTGAGCCTTGAAGGAAGTTAACGATTCTGAGATCCATAGGAAATGTAGGGGTATATTTGGAGCAAGGGGGACAGAAACACCGAAACAGAAGGAATGCACAGTTCATATATAGAGTAAGCAAGCCAATTTGGCTGGAACAAGTTCATGAAGGGAAGAAAAGTGAAGTTTGGAAAGGTAGGCAAGAGCCAGATCATAAAAGGCTTTAAATGCCAACCCAATTTTGTGTTTAATTCTAGAGGTAATAGGGAGCTACTGAAATTTAAAAAAGAAGGGAGCAACATGGTTAGACCTGGGCTTTATTTAAAATTTCTTCAGCAGCTGTGTGGAGAATAGATTGGAGAGGGGAAAACTTGAGGCTAGGAGATCAGTTAGGAGGGCTGGGTGAGAAGTGATAAGAGCCTAAAGCAGTATGTGACTGGAAGGAAGGGGGCAGGTGCAAGAGATGTTGTGATGGTAAAATCAAGAAAACAGCAACAGATTGTAGATAGGAAATGAGGAGAAATAAAGAATAAATAATGACATGAAAGTAACAAATGTAGGTGACCAAGGATGTGCCATCGACAGAAGTTTGGGTAGGAGAAGAAGGAATGGAGTCAGATTGGAAGATGACTTCTGTTTTAGACATTTTGCCTGTAGGACACCTGGATGGAAGAAGGGAGAGGGAATGAATATTTAATAAGAGCCTTCTGTGTGACAGGCATTGTGCTGAGTGCTTAAGAGATATTTGTCTTATTCAGAGATGTCTAACAGGCAGTTGGTGATGTGGGAATAGAGCTCAGGAGAGAGGTTTTCATGGAATATTTAGATCTGAGAATTGGCTGCATAAAAATGATCATTGAACCTACGGTGACTGATGAGATCATCAAGAGATACTGTAGAGTAGGAATTTGGAATGCTTTTTGTGTCATGGACTTCTTTGTCATTCTGTGAAGCCTGTGGACCCCTTCCCAGAGTAATGTTTTTAGATGTATAAAAGACATAGGATTACAAAGGAAACCAATTACAGAGTTATCGAGGTTTTTTTGTTTTCAGTATTCACAGAGCACAGGTCCATGCTGTAGAGAGAAAAGAGAAGAGGCCCAGGAGAGCAGAGGGAACAGTCACAGAGGAGAGGGCATGGATGGTAGTCCAGCCAAAGAGACTTAAGAATGAGTGGAAAGAGGCCGGAGGAGAGCCAGAAGAGAGAGAGAGAGAGAAAGATCGTTAGGGGAGGCATTTCCAGGAGAAGGAAGCAGTCCAAAGCTGCAGGAAGGTTCAGGGAAGGCGAGTACTGAGAAAAAGTCAGAAGAGCTAACAGAAAGATCTTTGGTAACCATGGAGGGAGCAGTTTCAGCCAAATCAGTTTTTTTTTTTTAAAGCCGCCAAAGACAGATCCCTGGGAACTTCCACTAGAGACCTTAGTTGACACGTAATAGTGACTGCTTTTTGGATCTGTTCATTCAACCATTTCTAAATCTAACTTTGCTGTTGTCTAGCTACATGTTTTCCCTCTTGTTCCCAAAGACAACTTGATGAAGTCTAGGTAAACTATCCCTACAGCTTTTTGTTGACCTACCGATTTGATAACATTGTTAAAAAAGGAAAAGGAAATGAGGTTCATTCATCTGAACTGACCAGTTGATAATACTGGCTCTTTGTGATATCTGCTTCCCTTTCTAAATCTTCACAAACCATCTTTATTGCCAGGAATTGAAGTGGAGCTCTCTTGTCTCTCATTATCTTCTCTCTCTTTTTCTTTAAACACTAGGAAAACCTTTTCACTTCTTCAGTTGTGTGGTGTTCTCCACAATTTTTCGTAGATCGCTGACACTGGTTTAGCAATCACACCATTAAATTCTTTTGCTGTAATGGTTCATTCAGGCTTGGTGACTTGAACTTACCAGATGTGAAAGAACACTAAGTACCCTTTTACAGTTTTCTATTTTGTTTTGTCGAATCAACGAGCGTTTATTAAACATCCACCATGTGCCAGGCACTGGGCTAGACCTTGGGGAAACAAAGTTATCCCAGTTTCTCAGTCTGTCATTGAAATGATTCCCACAGTCTCACCCCAATGTGCTTTTCCAGCTTTATCTCCCATTTCATTTTATTCTTCTTAGAGCACTTACCCCTTCTTAAGTGTACCCTAAATCTTCCTATCTCTGAACTTTAGCTAAAACTTTTTCCCTGTAGAAAAGCACCCCACCACTCACCCAAACTCATCAAAATCCTACCCATCATTCAAGGCCTTCTTCAGATATTACTTTCTCCAGGAAATGTTGTTTCATAGGGAAATAACTTGTTTCCATAGTACTTTTTATTGCTTCTTTACAAAGTTTACCTTTATTGCAAAGTTATTTTGCATGTATTATGTCATTAGGTTGCAAGTTCCTTGAGTTCCCAAATAGGACTTTGTCCATGTAGTCTTTCAAATGTTTGATTCACCATTCTTGGTCATTTTCCTCTTGTCGTATTAAATTCATAGACTACTTACATTGATATTACACAGGACTCCTCTCCTAGTCATTCCTGTACCATATGGTGCTGATCCTTTCTACTTTCTTATGCCATCAAATCCTAGGTTAGCCTCCTTGCAGCCTTAAGGTTTTTTTTAAAACCATCCTTACTACCTAATTTTATGGCAATTTATGTATTTCAAGGCTCAGCTCAACTTATTTTTTATATATCCTGTCTTTACCTATTTGTGAGCATAGTGTATTCCCCAATTAAATGTAAGTTTCTTGAGAACAAAGGATGGCTCATTTTTGTATTTGTATCCCGATATCTAGCTCAATGTCTGGAACTTAGGTGCTTAATAAAATTCTTATTCCTTAGAAGGCATGGTAATTTCTATACATTGCTGTATTTCTAGCAGAGATGTACTCATTCTACCCCTAGAACAATGTCCATGACCTGTCAAAGATGATTGATTGTTAAAAATTCTCCAACTTCTGCAGCTACTTCTGAGGTCCAGCAATTACATATGAATGTTGTCTGCTTTTATTTGCCATCGATGGAATTTGTTCAAGAGATTATATTCTAATTTAAATTATAGTTATTTGTATGCATGTCTTACTCTTCTAGACTCAAAGCCTCTTGAGGACAGGAATTATGGCTAGATTTTTTTTAATAGTCATTTAAAAAAGAAATCATTATGTCAGACTCACCTTTCATCCAGTGTAATATCGTTGACTATGGTGCTAAAGTAAGTTTTATGGGAGTTAGGTGGTTGTCCTTCTATAAAAGATAGTTGTGGCTGGAAGATTCGTCACCCTGCTGCCAAGTTGGTTGGCAGCAAATTCTAAAGTATAACCTGGCTGGCTTTCAAACTAAATTTATATGGTTTGTAATCAGACCAACATTCTAACCCTTTCTAGTTTGTTGGACCAGCCAGAATTTGAGCTCTCAGGGTCTGCCCTGATGAGGAATAAAAGAATAATTTAGTGCTTTGTTTTACATATCTTAAATTTCCACTTAAAAACTTGGAAGTTTTGATTTTTTTTTAAGCATTTAATGAACCACTTCATGACATTTTAGATTTTGTCTCCTTTATCTTTCTAGACATCATCTTTAAAACAACTTCTTCAGCTTTCTGTATTCTTCCTGTGAAATGCTTAACTCTTACTCTGTTTGAGAGGTCTGCCAGAATGCAGGGTGTGGTACAAGCCGAGCATTTCATAAGTGTTTTTCCCCATAGCCTTATTATAAAATGGCATTTGTTGTTTATAAGGGCATCTTAGAGAACAAAACAAGTCTAATATGGCATCCCTAATAGGGATTGCATAATAATTAGTACTGAGTACCACACTAAAGTTTGTCTTCCTAGGCTAAACTTTGCTACCTACCCTGAGTAAAAGAATATTTGATATTCTTAAGTTGTAAAACAAGCCTCTCCTTCCCTCTTTTTTTTTCTTCCCTGCCATACCTGCTGCCGGAGATCCCAAGAACTGACCATGGAGAAAAAAGTCACATTGAAACATCTGATGACTTGTATACCTCAAAAAAGGAATACTGTTGACTTTTTTCCACTTAAGAACCTTTTAAATAGAAAGTGAAGCATGAACATGACCCACTTAGAAAACTGAAGCAGAGGTGGAGAGTTAAGTATCTACTGAATATGTATTTTTTTTGTATGTCAGTCAACAAGCGTTTATTAATTGTCCACTATTCCAACACGACTGGAGATACAACCACAAAAGTGAGACAGTACTTGCTATCAAGAAGGTTATGTTTTACTGGGAAGATACAGCATGTTTACAGGATATGGACAAAATGCTTTTGAGGCAGTGGGGGAGCCAGTAGCACTAATAGTTGGGGGGATTTGGGAACAGTCTCTCATAGCAACTGGTACTTGAGTTGAACCTTGAAGGGAGGGGAGGTGGAGGAGAATTATAGACCTGGGAGAGAGAGAAGGAATGTTGTGTATGAGGACCAGTAAGCTGGACAGTTTGATTGGCATTTAGTGTGTAGAGGGGAAGAGTATAGAGCCCAGGAGAGAGATGAGGGCTAGATGTAGAGATTTAGGAGCTCTCTGCCATAGAAGTGATAGTTGAATCCATTGGAACTGATTCTGTTCTGTTTGGGATTTCTCTATTAAGCAATAGAAGGAGAGTTTGCCTCTGCTTCTACATAGCACATGTGAGTGAACTAGCAGATGTATTTTGTTAGTGCTGTTGGTTAAATTGGCTTGACTTTTTTTGCTCTAATTCTTGTCATTCTTCCACTTGTACTTCCTACTTCTTCTTTGTCCAGATGACTTCACTTAACTTCCTTCATATCTGCTTTCAGTAGCCTATACTTGTGGACCCAGTTCCAGACACTGACCCCCTGCATAGCTCCTTGTATTTAAGCTGTTGCCCTTTTAAAATACTCTCTTAGGAGGTAGAATGTGCCTAAGTTTGGAGCTTTGATTTATTTGAATGGTATTTTGTAATAGTCTGATGTGAACTCAAGGCCTTGTTTATTTAAAATAGTGTCAAAGTTAGTTCCTATTCCCTGAGATTTTTTTCATTTCCGTCTTCTAAAATAACCATTTTACTGTAAAGAAAAGTCAGAGACATAAGCTATTAAAAAATACTCTGCAGTAGACTAGTGTAACGTAATTAATTTGAATTTGAAGACTGCTTTTTGTATTGGCAGGTAAGCAGGTACTTAGCACGCTGTTTCAAGGTAAGCAAAGGTAGCAAGTACTTAGCACTTAGTACTTGATCAAACCATTGTTGGGGAAACAGAAGATATGAACTCCTGTCTCCTGTTAGTAACAGGAAGGGGTTGTCTGAAACAAGAGGGACAGTCAGAATTTCTTGGGACAAGAATCTGGTGGCAGAAGCTGAATTTCCTGAGAACTTGTGGTGGCTTCTTCTGAAGAGGAGCCCAGGAGCCCCCTTCCCCTGCCCTCAGCCCTGGCTGGATAAGGTGATTCTGATTTTTTAAATGAGCTGCAGAAGACTGAGGAAGTATGACCAGGATGCTAAGACTTTGTCTGTTTGTGGCTTGGTTGAGCCTTGAATTCCCAGGAACAGAAATTGTGAAGGATTTGAGATGGACTAGACACTGTGAGCTCCAATATGGAGCAGGAACTGCCTGGAGAATTGGACAAGGACCTGGGAGCAGTCTGCCTCTAAATCCAGGTGACTATTTGGTGGATTCAGGTAGGAGCTGGGACCATGGAAGGGAATCTAGGGAATCTGAGAGACCACCCCCAAGTCAAGCTGAAAGAAGACTTTACTTGGATACTGTATACTGACTGAGGAATTGTAAATTTACTATTGATCTAGGGGTGGAGGGTCTGTGTATTTTCTAATAGTTGTACTTAGTGATTAATGATACTTAGTAATTGATTGCTGAATAAGTGACTGAGTTTAACTTAGTTGCCCCATGAGTGGAAGACTTTGACTATTGTACTTTGAGATGACTGAATGACTGAGTTAAGGAGGCAGACCTCTTTAGGGATACCAGAAGATTGTTCAAAACTTTGTGGCCACTATGGTGGAAACAGTGTGGCCATTTTAATGATAAGCTGTTGTGAATACTACATTGTGATTTTCTGTGATAAGTTGTAATATTGTGAATGCTGTACCTTGATTTTCTTGAATGTTTTCCTTTGATTTATTATGGAATAAATAGAGTCTTCACTATACTGTGTAATCAGAACCTTAAAAGCTGTTCACAGTAGCATTCTTCTGGAAAGCTGCTCGTGCATGGCATTACAACCAGTACTGATGGGGTCTGGAATGCTTATGTCTGTGACATCAGTTTGTGAAACCAAGTTGTAAAATCACATTTCCCCCCAGCCTAAAAGTCTTTTCCCTGAGCCAGCAGTCTGCCTAGCTATAGTTCATTAATTGTTTAGCCATACCTTACAAATACATCACCCAAGCAGTCAAACAAACCCTTTAGTTTAGAGAAATGCATAGTCCCTTTGTTCTAAGTGGCCAGCTGCACCCAAAATCCTTGAATACTCTATCAGAGAGATAACTCCCTCCCAACTTGGCACCTCCTGAAGCCCCAGTCAGTCTAGCTTCCAAACTTGGCACCTCCTGAAACAATCAAGCCTACCCTCCCAACATTCAAAGAGACCTTGATGAGTAACAGACTGGACATATCTCAGTCATCCCTGACCACAGGTGACCTAGTGAGGGGTCAAGGCAAAAACCACACCTCCTGGTAGGCCCCCTGGGCTACCTTCCAGTGAATTATGGTCAATATGCCTGCGCAGATGCCACAAAAAGTACATGTCCCTTTAAGCACTAATCACTCCTAAACTACTCCCAAGGAGGAGTTACATACCTTACTTAGCATAATTAACCTCTGACTGACAGCTTTTATGGCTTTATATTATGCCTTAGGCTCCTGTAAACTCCCAGGTCATCCTTAACCTTTTCCTGCCTGCTGGAAAGTCACCATAACGATAAACTTTTACAATCCTGTCAAGATTGCTCGTGCCTGGGAATTCTTTCAGACTAAAAGAACCCTCAAAGGATTTCTTAGAAATCCATCTCCCTCTCTCCTTCATCAGTACCAGTGTTAGTACTGCCCTTTTGCTACTTATTTGGTCTTTTTAGCGATTTTTTTTAAATTTAATTTTTCTTTATATTAAATTCTTTTATTGCTATATTATTATTTTACCTTCATTTCCAGATATATCCTTCCCTCTTTCTCTACCTAAAGAGCTATCAAAAAGGTTATGTTTTTAAAAGTTTTGCTTATCTCCTTACCTGCATACCTCTCATTGTTCCTCAGTTTCTTTATCCTATTAGTGACCTGCTTTGATTGCTAACCTGTAGGTCTTCTTTAATGTAATCATCAGGAAATGCAAATTATAGGTTACTATATCAAAGCTAGAAGAAACCTCTGAGGTCTTCTAGGCCAGTTTCCTTACTTTATAGATGCAGAAAGTAGGGTCAGGAGAGGGGAAGTGATTCACCCAGAGTCACACAAGTAATAAGTGGCAAAGGCAACATGAACTCAGGTTACAGAGTCATGGGGTGTAAGAGTTGGGACTCCAGAGGCCGAGTGCCACCTGTACACAGAGCACCCACTAACAACCTCAAAAGGGGCTGAAGATCTCAGAGGAGAGGTGACCCAAGACCTCCTGGGTCAACCCAGTCTACTTTTGGACAGCTGGAATTGATGGGACATTTTTCTTAACATAAAAGCCTGATTGGCCTCTTTGTGATTTCTGCCTTTTGCTCTTGGTTCTGCCCTCTGGGCAGAACAAATGTAATCCCTCCTCCATATGCTAGCCCTTCATGATGACATGAACTCAAGGACCTTAAAACCTCTGCTTGCTCAGCTTGGACATACTGTTTATCAGTGACCTTCTTAACCTATGGTGTACAGAACTGGATGTAGCACTTCAGAAGAGGTCTGATGATGGCCTGAGATGAGTTTTTTGGTTTTTCTCATTACACTGCTAACTCGTGTTGAGCTTGGAGTCCACTAAAACCCCTGGATCTTTTTCAAAACAACTATTGTATAACCATGCTTCCCCAATTTGATACTTGCAAAATTGATTTTTTGTGTATCCAAGTGTAAGACTGTATTTTTCCTTATTGAATTTTATCTTAATTGATTCAGGCCAGGGCTCTTGCCAGTCAAGATCCTGGATCTTAAGGTCAGCTTGTGCTGTAAGTCTTCCCTCCCAATTTTGTGTCACATGTAAATTTCATGAGTCTTCCTCTATAGTACCTTTATCCAAGTCATTGATAAAAGAAAAAGGTTAAACATTAAATGACCTGAATAAGCACATATCCCCCAGTGCTCCCCTGTAAACATCCTGTTATGATGACATTGAACCATTCACATAAGTTCTCTGAAGTCCTCTAACTCCAAATTCAGCCTTTTTTTCATTGCACTGTGCTGCAACATATGGGCTTTCCAAAGTATTGTAATGAGCTTCAGGGCCATTGGCATTTATAGACAAATTTTATGTTTCATTAGAGCACCTGCACTTCTGAAATCATAAGGTAATCTGGGAGCCAGGTGTAGGTATGCTGCTGAGAGGTGAGATGGGATTTTCTATTTGAAGGTTCGTTTTACCAATAAATATGACATGCCCAAGGTCACACATGGATGGTTAGTGGTTGAACTGATTGTTACTTGCCTCTCACAACTGCTCTGAGGTAAATGAGGCAAGTGTTATTCTCATTTTACATATTAGGAAACTGAGGCTTAGAGAGTTTGTGATTTGTCCATAGATCACATAACTACAAAGTGTAGAGCTGGGATGAGAACTGAGGCTTTCTTGAATCTAGTATTACAACTATACCATCTATTCCATTTAGCCCTTTAGATTTGCAGAAGCATACATATCCCCACTGACATTACGTATCTCTTCTTTTAAAATATAACATCAGAGCAAGTAAAACAGGTTTTCGGGTTGGGCTGTGGTTTTGGGGGGTTTTTTTTGGATGATAGTTCATTTTAACATTTCAGTCACTGTCTTTGTGTTGATACCTGAATAATATACCTGGAAAAATTGTGTTACTCTTAGAGTGATCTTAGCAGTTAAAATTGTACTCATTCGTGGTATAAAGCATACATACAAAGCACTGAAAATCCCAGGAGAAAAAAGGGCATATGTTTGGACCAGCTTCTTGCCCCATGACTAGGAATTAAAGATTTAATTAATTAACTGACTTAATTCAGTAAATTTAATAATGTTTAACTTTATGTCAAAGGATTTCAGTATGATTTAATACTTTTTAAAAAAAAATTTATTCATTTATTTTCTTGTTTACATCACTCATTTCCACGAGATTTTGAGTTACAAATTTTCTCCCCATGTTTCCCCTACCCACCACCCCAAAACAGCGATCCCACTGTATAGCCCCTCACCCAATCTGTTCTCTCTTATGTTCTCCCCCATCACCCCTCTGACTTTTGGATAGGGCAGGATGGGTCTCCCTACTCTAGTGCCTGTATATCTTAATTCCCATTTGCATGTAGTTAATAATAATAATAATAATTATATATATATATATATACATATATATATACTTTTAACATTTGATTATAGAATTTTAAATTCTAGATTCTTTCCCTTCCTCCCTCGTCACCCACCCCCACTGGAAGGACAAGCAATTCAATACAGGCCGTACATGTGTAATTATGCAGAACATCTCCACGGCGGATATATTGTGAGAGACTGATTATATGTCCCTCCTCCCTATCCTGTCCTCCCCCTTGTTCTATTCTCTACTCTGTCCCTGTCCCTTTAGAGAAGTGTGTACTTCAAGCAACCCTCCTCCCCACTCTTCCCTCCCCTCCATCATCCCACCTCTCATCCTTATCCCCCCTACTCTCCTGTGTGGCAAGATACCCAGTTTAGAGTTTATGTTATTCCTTCCCTAAGCCAAATTCAATGAGAGTAAAGTTGACCCTTTCCCTTTTGCCTTCCTGTTCTTCCCCTCCATTGTAACAATTATCCCTAGCCTCTTCTGTATGAGATGATTAACCCCATTCTGTCTCTCCCTGTCTCCTCTCTTTCTAATCCTCTCCTACCTCAGAATTTCACCATTTAAAGTATCGTCCCTTCCTATTCAATTGATCCTGTGCCCTCTGTGTACACATATATACACATACTCAGATATGCGTTCATAAGCATATATAAACCCTCCTACATAGACATGTGTGTATGTATACGTATATATACATTTGTATTCCCTTCACCTATCATACAGAGAAAAGTTTCATAAGTTACAGTTATCATTTTTCCATGTTGGCATGTAAATAGTTCAGCTTTGAAAAGTTCCTTATGATTTCTTTTCCATGTTTACCTTCTCATGCTTCTTGTATTTGAGTGTCAGATTTTCTTTTCAGTTCTGGTTTTTTCAGCAAGAATGTTTGAAAGTCCTCCACCTCTCTGAATGACCATATTTTCCCCTGGAACATGATTTAATACTCTTTAATAAAGTTGCAACCTACTCCCCAGAATGTATTGTTGAATCTTTTATAAATGGAAAACCTTACACGGTTCAGTGGTGTAATGAAGATTACTACGGCTGTGGCAATGTAAGCTTCTTAAGAGCAGTAACTTTTTTTAAAAATTGGTTTCTTTTTTTTCTGTAGCCTTCCTTTTATAGAATATTCCACCCCCTTCCCAAGAGCCTGTCCTCAAAAACCAGTACATCATCCAAGTCCTACCATACTTCTCCACCACTACAGTAGAGAAGAGAGGGAAAGGGAAGTACATTCTTAGATCTTTTGGGGGACCAAGCTCTTAGGCGTTATAATTTCACAACATTCAGTTTCAATTTTGTTGTTGTTGTATTCTTTCTGTTTAGATTTTTACCATCATTGTGTGTATTCTATTCCTTATTTTTCTTACTTTGGTTTGCATCAGTACATAGATATTTTCCCACACTTGTATGTATTCTTCACATTTATTATTTCTTTTAGCGCAGCAATATTCCATTATATTAAAGTACTACAGTTTGTTTAGCCATTCTCTAAGTGATAGTCATTAGCTTTTTTATCCTATTTCTTTGCTACTGCAAAAAGTGTTGTCATAAATAT
This sequence comes from Pseudochirops corinnae, assembly GCA_028646515.1. Taxonomy (NCBI): domain Eukaryota; kingdom Metazoa; phylum Chordata; class Mammalia; order Diprotodontia; family Pseudocheiridae; genus Pseudochirops; species Pseudochirops corinnae. Next base: position 314,659,820 of record CM053585.1, on the reverse strand, counting down.
TTTAGCAAAATATTTTTCTTTCTTTAAAATAAATGGTTATTAATCTTTTTTTTAATATTATCAAAATTTCCCACAATGTTTATCTTCCCAGAGAGCCATCCAGTATACAAATGATATTTTCAAAGAAAAGAAAAGGGAAAAATCAATAAAAGCTGTTTAATGCCTCAAAAAAACTTGAAAATATGTAAAAGACACCACATCCATAAAACTCCTGGCTCTGCAAAGGGATGGGGAGGGATTATCCTTGCAATAGCTCTTTGTTGTCATGCTTGTTTTTGGAATTTTGCAACATCGATCTTCAATTGCTTTGTGGTAGTGATTCTATTTCTCTTGTCTCAGTCATTATATATATGTTTTCTTGACCTAAATAATTTATGTTTTTTTTTGTTTATCAAGCACTAAGTTATTGAGTTCCATTGTTTCTGATTCTCCCATATCTAATTTATTCCATTGACCTACTTCTCTGTTTTAACCAATTTCATGTGGTTTTGGTGAGTCCTGCTTTATAATTTGAGGTCTGGAGATGCTATTAACTTTTCATTCCTACCTTTTATCATAATTTCCTCTAATAGACTAGCTCTTTTCTTCTTCCAAATACATTTTGTTTGTCTTTTATCAAGTTCTGCAAATACTGCACAATAATATTCCCTTACATTCACATATCACGGTTTGTTCAGCCATTCCTCAGCTGACGGACATCTAATTTGTCTCCAGTTCTTTGCTCCCTCAGAAAGTGCTGCTCTAAATATTTTGGTGTCTTTGGGAACTTTTTTCTTATCAGTGACCTCCTTGGGGCATAAGCCTACGAGTAGAATCTCTGGGTCAAAGGGTAATAATAATAATAATAACAACAGCTGACATGTAGTGCTTAGCCAGGCGCTTGTGCTGAGCATTTTACAATTATTACCTCAATTGATTCTCACAACAACCTTGGGAGGTAGAAGCTATTATTATCCCCCTTTTACAGGTGAGGAAACTGAGGCAAACAGGGTGAGTGACTTGGTCACACAGCTGGTTAGTGTCTAGGGCTGTATTTGAACTCAGGTCTTCTTGACTCCAGTTCTGACACTCTACCCATTGTGCCACTTATCTCTCCCTCCCTCTCTCCCTCCATGGGCATTTTAGGGTCAAATGGGATTTGTTCTGTGAAGTTTGGGTTCAGTCAGAGGGGCACACTTGAGAACCTAGAGTGCCTCTAGTCCTCAGGTACCCTGTCCCTGGTCTAGCTCTTTTCTTCTTCTAAATATATTTTATTTGGTTGTTGTTTTTTTATCAAGTTCTGTTAAAGTATTTCTTTGAAAGTTTGATTGATATACCATTAAAACTGTAAATTGGGAGTGGCTAAGTGGCACAGTGAATACAGCACTGGCCCTGGAGTCAGGAGGACCTGAATTCAAATTCGCCCTCAGACACTTAACACTTACTAGCCATGTGATGTTGGGCAAGTCACTTAAACCCCAATTGCCCTGCATTCCCCCCTCCAAAAAGTGGGGAAAAAAACCCCAAAAACCTGTAAATTAAATTTGGTGCTTTTTTCATTTTTATTATGTTGACATGACCCAATCATGAACACTAGGGATTCTTCAAGCTTTTTAAGTTACTATTTTTTTTTTTTTAAGGAATACTTTGAAATTGGATCTATTCTAGAACTTGAATACTTTGGTAGATTGATTTCCAGATATTTTTGCATTTTGTAATTGTTTTGAATAACATTTCCTTTGAATTTTATTTCCTTTTGTATTTTGTTATTGTTATACAGAAATGCCGTTGATTTTTAATAATTTATTTTAAACTGTGGGCTTATTTTTGACTTCAGATCACAATAACTAAGACTGCCTCATTTCCTTTTCTTGTTTATGAATGCAGAATCTCAGATCTGATCTGTCTTCTAAGCTCCGGTCTCACATCTTTTTTCCCCTATTTTTTAAGTTGAAAAAATTTGTGATTCTCATCCCATTAAGGAAAGGGAGGAGGGAAGAAGGAGGGGGAACAAGATCCTTGTAATAAATATGAATAATCAAGCAAAACAGATTCCTTCATTGGCTTTATCTGTATTCTTTGGACATCCTGAGTCTACCTTTTGCCTTTTCGGGAGGTAGAAGTTTCATCATTGTTCCTCTGGCATCATGGATGGTCGTTGCATTATATTGATTAGTTTTTCAAACTTGAACTTTCAGAGTGTTTGTTTTTGCAATGAGACTTTTGTTGTACAAATTGTTCTTCTGCTACCATTCATTTTCTTTATTAGTTTATAAAAGTATCCATAACTGTTCATTTTGATAATACTGCTGTAGTATAAATTGTTTTTCTCGTTCTGTTCAATCTCTGTCAGTTTATATAAATCTATTATTTTTTCAAAATCATCTTTCTTTCAGTACAGTAGTATTACATTACAATCTTCACATTTTACAAATGAGAAAACTGAGAGACAGATAAAGTAATTTGCTCAAGGTCATACAAGTGATAAGCATTCAGGCTGTCTTCTGACTCTAAAGCTGGTGCTTTTTCTACTGTTACCGTGCTGCAGTAGGAATCACTTGTGCTGTAACAAATGGAAGCAACACATAAAACTGATGTTTAATATTCAATGTATAATCAAAATTGTGTTGTATGGAAAGTATCCCACAAACAAGACAACACATAATAAGTGAGAGATTGTCAGTATTAAGGATACTTACAAGTTCATCATAAGATCATAGATTTAGAACTGGAAGGAATCTTAAACTTCATTGGATCCAACCGCTCTCATTTTATGGATGAAGAAAATGAGGCTCAGAGGTTAAGTGACATGTCCAAGGATAGATAGATAGTAAATATCTGAGGAAGGAGTCAGTGCAGCAAACTTTCTACTCCCTTTCTTCCTTTGTGATTCTTGTCCCTATCTTTCCATCAATTATCCATAGAAAATCTACCCATCACATTGGAGACTTTTTTTTTTTTAGCTTTTAGAAAATATCTTCTGGATGGTAATGCATAATTCACACTGTCCTATTTTATATTCCTTACTAATGCTACATGACTGACTCAGCTCCTTTTCTGTTTATACAGACTGTCATTTCTTTTGAATGCAGGTTATTATCCCTAATAATGAACACTTGAGGGGTTCAGGTAGTAGTAACAGGAGCCTTTTGGACTTCGAATTTCACTGTCTGACTCCTAGTGAGGAAATTCCTTTCATCCATGCAGATCTGCAAGTGTTATGCAATTTATACACTTAGGATTGAGTGAAGAACCCAAGACTATACAACAGGTAGTTTGTATTGCCAGGGGTCAAGTCTTTCTGAATCTTGAGCCTTGTTTTCCATCAGCTGAGCCACTGCTGCCCCTCTGTGAGAGAGATACCGAACTTCAATAGCTGGTCTCTTAATTTAGAGCATTTAAAAAATCATATTCTTCTTTTTTTTTTAAATTAACTTTTGTGTTTATTTATATCGTTCATTTCCACAAGATTTTGAGTTAACAAATTTTCTCCTTGTCTTTTCCCTACCCACCACCCTCAAAGAGCAATCCCACTGTATACCCCCTCCCCCAATCTGCTCTCTCCTATCTCCTCCCCCATCCCCTCTCTGACTTTCTGATATGGCAAGATGGATCTGTATACTGCAGTGCCTATATATCTTATTTCCCAGTTGCATGTAAATAATAATAATAATATTTTTTTAAAAAGATTTGATTTTAAAACTTTAAATTGCAGATTCTTTCCCTCCTCCCTCGTCTCCCACCCTTACTGGGAAGATAAGCAGTTCAATATAGGTTGTACATGTGTAGTTTTGCAAAACATTTCCATAGTGGATATATTGTGAAAGACTGACTATATTTCCCTCCATCCTATCCCCCCCCACTTGTTCTAGTCTCTACTTTGTCCCTGTCCCTTTACAAAAGTGTGTGCTTCTAACTACCCCCCCCCCCAACTTGCCCTGCCCTCCATCATCCCCCCTCTTATCCCCTTCCCTCCTACTCTCCTCTAGGGCAACACACCCAATTCAGAGTGTATGTCATTCCCTCCCTAAGCCAAATTCAGTGAGAGTAAGGTTGACCCATTCCCTTTTGCCTTCCTGTTCTTCCCCTCCATTGTAACAGTTATCCCTTGCCTCTTCTATATGAGATGATTTACCCCATTCCGTCTCTCCCCATCTCCTCTCATTATATTCTTCTCACCTCTCAATTTCACCTTTTAAATATCATCCCTTCCTATTCAATTGATCCTGTGCCCTCTGTCTATGTATACCTGTACACATATATACACACACTCACATATGTCTTCATATGCATATATACCCTCCTGTATAGACATATATGTATGTAGATATATCTATATATATATATTCCCTTCAATTATCTTCATACTGAGAAAAGTTTCATAAGTTACAATTATCATTT
>CM053585.1:314605582-314654940 GCA_028646515.1 Pseudochirops corinnae | reverse complement strand
CCCAGCTCCTTTGACCTCTAGAATATCATGTTTCAAGCCCTTCGATCCCTCAGTGTAGATAGAAGCTGCCAGATCCTGTGTTATCCTGATTGTGTTTCCACAATATTCAAATTGTTTCTTCTTGGATGCTTGTAATATTTTCTCCTTGATCTGGGAACTCCGGAACCTGGCTATAATATTCCTAGGAGTTTTCTTTTTGGGATCTTTTTCAAGAGGTGATCAGTAAATTCTTTCAACCTCTATTTTGCCTTCTGGTTCTAAAACATCAGGGCAGTTTTCCTTGAGAATTTCTTGAAGGATGATTTCTAGGTTCTTTTTTTGATCATGGCTTTCAGGTAGCCCAATAATTTTAAAATGATCTCTCCTTGGCCTATTTTCCAGGTCAGTGATTTTTCCAATGAGATATTTCACATTGCCTTCTATTTTTTCATTTGTTTGGATCTGTTTAATACTATCTTGATTTCTCATAAAGCCATTAGCTTCTATTTGCTCCAGTCTAATTCTGAAGGAATCATTCTATTCAGTGAGCTTTTGAGATTCTTTTTCCATCTGGCAAATTCAGCTTTTTAAGGCATTCTTCTCCTCATTGGCTTTTTGAACTTCTTTTGCCATTTGAGTGAGTTTATTGTTTAATGTGTTGTTTTCTTCAGTCAGATTATTGACTCTCTTTTCATGATTTTCTTGCATCCTTCTCATTTCTCTTCCCAATTTTTTCTCTACTTCTCTTATTTGGTTTTCAAAATTCTTCTTAAGCTCCCCTATGGCCTGTAACCAGTTCATATTTTTCTTAGAAGCTTTTGATGCAGGAATTCTAACTTCGTTGTCTTCCTGCCATTCCATGCTTTGATCCTTTTTGTTCCCAAAAAAGGAATCTAAAGTTGGATGGCTATGCTTGCTTTGCTTCCTTTGCTTGCTCATGTTTTCAGTCAATTACTTGCCTTTTGAGCTCTTTGCCACAGTAGAACTGCTTGCAGAGGGAAGAGCTTTGTCCCAAATCGCTGGGGTTTTTGCAGCTGCCAGAGCTATTAGGAGGGTGCTGTCTCTACATCCCCCACCAGCTTTGGCTCATTGGTCATATACCTCAGGATGACCATCCAAGAGTGCAATCTCCACCCAAGCAGATTAAGGCAAGAATGCTTAGCTTCTGAATGGTCACTTGGCCCCCCTGTGATCTGCAGGCTGGAAGCTCTGAAGCAGCCACGTGGAGGCAGCTGCAGGGCTGCCACATCTCTGCAGCTTTGCACTTCAGGGGCAGAGGCCAGGCCTCACTCTGTCCCCCCAAATTTAGCAGAGTTCCACTGACCTTTTAATTTGTGTTTGGCATTTATGAGTTGATAATTCTGGAAACTGCCATAGCTGCTGGTGATCAACTCTCTGGAGTACCCCAGCTGTGGCTGGTCTGGACTGCCCTGGGGCTACATCCTCGGGCTCACAAGGGCCTGGACTCTGCTCCCAGTGTGCTGCCATGAGACCTGACCTTCCTGTCCACCTGCCAAGCTGCCTTCAGTAGGAGATTTGTTTCTCTGTCACTTTGTGGGTTCTGGAGCTCTAAAGTTTGTTTAGAGTCATATTTTACAGGCATTTGAGGTGGTTATGGGGGGAGCCATGGAGTTTTCCTGCTTCTATGCCTCCATATTGACTCCTCTCCCACAATCATATTCTTCTTGAGATTTTTAGTAGTTAACATGTGTCAGTCAGTAAGCATTTACTGAGCATCTACTGTGTGTCGGGCCTTTTGCTCAGAACTTCCACATAGATGAGGAAATGTAGTGGAGTGATTTCTGCCCTACACCTGGAGCAAGTGAAGTAGGGATCCAAGCAGGGAGGCCATATTTTAATGAACTCCTTTGGTAGTTAGTTTGGTAGTTAACAATCCAAGAGAAATTTTCCTTCAGGTCAGCAAACTTCTAAGTGACTACAAATGTGTGAAAAGCAACTACTATGTATTTGGCAAAACAAAATGTCGTAACTTAATATTAGACATTTTACATTTTTATTGTTTTTAAAATTCCCTCGTAACGTTAGAAGTATTTGATTCATTTTTATCAAGTTTTGTGTACCAAATCAAGTCACAATATCTGTATGTGTAGGGCAGCTGAATTTTAGGTTTAGCTAATAAACTTGTTCAGAGTAGCTGGTGAATCTTTTCAAATCTGTGTATCTCCTGTGATTTTTTTACAGATTTGATTTCAGTGGAATGTGGTACCCCATCAGAAGTTATAATAACTGAGGGCTATCAATTTGTAAAACTTTCCATTTTAAAAGAATTTTCACTGCATGAAAGAATGATAATGATAGAAGACTTTAAGCAGCCAGCTCTTTATTAATATCTTCTCATACACCCAAATCATTCATATCTTTTTAAGAAATGGAAACATGACACACAGCTATCTAATTGTTTGAGTTAATTGTTCTGTGGCCATTTTTTAAGCTTCAGATTTTGAGACTAATTTAGACTTAATGTCTAACAATTAACAATTAGAGCTATTCAAAAGTATGTTGAGTAGTCTTGGAAGTTCTGATTCCCTTTCATCAGAAATCAAGGAAGCCTGGCCTAGTGGAAACATCACTGGACTTAGAATTAGACGACCTGATTTGAAATCTGACCTCATCACTTAAATACCTGTTTGAACTTTGCCAAGTCACTTAACCTCCCTGGGCCTCAGTTTTCTCATCTTTAAAATGAAGGGGTTGGATTAGGTGATCTCTGAGATCCTTTACAATTCTGATTCTGTGATCTTTCTAGCAAAGGAAGGATGCCCACTTGTTGAGTATGGTATAGTGAGGATTCTTTTGGCAGTATGGGTTAGACTAGATGACCACTGAGATCTCTTTCAACTCTGAAATTCCACAATTCAGGGTTTTAACCCTTTATATAAGTGGATAAAACCCAGGATTTATTTTTAAATTCCTGTGTCCAGAATGAGTTCCTAGTGTAAGCTGCTACTATTGCTTTTTTTTGACCTAACGGATTTAAGACTTGCTAATGTAGATACAGTTAGTTTTGTTCATATCAATCAGAACTAAATCTTGCTTATCTTGCTCCTGAATTCTTGTGGCATAGGTGAGCGTAATTTATTAATTCTCCCTACCATGTCCAAAGCATGTTCTAAGCAGCTAGGATTATCACTATTTCTCAAAGGAGGAAGCCCTTTTGCCAAGTCATTTAGCTGGAGTCAAGCCCAGAGGAAAAGGCTGTCCTCTTGAACTAATTTTCCTGATCTTTACCCTCACAACACTACTGAGGAATACACCCTGGCATGAACCCTGCAGTATATTTTATTTTAATATGTAGTCTTCTTCTCTCTTAGTGTCCAAGATGTATGCAGTGTGACATCAAGTTTGACTTCATAACCAGAAAGGTAAGATAATGTTAGGCAACTGAGACTCCTCACAGAGAGGGAATGCTGAGTGAGCAGTATGTTCATGTTCTTGGTGGAAGATTATTCCTCTGTGCAGACACTGGTATTGTTGGACTTGCTTTTAAAATTCTTTAGTAAAGCCCTTATGCCATATGATGTGGATAAAGAATATATAGAATATGTAATATAATTACAATATATTATATTGCATATTGTATATAAATAAAAAATATATAAATATACATATATATTATGTGTGTGTATACACATATTTTTATGTATACACATACAGAGGCAGTGGATAGAGTACTAGGCTTAGTCAGGAAGACCTGAGTTCAAATTTGGCCTCAGATACTTACTACCTGTGTGACCCTGGGCAAGTCACTTAACCTCTATTTGCCTTAATCCACTGGAGGAAAAAATGATAAACCACTCTGAAGTCTTTGCCAAAAAAACCCCATGATCAGTATTGGTGTAATTTGGGTCAGTGGGATCATGAAGAGTCTGACACAGTTGAACAAATAAAGACTATGTCGTGGTATAGAGTTTGTTCATGGTGCTGATTCAGATCATGCAAATGAAAAAACTGTTCAGGTAGCCAGTTCTGAGTCCTCAGAGTTAAAAACAATTACTGCAGATTTAAGTGGTACTGTCTTCCTCCACGTGTGGGAATTATCTTAATTGTCAGTCAGCAAGCATTTTTAAAGTGTCTGTTCTGTGCCAGGCACTGCTGAATGCTGAGCATCCAAAGAAAGGCAAAAAAAGAGTTCCTGTTCTCAAGGGACTCCTAGGCTTATATTTTTAATTTCATGTTTATCCATATCTCTGGGAGTAAAGATGAAATGCTATTCTATTTGGAACAGTGTTATCGCTTATTTTTTCTTTACTTGGCTTCTGTGTATTTTATGTAAACCTGAACCCCAAGGGGGTTAGTAAACAAGAGTGTGATATAGGGCCTTATTTTTGGAGGCAGAGGAGCAGGGTTTGGATACTAAACTTTGCTCCTTGCTTAGGGATCTTATGGGTCATAAATCGTTTTCCCTCCTTTGAGTCTTACTTTTGTCATCTGTAAAATGAAGGGGCTTGAAATCCTGTTAGATTCTAAGTGGTAATGAAAGGTCCTCATCTGGGTCATCTCTGTGGCTGTGCAGGACTAGGAGGCAGAGCGTAGAACTGGGACTAGTGGGTGGGAATTACAGGAAGGCAGATGTTGACTTGATACAAAGGAGAATGATTGGAACTGTACAGATTATGAAAAAGCCTATTTTTTGAAATACTAAGTTCCCTGTCACGAGAAGTCTTTTGAACTGAGAGGTAGAACAGCTCCTTAAGTATTAGGGTTGCTATAGAGGGGTTTCTGTATGGGACGGCAGGTTGGACCCTATGACTTTTAAGGTTCCTTCCAAATTTAAGATTTTGCAATTCAGATTGAGAGAGCCATCTATCCTGGACACTATCTCTTATACACAGGAGGAGAAAGTACTACTTTTGTAAGCATTTTCATAGACCTTGGAGCAAGAAGGGAACTTCGTGATCATCTAAAGCAGCCCATTCATTCTATAGCTGAGAAAACGAAACCCCAGGGAGGGAAGTGACCTGTTGGATGTCATTATGGTGGTGAACAACAAAGCCGGGTTAGAACGTCTTGCTTGCCTAGGCATAATGGGCTTCAGGCCCTCGTTAATTTTCATTTTCATTTTCATGACTGACTGATTTTTACCGTAAGTGTGATTTTTAAGAGGTGGCTTCTGTTTTTATGCAGCCATTTGGATAGCTGATAAAGCCATCAGGATCAGCATCGACGACGGCATTTTCATCATTTGGTCCTGAAGGAGTTGGCTTTTGCCTTCTATGCATTTCATCTCTACACCTCCACCACATATTCCATGCTTTTTCCCATCCCACTTCTGACCTCTTGGTTTTTTGCCCAGCACCATTGTCGCCGCTGTGGAAAGTGCTTCTGTGACAAATGCTGCAGCAAGAAAGTCCCCTTGCCTCGGATGTGCTTTGTGGACCCTGTACGACAGTGCGCAGAGTGTGTGCTCGTGTCCCAGAAGGAAATGGAGTTTTATGACAAGCAGCTCAAAGTGCTCATGAATGGTAAGCCTTCTTTCGGTGTTTGCTCTGAATGGCTTGAATCCTCAGTGTTGCTAAGACCAGAAAATGAGTGTCTGTATGTTTTGTGTATTTCCCTTTCTTATACTTTCTTCCTTCATTTTTTGCTTTGTTCAAAAGCTGTTGCTGAATTCCCTCTTCAGAAAGACATGTCTTAAAATTGTTCTGTTTTATTGCTATTGCATGTGGAAAGGATTATAATGGGACCTCATCATGGTATTGCCTGCTCCAAAGATAGTTCTTTTCCTGGATATATAAAAAATTCCCCCACCATAGATCACCTTTTGACTACAGCAGATGCCCTTTGAAATGTAGGCTTTTACAGAATGAGCAGTTGTCAGTGAGTTATCATCTGCATTGTAGATCCCATTGCATTAATTTTTCTTCTAAACTTTCCTGTTTCTATTGAGAGAAGCACCATCCATCTTATTACCCAACTTCATTCATGTCCATGTCATCTTTACTCTTCATTCTTCCTCTTTTCACACATCCAGTCAGGTTCTAAATATGGTGATTTCTCCAGTACATCTTTCATATCTATGTCCTCACTCTAGTTCAGGCCCCTGTCACCTCAGCTATTGAAATAATATTTTCCTAGTTGACTTCCTTGTTTTATTTCATTCTCCACAATCTGCCAAAGAGATTTTCCTAAAGCCATGGTCTGAACATGTCATCATTACCATTTTCAGCAAACTCAGGTAGATCCTATTGATGCTAAGACCAAATATGTTTCATTGTTATCTCATCCTTTAAAAACGTCTTAGTTGTAAAATTAATATCCATAATTGTTAGTAGAGTAGTATGTGTATATAATGTATAAAGATAGGCATGGGAAAGTGTGCCCAAAAATTTTTGCGTGATTAAAAAGATGTGGAGACTAGTGTTCTAGGTCAGAAGTGTCAAACAAGCATCCCATGATGTGAACCAAACCAGATTGAAATGTGATGGGAAATATTTAATTAAATAAATAAAATTACAATAAAACATAGTGTTAATATGTGGGTTTCTAAATCAATACGAACCCACAGAGATCATTATGTATGGCCTAGTGGCCCCTTTTCTGTTTGAGTGTTCTAGTGCTCACCAGTGTTCTAGGTAACCAGTCATTTAACCCTTTAATCATGGGACGCTTAGGGACTACTGAGGTGCAGAAGACTATCCGTGCTCGTGTGCTCACACATACACACACACACACACACACACACACACACACACACACAGAGCTAAGGTGGTGTAGAACTGATTTCCTGCAGGCTACCTTGGGTGGCCATTTCTGACTCCTCTTTGGGTAACTAGCTTCTTCTGATCCCACTGTTAAGCATTCAGTCCAAGGAGGTCAGTGATAAAAAGAAAGGTCACATATACACCAAAGTAGTTTTTTTTTTGGAGGAGGGAAGGCAAGGCAGTTGGGACTAAGTGACTTGCCCAAGGTCACATGGCTAGTAAGTGTGTCAGGTGTCTAAGGTCAGATTTTAACTCAGATCCTCCTGACTCTAGGGCAGTGGTTCTCAACCTTCCTAATGCTGCAGCCCTTTAATACAGTTCCTCCCGTTGTGGTGACCCCCAACCATAAAATTATTTTCATTGCTCCTGAATAACTATAATTTTGCTACTGTTGTGAATTGTAATGTAAATATGTGATATGCAGGATGTATTTTCTTTGTTACAAATTGAACATAACCCACAGGTTGAGAACCGCTGCTCTAATCTATATCCCACTTACCATGAAGGCTATTTCAAATCTTGTCTTTTCTCTAGAAGCCTTCCACTGCACTCACTCTCCTCACTTGTTAACTGTATGACCCTGGGCAAGTCACTTAACCACAATTGCCTTCCCCCACCCCCTCCAAAAAAAAAAAAATATATATATATATATATATATATAGCTATCTATCTATATCTATATCTATGTATCTATCTATCTCTATCTCTGTCCCTATCTCTGTCTCTATTCACCGCGCCACCTACTTGCCCAAAGTGTTTTTAACAGCACTTTTTATAGCAAAGACCTAGAGACAAAGTGGATGCCTGTTGATTAAGGAAATGGCTAAGTGAATTGTGGTGCATAAATATCGTATTTCAGTGCTGTAAAAAGTGATGAAGTCAGAGAAGCATGGTAAGACTTATGAACTGACGCAAAGGGAAGTAAGCAGAAACAGGAAGAAGATATACACGACTAAGATACTGTAACTGTAAAGAGTAACAACAAAAATCAAAAGGGAAGCCTGGAAAATGATAGTAACCAAGAGATAGGAGAAGACGTCTCCCTACCACCTCTGTAGAGGTGGAGACCAGCAGGGGAACAGGGTACGTTAGAGAAGACTTGGTTGACAGCGTTATTTTTGCTGAACTGTTTTTTCCCTCTTCATGATTCTTTGTTAGAAGGAGTATGAGAATAAAAGTGTCTTGATGATGAGGACTGTCATTTTGGCTCTTATCTTTGCCCCCTGACATAGTGCATGGCATGGTGTTTAATGAATGCACCCCCAGTATCATGTGCCTGGCATGTAAGAGGTGCTTAGTGAATATGCCGACCAATATAAACCTGTGGTTAAAGAAGGATGGTTCTGTGTGGGAGGGGAGAGAGATTTGGGGAAGTACAGATAATGTAAAAACAAAAGATGGAAACAAAGACAGTTTTTAACTTTTGTCAGATATTAAATATTGATTATTTCACTAAAACCTTAAATTTTATTTTATCTCTTTATCAGATAACTTACAAAGTAAGGTAGAAGAGCTATTTTAAAATGAAAACTTAATAGGATATCTACCTCTACTGAAGCATCTGGGATATAGGATATTTCCCCGCTATCATTTGCCTGACAAAAAAGGAGAAAGAATTGCTTTAAGGGCTAATAAGCTTATAAGTATTTTCTTTTAAATTTCTTTCTGTTTCAAGGAGCTACTTTCTGTGTAACACTAGGAACATCAGAAAAATCTGAATTGATGGTTTGTCGCCTTTCGAATAATCAGAGGTAAGAAATATTGGTGTTTTTAGAGTCTACATGGTATTCTGTATCACCTTGCCTAATCCACTTAGTTCCAAATTCGATGAGAAAACTGAGGCTCTGAGAGATCATGAAATCAGCATAAAGAGTTAAGTCAGAAGTCCTGGGTTCTAATTCTGACATTTATTACCAGCTATGTGACCTCAGGGTCACTTCTCTGAATATCAGTTTCTTTTTTTTTTTTTTTTTTTTTACTTCTTCCAAAGATGACTTTTATTCTATACACTGTTTCCTAGACTTCTTTTTTTTTTTTAATTTTTTTTATTTACTCATTTACTTTTAATTTACAAGATTCAGTTCCACAATCACTTGGGTTTCAGATTTTCTCCCCTCCCTTCCCCCCCCCCCATGGTGGCGTGCAATCATGTATAGGATCTATCAGTTTCTTTTTTAAAATACTACTTTAATACATGAAGTGATTGTGAAGAAATTACTGGGCAATAATAACTCACTTCATACAGTTTCAAGTTTGCAACAACTCTAATAGGTAGTACAAGAAGTAGTGTCTTGTCTTAACAGCTAAGAAAGCTGAAGGTGAGAGACATGAAGTGATTGGCCAGTTCTAGACAGTGGGACCCCGTTTAAGTGTCTGCCTCCCACCACTATACCGCACTGTCTCTTCTGTCAATCTCATAAGCACTTTAACTCACCTCCTAATCTGGGTACTTTCCATTGTGTTTGATTACTGTTAACATGTTGGATCCAATCATTCCTTAAGATGAAAATTTAATCATACATTTCACGTGTCACCTGCTTCTTACTAAGAACATGTAACATTTAGGCAACATCCTCATCAAATTGTGAGTCAAGTTCTGGTTGCAGGGTGTCACTGGCTATAAGCTCAAACACCAAATGCTTCATAGCATCTGTACCGATTTAGATCTTCCAGTCTTGCCAACACACATGTATTCACGGTTTTCCAGCCTCATTCTTTGCCTTTACTTATTTTCTGTCTTGACCCAATAAAGAACAGGAAAATTGAAAATTGGGGTTTGGGGAAAGTATATTAGGGGGGAAAAATTTAAAGTTAGTGTAAGAAGGACTGGTAAAAGCCCTGGCTTAACCTCTCTGAGACTCAGTTTTTTTTTACATATAGAAAACAGGGAAGATAGCACTTGGAATACTTGCCTCATAAGATAGCGATGTATTTTGTACTGGAAAGCACTGTAGAAATGCATGTCATCATAACAGTAGTAGGTGAGGTATGTTAGAGCCATGGATTTGGGAGGTGATAGTGATGTTTTTAAGTATTTTTAATATTTGTATGAGCCAGCTGTCTCCCTGTGTTAAAATGCCTCTTAGCAGTCTTCAGAGCTCTTCATCGTGGCTAATTTGGCTGCTTTAGACACAACAGTTCTTTCTTGCATTTGGGTCTTTGTGATTAGAGAGATTAGCAATGGTTCCTATAACTTTTCCTAAGTTACTGTGGTTCAATTTTAATAGCATAACTTCTTGATGGCTTATGAATTATAGTTACTTAATCAGTTCCTAATTGTTGTTGGGGACCCCATTTTACGTCGTAAGCCCAAACTTAAATCTGTCAGAAGAGAGCTTAACACTTTGGTTCTACTGTAAGGAACTTGTTTCATTCAAAGACCAAATATTACTCCGAGGGGCCCACTTTAAGCCACAGACTCACCATAATAAAAACCACATCATTATATATGGCTATACAGAAAGGTCATTCAGATCACAGATTTCTTGTCCCTAACCTGAACTGAGAAGGTGCAGTTTGGGGAGGTAAGGGTGGGCATATTATTAAAAGTATAGAAGACTATATGATTTAGAATTGGAAAGAACTTCAAAGATTCAGCCTCTATTCTGTTCAGACTGGGAAGCCCAGAAGTCAAAGCCTCAACCAAGGTTGCTTAGGTATCAACAGCTGAAGTCTGAGTCCAGGCTCTTCTGACCACCAAACCCACTGTTCTTTTCACCTGCCCCACCAGCTTTTCATTGTATGGGACCAGGGAGGGAGAAACTTCTGATATCATCTTGTATACCAAGGTTGTTAGACTGTGTTCTACTTTTGGGTAGAATCTTGTTACCTAGAAGCACTACTGAAAACATGCAGCCTTCACATTTGATACATAAGGAGTAGTTACCCAAGAATGTCAGTGACTACTACAGAAATATGAGGAAAATTGGCTTGATTTGAAAAAACTTTGTATTTTTATTCTCTGCAGATACCTGTTTTTGGATGGAGATAGCCATTATGAAATTGAAATTGCTCAAATTTCAACTGTCCAGATACTAACTGACGGCTTTACTCCTGGAGGTGAATATTACTTTCAAACTGCTGATGAACAGAATTTTGTAATGTTTATATAATACATATTCTTGAATGAAAACTGAGCCTTCTATTCATGCCCTTTAAAAGGCAACAGAATAAAGACATTTATCTTCTTACATAACTAAGCTGAAATATGGATAGGCTTTAGAAGTCCATTGCAGTCTTTAGAGGGGAAAAAAGTTCAGGCTTCCATGGATTCTGTTGATTAGTCCAGTTAGCAAACACTGAAGTACTTTGGTATTTAATTTTCCTTTGGCTAAGTCCTTTGTTGTTCCATTTCATTTTCCATTCAATTACAATTGAGACTGGAGCCCTAAGTGCATCAGACCCTCATTTCTCAAGGAGAAGGCTTTGGTTCATGATGGGATTTCTGAATTGGGGCCTGAATTTCTCACATTCCCTTGTCTGTTTTCGTGTGTTTGGATAATATTTGGTTTAATTAGATCTAAATCCTTTTCCCATTTATATTTCGTTCTTCATATTATGCCCCTTTTTACTTAAAAATTGTCAGCATTTGGGACTTGTGAAATGGGTAGGTCAACAAATGCATGTAACTTAACCAGCCTTGCTTTCTGTTTTCTGACGGGGTCTCTTGATTACTCTTTCTTCTCACTGCCTGCCTATCTTCTCTATGTAGAAAAAGATACCCACACTTATACCAGCCTCCTGGAGAGCCAACACATTACTGAAGGTCAGCACTGTGAATGTGAGCCTCCATCCCCGCAGCATGCTTTTGTGATCTCCTTCCCCCTCCCCAGCCCCACTTCCTTCTGTTCCCTGGGGATGATCCATACAAGTTCTGTGTGCAGTTACATTTTAATTCTCTTTTCTGAGTGAGTTTGAGAAGGCTGTATCTAGATTGTAATTATTTAGAAAGAGTGGAACTTAAAACATTTATTGATTCCCTTCTCCAAAAATGCCTGTTGAATATTTGTCCTTTGCAAGGTCCTGTTTGGGTCTCTGTTGTGCTGAACAGCTCCCTGCCTGTCTCTTCTGCACTGCCCTGTGGGGTTCTCTGCTGCCCAAGGCACCTCACCATGGCCCTCTACCCCTTTTTCCTCACTTTCCCTTCATCTAGACTTCTCCTCTCCTGTCTCCCATCACAACCTAGCTTTCTTGTGTCCCTCCTGCTCTACAAATTAGGATGCTGGATGTTGATGTGTTAGCCCAGACAAGGAACACTCAGGGTAGGAATTTTGCCCTCTGGTGGACAGGTCACAGGATCGTAGGATGCAGAATTGAAAGACATTTTAGAAGTCATCTTATCTAAGCCCTTCACAGATTGGGAAAGAGAAGGCCAAAGCGGGGTTCTCTGTGACTGTGACCAAGCTCCTAGAGGAAGGTCCTGCCTGGGCTACAATCCTCATGGACAGGCTGAAGCTATGGATGAAAAATTTGGCCCCACTTTCCCTTCTGTCTTTTCTCCATGGGAATTAGGTCTAGAGATAGGAAAGTGGGCATTGCTGTAGGCCTGGGCAAATGTAAGAGCTAGAATCCATTGCTGCATCTTACAGAGAAGGAAAGTAAGGCCCACAGAAGGGGAGAAGTGTGTCCAGGATAGTAAGAAGTTCTGTTGTGATGTAAAAGTGGTGCTCAGCCAGCTAGAATCCGTGTTTCAGCAATGGGGACTAGCACCACCTGGTGGCTGTTTTTACTTTATTTATATTTATTTATATATATATCTACATATCTATATCTATCTATATCTATCTATCTATCTATCTATCTATCTATCTATCTATCTATCTATCTCTCTATATATATATATATGCTTTCTGAAAAAACCCAACTGTAGAAGAACAAAAAGAGAACCTAGGAAGAAACAGCTGTAGTCTTGTTTCTGATTCTCTAAAACCAGTGCTTGAGGGCAGCAAAAATCCAGGTAGCCAGAAAAAAGCTCCCAAAGGAGCTTTTCCCAGAGAAGTAAGATTTAAAAAAAAAAAAAGGATGCACAGGAGGGGAACACATTTTCCTGATTCAAGAAGACAGGGCTCTTTCTATTACTTTTTTCATGTCTTTGCCCAAAATCTGAAGTATTTTTATCCCCTCTCTAGGGTTTCAAATAATATTAATTTTGTTAATGGAATTCATATTTTAATTCAGTTCTCAAGAGTTTATTGCAGCAGAAATGTTACTGTTCCAACAAGCTAGGAGCCATCCATACCACACCAGGGTCACAGATTTCTTCCGTGTGCTGGGACCTAGGGAATTGGCCAGTCAGAGAGTCAGGTTGTGCCCCAGAAAGCAAAATGAGATTCCTTCTGTGCTGAGGTCTTTTCTCTGTCCAGTCTTTTTCAAGGTAGATTTGCTACAGCTGAGCTAATGTATTATGCTCAGTCTGGGCCAGCAGTTTAAAGCACTGCAGTTTAAGCATTTGGGCAAGACCACTTTGTTGCCTAAATTAGTGTCTTAGTAGTTGTCGTCCCCACCCTACCAATACTGAAACTTTCTGTTTGAAGGGAATAGCCCTTAAATGAAGCAGGTCATAAAAGTGGGCTAGTGGCTATCTAGACATGGCAGAGGTGCAGATATGGAGGGTGTCATGAAACTTGGTGCTTTCTGTGGATTTTTTTTCCTGTAAAGTCATAGAATCATAGGATTTTGAAGTTGAAAAGGACATTGGCCATGGGGCCCGACCAGCCCCTGAAAGGAATTCCTACCCAGACGAACCCAACAAATATTCATTCACCATCTGCTGGAAATTGGAAGTGTACCTACCACCTCTCAGAGCAAGCCATTCCATTTTTTGGATCTTTCCAGTCACGGTTTTCTGTGTCAGGCCTTCATTTTTGCCTGTGCAGTTTCTACCAGTGGCCCCTAGCTCTGCCTTCCATGACTGAATGAAACAAGTTTAATCCCTCTTACACAAGTCCTTGATAGACTAAAAATAGTTGTCCTGTCCCCTTTGTCTTCTCCAGACTTTTGACTGTTCCTTATATAATATGCACTCATGGGCTTTCAGTATCATGCTTACCCTCCTCTTCGTACTCTCCAGTTTTTTGATGTCCTTAAATTGTGACACCCAGAATTTAACAAGAGAACTCCAGATGAGTCTTGACTAGGGCTTTCCTTATCTCTGGAATGTGACCCAAGATGTTAGCTTTTTTGACTACCACAGAATTCCTTCTTTTCCAGTGAGATTTAGCTCTGTGGCTTTGCATTTTGGTGCCAATCAGTTCCCAATATCCAGGCCACCAGCCAGGGGAAAAGAGTGTGTAGGGTCCAATTCATTCCATCCTAAAAGTGCTTCCGTCAGGAAGTTGGGCCTATTCCATTTTGTGGGTTTTAAAGAAGTGTCTTAGCTTCAGAAGCTTCATCTAAGTGACTTTGGGGTCCTTGCCCACCATAGAATTACTAATTGCTAAAGAGAGCAGAGAAGAATGGAGTTCAGGTAGGAAGGCAGGGCAAATGCTGCCATCTTTAAACTATCGTAAATCCAGAAATGATTGTACAAAAAGGATGCTAACATTAGTCCATGTTAAAGGGGACAGCTCACCAGACTAGGTAAGCTTGGGTGGTTGGGGCCTTCCACTGAAATAAAATAGAACTTCCATTTGTGTGTTTGCAGAGAGCCTCATAACCATCATCTGACATCTTTTAGGCTACTAAAAAATGTCTAGGGATGGTAGAGAGATTTTTGGGGGGAAGAAGAGCAAATCTTATATTTTAGGAGTAGCATGAAAGGCCTTCCTTCTATAGAAGGAACAAATTCAGCCTTTACTTTGAACAGGTAAGAGGACAGCCATATTGCGACATTGTCTTGAGTTAAAGGGTCCCACACTCAAGAGATGCCAATTAAGGAAGGGCCTTCTGTCTTTTCCTTTTCCAGGAGGCAATGCTCGAGCCACTGGTATGCTTCTCCACTATAAGGATCCAGGGGCTCAGGATGTGACCCAGATGAAGTTCACTGCCAGCGAAGACTCTAATTCTAACAAAAAGCAGTCAGCCACCTGGTTAGCAGCCATGCACAAGGTACTTGGTAAAGCTCTCACTTCCTTCCAGCCGGCTAGCTGGTGCCCAACAGAAGGTTTAAGAGGGTTATACAAAGCCCTTTGGGGAAAGTTGCATTAAAAGAATACTTTTTCCTAAAGCACCCCTTCCAAGTTGGCTAAAATTAGATTTTCCAATTATCTATTTAATATAAAAGGGATTTTCCAAACCAAAGCTAGCTGTCATGGACTTTACTATCTGATTAATTAGGACTTAATTAGGATTAAGGGAAGTCTTCCATCTGGTTAGAGCTTAAGTCATTTTGGTGTCCAGAGGAGAGAGTGGCCTGCCATATCTTAGCAGTTGTTGGAGTTTAAATCAGAAGCAGTAGCTGAGTAGCTGGAAGATGAAGTAGTTAATTTTGAGCAGAGTAAACAGGCTTTCCATTCTGCTAGCTAGTCACAAGACAGCTGCCCACCCTGATTCTTGCTTACAAAGAAATAGGCTAGTTGAGAATTCATTGAATCAGGACAACCCAGGTCTCATTTTGAATCCTGTTCTAAATGATGAGGGCAAGGTCCCAGGTCTCTAGTGGTTTTTAAAAATTCAAAGTCCAGTTGATCTGGGAAGGCTCTTGCTCAGTAAAAACAAGTGTTTCTCTATTCATTTCAAAAGGAAAATGGAACTTAATCTGATACTTTCAAAGTTTTGTTTGTTTTTGGGGGTTTGGTTTGGGGGAATGGGGCAAAGGAATAGAGTGAAGGCAGGTACCCCTCTTGTAGAGCAAATCTGATGCTAGTCATAGCCATGGGAACAAAGCTGGCCTTGTTAAGACTTTTATTTGCCCTGGGTTTTTTTTTTTTAAACACTAATACATAAGAAAACCACAGGTAGTAATTGTTGTTTTGTTTTTGGCAATTAAGTTCTTCTAAAGATACCCGAGTCCCCAGTCACAAACTTACGAGAATGTTTGTAACACATCTCATGTCCATAAGCACTCTCCTTCATTGCTAATGTGCTGGTAGTGTTTTATTACCCCCATCTTTACCAGTGAAAAAATTAAATCTCAGGGGAAGCTACTTGCTTAAGCATATACACGTGTTTAACTGTAGAGCTAAGATCTGAAACTATGTCATCCTCCTGACCCCCCCAAGTCTGTCTCAACCCATTCCAGCCTCTGTCCTTAATGTGTCTCTTCATATTTCTTTGAGCAGCTAGTACCAGAAGGCCTTACCTACTAGACACATAGTAGATTTGTTCAGTGACCAGAAGTACACTGTCTGAGGCACTCGAAGCCACCAAGCCTGGGCTGTCCTAAAGCAAGTAATCATTCAAGGGCCCAGCCCCCAGTGCTCTCCTTATAAAGCATAGGAAGGAAGCTCAGAGCCATCAAGTCTATGCCCTCCATTTAAATGTGAGGAAATTGAGTGACAGAGAGGAGAGGTGATTTTGTCCCAAATTATCTGTGAACCCAGGGCCGCTGAGTCCAAATATACTGCTGCCTCTTGTCTTTTTCTTTTTTTGGTGGGGGGAGGGGGGTAGGAATATTTTTTTGAATAAAATACTGAAGTATTGATTGGGCTCTGAGACAGGATCTGAATATGCTGGTCAGTAGTAATAATTCCTTAAATGGCACATTAGTTTGCTATTGTGTATAGGTGAAAGTTATACATTGCCTAAATCAGTTCAATTATATATGAATAGGCTGAGGTTCTGCATTCAACTCAGGATTATGGCAACTGCTTTTCTACATTACATTAAACAGATTTGGTTGCTACACCAAAGAACGTGGAGAGAGAGAGATATTACCGATGTTTAGTGTTGCCCTTCTGGCTGCTGATGCTCCTGACCCAGGAGTCAGCTTAAGCACCTTGGTTATCTTTATTTTTTTTTCTTTGCTATCGATACAGGCAGCCAAACTCCTCTATGAATCCCGGGACCAATGATCATGAAAGTGTTTGAGAAGCTCTATCTATGAAGCTTCCTGTATGTTCATAGCTGATTAATTCTGTAAGTGCTGGGAAATGCAATCAGTGTTTGGAAAAACCTAAGTGTTCATTGATCTAGTGCAATATGTATACAGTTTATTAATGCTTTAAATGCAGCTTCACATTTGACTTTGTAAACTTTATCTCACTGGTACTTATTATGGGCTGAAGGAGAATCTGACCCACCCATACTACTGTTCAACTATCAGGTATTTTTAGCATAATCTCTACAATGTTTATATAATATACTGGGTTTACTAGAGTACTTACTAGTAGATCATTTCAATGTCCTTCTTTTTGCATTCTTATGGGAGTAAATCTCAGGATTTTTGCTTTATATTTGGAGGTGAAATGTCCTGATGACGAGCTATTCGTTGCCAATAAAACCTGCCTTAGATTGTTTTATACAATGTTCTTTTATGATGTCACTAATTGGACCTAAACAAACTTTTGATACTTAGTGAGAATAAAGTTTGTAGCTTTTGTGGTCCAGGTTTTATACTTTTCACTTGATTAAGATGATTGTACAGCAATTTGTGCATAAGACATGATTAAAAACTATTTTGAAAAATTCATAGCCATGGTCTGGTTTTTTTGCTTTGTAACTTCTAGAGACCTTTGGGTCTTCATTTTACCATTGAGGAAGCTAAAAGCCCAGGAATGGGAGGTGGTTTACTCAGTGCCATATAGGTATACAACCCCGATCTTTAAGTCTAAAATTCTTTCCATTACAAAGTGTTACTGTTATTAGTATGTAGGAGACTGGGGCTGAGGTAATAACCAAAAATCAATTCTAAGGGAAAAAACTGCCCAATTTGGCAGAAGACAATGTAGAAGAAATTTCTGGCTCCAGGACAAGTGAGAAGAGACTTCAGAGGTACTGCATGAGAACAGATATCGATACATTCAAACCCAAGTCAGGGATAACCATAGTTTATTTGTGCACATTTACATCAGAATTAGCATTGTCAAGGCTCTTAGAAAGAGTGATTCTGTCACATTCATATAGCAAGTTTTTTTCAACAATATCCTTTCACTTTCCATCACCACAATATATATATAATATATATATACAGGTAATGCTCGAATGTGGTCAATTACAGCACTGCATCAATTTTATAGATATATATATATATATAGATATACACATATAAATTATACACAAGACTTATACATGAAAAAAAATCCTACACTTCTTAATGAGAAACATATTTCCAACATGGCTACAACTCAAAGATAAAATTAAAAAAAATACTTTTGGTTTATAAAAGCATATACATATAGTTCAAACTCCAGTGAAGTGCTTTCAGTTTCCTCTCACCTACAAAACAGTGGACGACATTATTGCATAACTGGCCCAGAATGAGGTGGAGGACTGTTGAGAACCCTGGCAACTGTCCTCCTCCTGGCTCAACGCACCCGCCTTTTTACCTCTGTTTAGAATTTCCATCTCACAGATTCATTTCCTTTTTTTCACCACAATGTTTTCAGTGTTAGTTCAGTCCTTCAGCTCCTAGCACTGCATCCTTTAGTCACTTACACAAGCTCAGACTCTGCTCAACTATTTCATTCCCATCTATTTGGACGTCCAAATACCCTTAAATCTTGACTTAGTCTGACTCTAGCTCCAGTGTTACTGACTGCTTTCTGATTCAGAACAAATTTAAGCTATTAGTATTAAGAAACACATACCAGTGAAGGTTTTATAAACAAACTTGGTCAACGCAGGAAGTGAGGGAACCTATTTATACTAGGCTCTTCAAATAAATTAAACCATTCATTTAAACTTTTTTTAAAGCTCTTTGACACCAGAGGTCTCAAAGAAATACGAACACTTAAATAAAATCAACAGTGGAAGTGAATGACAGTCTCTGGCAGATCCACAACAAAATGGAAAATAGGATATCAAAATCTAGATCTGAGACCGAACGCCTGCATTTTGTAATTAACACTGACAAGTTCCCATAAGAGATCCTTTGGTAAATAAAGTGGGGAGGGAAAAGGGAAACAAGAAAAGAGGGGCCTCCAGCTTGGCAACCAGGATAGCGTTTGCAGGCATCTGTCTTGAATAGCTAATAGGGAAAGAATGTGTTGTTAACTATTTTAAAAAATTTACTGGCATTAGAATTAAGCAAAATGAGGACTAACTAGGGGTTGAGAGCACAACACATGAAGCTACAGGAACTCTGATTAAGACTTCATAACCACACTCTGAATGCCAGAAAACTCCATTCTCAGTGGCTTGAAGGAATCGGTTTAGTTGTTCTACACAAAGCCAAAAGTGTTAGCCTCAAAACCCTGGGGCAGTTTTCCAACCATGCCTGGGTGCACAAATGCCTTTTCTCAGCTCTGGATGGTGACTGCCACCTGATACTTCTAGAACACTTGATGATGTAAGAAATTCTTTACATACATTTGATTTCGTTTTTGGCAACTAACAACTAGGTTATGGGATTTCTATTGGCAACAGGGATTGTTTTCAAGGCCTTTTGTTTATTTTGACTTGGTATAATTGGCAAAATACAGAATTCATGGACATATAAGTACCATGCGTGGATGCTGGCAGATTAGAAGGAAGGGCCTCACTTATAAACTGCAGATGTAGCTTCTGCTGATGAGAGCACCATTAAAATGAGCGTTCTCCAGCTTCAACTCTCTTGGGAGGATAGGTCTCTGGTGACTTCTGGTAGTGGCCAAAGAAACCGCATTTGCTCCACAGGTTCAAGCTAGGGTTCGCTGTCTAGGCTTGATTCGTGGATATAACTGGAAAGAAAGAAAGTTCAATTGGAATACCTGCTGCAGGAATGGGAAATGACATTTATTAAATAATAATTATATGATATGCAATATAAACTTAATTAACACTAATTAATATATTGACACATATTAATAAGTGACTTTATTAACAATGCCTTTAAGGGAACTCGGGGTAGTCAAACACCCTTTCCAAAAAAGCAGAAGCGGCTCCCACTGTGTGGCTGAACGCCCTCCCCACAGCACCTGAAACTTTTGGACATCACTGATCTGCACTTATAGAGATGTGTTACCAGACCTAAAAATGTACCATAATAAAGCACTAATCATCAAAACAACTGGCTAATGGTTCATGGCTAGAAAAATTGATCAGAATGGATCAGCAAGAGCCAGAAGCAATCAAAACCAGCAGCCTAATCAATGTTTGATACGCACAAGAACATAACTTATTAGGCAAAGAACTTCTTACTGGACAATAACTTCTGGAAAATCCAAAAGAGTAGCTGGGCAAACGTTAGGTTTATTCCATATATTACAATACTTTCCAAAAATGATGTGACCTGAATGTAAAAAGTCACTTTAAAAAAAAAAGGGACAAAACTACCAAGAGAGAATGTAGACATCTTCAAATAGTTGGTTTTGCACACATTTCACTGCTAAGCCTTACAGAAGAAGTTTTACTCAAATAAGGTGATCCTAAGACAAAGACAATATGAATTATGTAAAATTTAAAAGTTTTTACAGAAATGAAATCAATGCAGATCAAGAAACTCAAAAGGGAAGGAAACAACCTTTCATCAAATGCCACTGATATGGAGTCTCCTATCTTGCAAAATGGGGAAAATGACCCTGCAAAAATGGTAGTAGCAGGCAATTTTGGGGAAGCTATGAGAGGCCAACCACCTTAACACAGCCAAGGTTGTGAAGTGATCGAACCATTCCGAATGTCAGTTTAGAATTAGCAATAAAGGTATGTCCATTATCTTCCTAAAAGGAAACTGAACTCTGAAATGAGGGGGAAATGGTTTTTAACAGATAACAAAATGTGTAGTCTCCCAGAAAGGCAGGGGCCGGACTACTGGGACAGAATGGACACATCACTGTGTAAAGGGTGAGGGAAGGAAGAACTAGACATCTCAAAATAAGAGTAAAATGCTTGTGATATAAAAGCAAAATGTTACCAAACTGAAAACATCTGAGCTCTCCTTAAAGCTAAACACTGTATCCAGAAACTGTCTTCCCATAACTTGCTCCATTCTCTTAACTTTCTGTCTCCCCATTCCCGTACTGAAGCAGTGGGTAACCAGGCTAAAACAGGCTTTTCTCATCCATGGACTTAACTTATTCTTCCCTGGTAGAACTGTTTTTTCCAAGAAAATGGGCATTAAATGTTGTAGATTTTCTTGTCCCTGTTTTTAAAGAGCACTTCCTCTCTTTTAAACTGTTAACATATATGTTTTCCCTACTGGGGCAAAGGGGCTGTGGATTTGTTGAAGAGGACTACAAAGGGTTTTTCCAGAAGCATTTCACGTGTGACCCTGAGCCCAGAGAATAATATATTTCGTTTCCTAATCAGCTGAGGCAAAAGGCAGCGCAGAGTAGGAGGAAAAGCACTGGCTCTAGAGACAAAATCTTGAGCTAAAGTCCTAACTATACAATAAACTCAGTATGTGTGAAACGGCACCTGTCTGAGCTCCATTTAATCATCTTTAAAATGAGGTAGCTAAACCAGGTGCTCTGTAGGGTACCTTCTGGTTACAAATCCTACAAACTGCTGACCCTTTTTTGGAGGGGAGGATTTGAAGAGGCAGTTTTTGATCATTTTCTTCGTGGTTCATGATTTTCGGCCAGGAAAGCAATTTATCCCCTTCTGAAGGCCACAATCAGAGGCTGTGAAAGGGGCTAGAATTGGGAAGATTTCTAAGTCCTCTCCACCCCCCCTACCCAATACTGCCCCATTGGGGTTTCTACATCCCCAGGGCCCCAGGACACCCTAGTAGTAAGGGCCTTTATCAGGGATCAGATTTGGGGTTTTACATTCAATATAGATCCTTTTCTTTTGAATCAATAACTTGTGGAGATTTTGCAAATCCTGGCTACCTTCATTCCCCTAGGCCTGTTTTATTCCCTATTAGACTATAAACTTCTCAAGGGCAAGAACTCTCTTTTGCCTTTCTTTATATCCCCACAGTTAGCACAGTTCCCCGGCAAGTAGTATGCACTTAATTTGCTTGTAAATTGATTTGCATTTAAACTCACGCAGGTCAGGAATTCTTTCTCTCAATTTTTCTTTATAAAACCAGCCCTTAGCATGTGTCTGACCCAGTCCTGCTTGATAAATGCTGGATGATTAATTTCTAAGCATTCCACACTTAGAAGGAGGTGAAGAGAGTGGAGTGGGCTCGTGGGAAGATGATTTTCCTCTGTTGGATCTCTGTAAGCAGATGCTAGGTGACCACCTGTCAGACGCTGAGAAGAGGTTTCCTACCTGGCCTAAGGTTCGTTTCAGCTACTGAGCTTTAGTGGACTTTTCTCAGACTTGATTCAAGCTACACTGAGCTAACATGTTTATTGCAATTCCCAGGGGTGCCTATTATGTGGCAGGCACTGTGCTAAATCCTTTTTACAAATATCTGACTTTCCCCTGTGAGGAAGATGTTATGATTATTACCATTTTACAGTTGGGGAAACTGAGGCAAACAGAAGTTAGGTGATTTTCCCAGGATCACACAGCTATTAACAGTATATGGCTCATTTGAACCTGAGTCTTGCTGATTCTCAAGACCTGTATCCGCTGTACCACTAGCAATCTCCAGGCTGTCAGTTGGAAGAGATTAGTTTTTGTACTGCCTTAGCCCTACAGGGCACAAAGAGTAGCCAGTGAGCCAAAGCTGGCACTATGAGGAGTCCTCCCCAAGTGCACTGGGCCGCCTGTGGAGGTGGCTGGTTCAGCAGAGGCTGGCTGACCACTCGTAGGCCATGCGGCACAGGGGATTCTTCTGCAGGACATGCATTAAAGAGCTTCAGTTCTGCAGTATATCGAGGGCATAATTCACCCACCAGGCTGTAAGCTCCCTGAGGAAAGGGATAATGTCTGATTGATCTTTGTACCTCCTTCAGCTTAGCACAGGACCTCACACATAATAAATGCACCTACTAAAAGTATATTCCATGAATACTGACTCAGCCTCTGGGGCAGAGAAGACTACAGGAAAAGGAAGGCTATGCAATGTATATGACAAGACACATACCCCCAGGAGGTTTTTAGGCACATAACCCTCTCTGTCCCCAAGGCGAGCCCACCACCACTCGGTTTCATTGTCATCTTTCCGCCTCAGGATGGTGATGGCATCCCCTTCATGGAATGACAGCTCATCGCCATTCTGAGCTTCATAGTCCCACAGAGCATACACCGCTCCTTTGTTCATCACACCCAGCTTCTCCTGGACACCTGTTAACAAAAAACCCAATGTTAACTACAAGACCAGAGCATCTGAAACACATGGTCTCATCTAGTCAGACTGCTGGATGAATCTGCTTGGGATGTGACAGTTCGGTAGTCACACAGGAAACATGCCTGACACCCAGTGCCCACACATGAGCAGTTTGGATCTGATGATTTCATGTAGTGGGCAGGAGTAAGATACAGGCAAGTGAGAAGGGCTCAAAGAGGAGTGAGCTTTCTACATTTCAACAACATGTTGAAAAAAAAATCATAAGGGCTGCATCAGTGCTCCTGGGTGGTAGGGACCCTTTACTACTAAGAAGCAAAGGCAGCACATGACGTTAAACCACAATTTCCCTTACCAAGCAGAAGGGTCAGGACTAACCTCACATTCAAAGCTCCAACACTCTTACCAAGATGTCTGCTGGCCTCAGTGTGGGTCCTAAGCATTTATAAGCCAAGCAGTTCCCTTCCCGCTTCTTTCCACCTCTAAATATGCACGTAGCTCTCTGAGGGCACAGGCTGTGCTTTATTGATTTCTGGACCCTCCTCTCTCTGGCCTGCCCCTTGACCTACTCTGTTTCTTCTCAGGCCTGACACCAGTCCTTGCCCATAATAGGTCCCTAATTTCCATAGGGGCAACCTGAAAGAGTGTATATTTGGGAGGGAGGTCTCAACGAAGCAAGTTAGTGCTAGAGAAAAGGTCACTGTTTTGATTCTGCAAGCTGGACAGCAGAAGCCAGAAGCCACAATAGTCCCTCAGACAGTCCTGCTCTGGATGGGAGCACCAGGTTTGCTCTCTCCAGACTGGGCCCATGGTCCCCTTTCCCTGTGCTGTTCAGTTCCTTTCACGGTGATCTCTCCTGGTTTCTTTTTCATTGCTCTCTCCATTAGCTTGCAATCAATTCCTTACCTTCCTATGATAAACAGGACTTTTTCTTCCCAATCTGATTTACCTATTTTCCTTAACTTAACAAGAAAGTTAATGTGCTTGTCTCATTTTCAAAAGAAAGTCACTAGCATCAGATGACTGGGTTGATAACCAAATTCAACTAATACTGAGGCTTTTCAGATGTAATAATATTCAAGGACAGTGAAACTATAGATTTCTGTCTACAGATTTTACGCCCGCACACACTCATACACTAAACCCTGCCCCTTCCCTAACCACATACAGACAGGGACCTTACCATACAAAAACTGGGAGCACTGAATATAGCCTTCTTCCATCTCTTCACACTTGTCCGCTGCAGTTTCGATGTCACTAATAGTTGAAGCAAAAATTGCTGCCCCACTTTCTACCAGCTGTTTGCAGAGGTGGACACTGTTGCATGAAGCTGCACAGTGGAGAGGCGTCCTGAAATCAGAGGAGGAGAAACATGTTGGGAAGGCAGAGCAGACTTTCTCACATGCAGGTGGGGACCTAGTAAGTGGATGAATGAATGGACGTGGACATATGAAACATGGGGCACACCTGACACACAAGCTAAGTTATCGTCCTGCCTCTGCCATTCATTAGCAATCCCTTTCTCCGGCCCACCGTTTGCTGTAGGGTGAAGCAAAGAAAGGTCCCTCTGAAATCCTAAGATGCCAATACTTACGGGTCCTTATTGGTTACTTTACCTACATTTATAAAATTACAAATAATTTCTATTTCATGGCATGGAACCTATTAGCAAACTATCTGAGCTAACATTTCTAGAAAAAATTTCTCTTAAGTTTTGAAACAGGTGTTGACAGAATTATTAATAACAGTAATTCATTTATATAGCACCTTTACACTATTAGCCAAAGGGAGCTTAGCAATCATATATGCAAACCATTTTATAAATACAGAAACTTGGGCCTAGAGGGCCTAAGTGACACAAGGCCAAAGAGTCTGCAAGAAGCAGAACAAGGATTCAAGATGTGTCATCTGACTACAAATCTGACGTTCTTACCATTCTCCTATTGTAATATGACTCCTTCCTGAAGGACTAACAAGTCTGCAAAAAGCTTTCCTTAAACGGAAAATCTCTACAAGTCGACTTTTAAAATCAATTTGGCAAGAGTCATATAAAGAATAAAAAAGTTAATGCTCTCACCAGCCATCACTGTCAGCTGCATTCACATTAACACCAAAATCAAGCAGAAACTTCACAATGTGGTGGTGGCCAGCGCACACTGCATTATGTAAAGGAGTGATGCCTTCATCATTAGGCTTGCTGGGATCTTCCACCTAAGAAAAATGATGTCTATTGTGAAGGCACAAAGTTCCTTTTCTCATTGCCCCAGAATAATGAAAGGTTCTTAATGCTTAGAGGCTCACCTCATAGATTATCCTTTGCACCAGGTCAAATTCCCCTTCTAAAGATGCATCCAAGAGCAAAGCCAAAGGATTAAACTTTACTCTCAGTCCATGACCAGTCCGTTCAGAATTTGGTTTCTTCAGGTTAGTTCGTTTAATCTGCTGTGAAGAAAGCATGTGTTTTGATTCAACTTTTGTTAACAAAAGTCTCTAGAGGTTTGGGAAACAACCTCTATAAAACCCATGGGAACTGGAAACACTGGAGTGATCTGACTCCTCCCTGTCTCACCCACCACGGCCCATCAGTTACCTCCCAATTCTACAATCTCTTTCCCATCAGTACCCTCCCTTTTCACTCCCCCTACCACCACCCTAGACTACTGACCAGCCTCTCAACAGGAATCCTGCCCTTTCCCTCTTCCTTTCTACCAAGTCTCCAGAAGGGTCAAGTAAGAATTATAGGATTTGAGGCTGAAAGAACTCAATTCCATCACTTTATCTTCCAAATACTTGTCAAGTAACAAGGTTTTTAAACACTGCCTACCTGGATCAAGTCCAGACTACTTACCCTGATATGCAAAGCTCCCTACACAATAACCCCACCCAGTCTTTCTTTCCCATCCCTGACTGGTTCCCTAGTAGGCATTCTATCTTGTAGCCAAACTGGATCATTCTACAAAACTGCCTTAAACCTTTTGGTTTCAGTGCCTTTGTTCTCACCACCCCTTCACCTGGCATACCTTTCTTCTCTCTCTGCCTGGGCTGCCAAGAAACCTTCCCCGCTCTCTCTCCAAACCCATACCCATGGACCAGCTGAGGCTGATCTCAATCTCTGTGGACCTACAAGCCACTGTTTTTAAACTTCTATGAACTTACAATATATCACAATTTGTAAATTTTAAATCAAAGAATTTAAAGCTAGATCATTAATAAACTTAAGTTATGTATTTTTAAAAAACTGAACGGCTGGCTGAGGTCAAGAAGAAAACCAAGAATGTAGTCACATACTGAGTTTTAGAATTAGAAAGACCACTAGACATTATGCAGTCCTGCCCCTTCTTTTGACAGAAGATTTAGAACTGGAAGGCAATTTGGAAACCTTGTGCTCGATCCCATCCATCCCTCTCCTATTTGTCTTAGCAGACTGTCCCCGGACTTGTTTCCTCTTTATTTTTTCTTCTATCAAATGACTCTCTGGTTTCTTCAAATATTCCCAAGCTTTCCCCATCCCACAAGTATCTCAAACACAACACATCCAAAACAAAATGAATTCTATTCCCCATCTCAACCTGTCCTTCCTCCAGAACATCCCTATTTCCAGGGAAGGCAGTGCTCATCCTCCCACTCCACCAGGCTCATAACCTTGAAGTTAGCCTCTACTTGTTCCTCACCCCCAATATCCAATCAGTTGGCAAGGCTTGTCAATTATGCCTCCACATTATCTCTCATGTCCCATCCCCTTATTTCTATTCCCAGAGCCAATACCCTGGGAAAGACCTCCTGTCTAAACAGTGCAAAGTTTTCCTGCATCCATTCTATTCCCCTTTTAAGACCATCCTCACAGTCACCAATGTCACCTTATTGTAAAGAAGGTGGACGGCTATCAGAAACAGATCAAACCATGTCACCACCTCCCATCCTCCCACGTGCTCATCAAAAATGTTCCATGGTTCCAATTGCCTTTAGGACAAAATATCAACTTCTCGGCTTGGCATCTAAGGCTCTCCACAATCTGGCTCAAATCTGCTTTTCCAGATTTCTTTCACATCACACCCTATGTTCCTGCCAAACTAGAACTCAACTTTCCATCTCCATGTTAACTGGCCCTGGCCATTCCCCATGGCTCAAATGTATTTTCTTGTTTCTCCCTCTCAGAATCCTCATCGCCCAACATGGAAGGTGCCAGCTGACAAACTTCTGATTCTCCCCCAGGTACTAATCATATTTACCTCTTCAGATCACCTCCTACCTACTTATCTGTGCACACACTGAATCCTTCAGCAAAATGTAAACTCCTTGAGGGCAGATCTGTTTCCTTACTGTCTTAGTATTGCCAGCACACAGCACAAGGCCATTATATGGACCAAACAATAACCATTTCTTGAATGAAACTGAACCTCTTGGCTGACATGTGTCCCCACCAGAGGTAGGATGTGACTAGGAAGAGGAGGATGGCCAAGCACGCTTCTCCCAGGGCCTTGTAACCTTACAGGCCAGTAAAGTTCTCCTGAAAAAGATCAGTACAGGTCACTCACCATGGCTGTCGTCGTTGTCAGGGCAACCGGGAGCCCAACAGGGGAAGGGGCCAGTGGAGCAGGGGCCTCATCTTCTCTGGGAGAACTGGCCTCCACGGTGGGGTGTGGTGCCTGCTCACTCGCTGGGAACACAGCCACATTGTTGTTGTTATCTTCCGCGGTCTCAGGGCCTTGGTTGGTAGTTTCAGTGCTAATCAGTTCCTCAGTTTCAGGGGATGGTAATTCATTATCATTGGCATCTGATGATGGCGGAGGTTCTTCAGGAGGAAGAACTGTAGGCTGTGCAGGAACAGGTTCTTCTAGATTTCCATTCGTGTTTGTATTCCCATTATCAACATCTGCTAAAGTGCCTATGAAGTCCTGTGAGTTGCTTGGTTGATAGAAAGGTGCACTTTCCATACCACCAGCAAGGGTGTTAAAGCGCTGATACAGCAATTTCTGGATATTTGGTCCACTAGGACCTTCTGGCTCTGTGATGGAACTGCGTTTTTTTAAGGGTCTTGGAGCATTAGCCAGCTTCCTTCTCAGAGCTTCCAGATCCGCATCACTCTGGTATCGGAGAGGCGAGTGGACAATGGGGGTGAGTTTGGTGGGACTGAGGGGCCGAGGGATGTTTTCCACATTACTGTTTTCGCCAGATGCTGGGATATTTTCTTGCTCCTGATCTTTCTCAGTAAGTTCAGAAGGAGGCTGTGGCTGCGATGTGTTTGAGGACAAAGGTCCATAAAGAAACGGCAATGGTGAAGGAGAAGTGGAGCCAGACGGCAAGACAGGCTTCCCATAAACTGAAAGAAACAAGAAGCAGGGTAAAGGACATTATGCCCAGCATGTGTGTAGTTGCTAATGAAGAACAGAAATGTTCACTTCTCAGGGACTATAAGGATGCAGACAAGGTACTGTCAGGGCAAATTCCTCACTGGAAGTGCCCTATAACAATAAAATCACAGGTACAAGTTAAAAAGAAAGTTTAAAAACTATAGGGTGGTAACCTCTCAGTGCCCAGCCCGCTTTAAGTCCATAAGCTGCAGGACAGGTGCCAGCCTGTAATAGTGATGGGAGTTTCCTCACTGGGGATGGGATTCCCTACGCCAAGGAAATCATAGAGTTAGAGACAAAGACGGAGAAAGAAGGTTGAGAGGGGAGAAAGAAAACAGAACTTGTGCATTACACAACAGGTGTTTGTGGTAAGCTAATAAGTAATAAATAAAATTTTATTTTAATATGAAGGGGATGAAGGACATGAAGGGGATTCCATGAGGAAAAAATAATAAACCTCTAATAGCTCCTTCTGAAAATCCAAACCTGGGCCAGAATTCTTCCCTCTGAAAACATCTACAAAAATCGGTGGATTCCAATCATCTAAGAACCAAGAGAAGACTCACCCGTAGACATACCTAGGTATAAAAGTCTTGGTTCCCAGTGGTACTCCTCACTATTCTGGATGTCTAGTAGGTAGCTCCCACCCCCACCCCCCACCTGCCGAAATGCCCAGAAACCTTATCTCCCCTCCCAAGCAAAGTCATCTTAGACTATCTTGTCAAGTTCCACACTGGATCTGACATATTAGGAGTTTCTCTGTTGTCAGGATGAGAACATGACATTTACAGAGATGTCACCAATTTTTCTCCCAGATACCCTTAAAAATAACTCATTTGTATCCCTACGGTACCTGAAATTCAATCTATAGTTTTTCACTGGGTAGATGAAGTAAAGTGAACCCAAACCAATGCCGTCCTCACCCGCTGGTCCAGGGAATGGCTCTTGTTTTTTAGTTATGAGGCTCCTTTTGCCTGCTCTCCTCCTGTGTAGTGGTAGCAGCCACTCCCACCACAATAAAAAAGGGAAAAGGACTTTCTGTTCCTATCCTCCCCTGCTTGGGTACTGATCCTTGTAGGCTCTGCCACTATAGCAGTGAAACAGAACATCTAGGCATTCAAGAACACAAAGATGGGAGCTCCTTTTAAATCATCAGAACTTTTTCATAGTAAAACAAAGGTTTTTAAAACTCCACTTGTCCAGGAGCTATGCTCTATGCCCATCTGACTGAACTTCAAGGAAGTCAGAATACAGACTAGAAGCTAGACAGATAATGAAGTAAATCTGTTCATTATCAATTTTCAAGACTGTTTCATATGTACTTTCTCCCCTCTATCTACTGCACCCCATTCCATAGCCCACATCTGAATATTTAACCCTCAAATGATACATGAACAAAATATTAAGATATGAATGTCAATTACAAAATTTTAAGCATGATTTTTTTTCTGCCAAGAAAAATAATATGAATACAATCTACCTGCTTTAACGGACTTATTTAGAGTATTATACACAGCTTGTTGGTAATTCTTAGGAGGTGTAGCTTGCTGAAGATACATGGAATAAATGGAACTTGAGTTCACTGTCTGAGGTCCTTTTCTGGGAGACTGAGGCCTTGATCCTTTGTCAGCCAAGAAGGGTCTAATAGCCACAGTTAACGGGAGATCAGGCCTGCCATCTCCAGATGGAAATAATGGAGGACCAGATGGCTGATATGTAGGACTTGGAGGTACAGAAATCCTCTGCTGAATCTGTTGTGAAGAACTAGGCTGGTGTATGTTGCTTGAAGAGGGTAGGGGAGCAGGTTTCTGCCGATTCGTTATGCTTGTGCCAGATCTAGGGAGGCTGCCATCCTTTCTCCGTTCCAAAGAATTTGTGGAGCCTGGACCCAAAGGAACTGGGCTTGGATATGTTCCATAGTTCGGAGGCAACTGTTTACTTGTACTCGGAATGGGGGGTGGTGCTTTCCCAATATCAATGCCCTAAATTTAGATTTCAAAGAGAAAGGGAGAGGATGAAAAAGTGCTTGTTTAAAAATTAAGCATATTTCTGCCTGTCATGATGGAAAGACCAAGAAAAGTAAGATTTTAAACAATAGTTTGTTACCCAGAAAAAATGTTAATAGTACATATGTAAGCCAAAAAGAAAGGGGTTCTACTGCACAGACCTAATCTGGTGGTGAAAAGGGAAGAGACCTTACACAAGTTTGTTTTGTTTTGACAATTCATTAAGTGAAACCATAATGGTATCACTGACTGTACTATAACACACCAGCATTAATGACTTAATGAAAGGGAAAAGAAATGGTTCTTCTGTTCCTATTAGACTACAAGAACTGGGTTCAGTATGAAAAGGCTTATAAACAAGTCTTCGTAGTGCTGATTTTCTTTGCTTGACTGCAGTTTATAAAGCACTTTGTAAACATGAAGTCACTCTATAAACGTGACCTAATGACAATGAGCATCTTTTCCCAAACAGATTAAACAAGGGAACTTATGTTCTTAGTCACTTTCAGAAAATAAAAAATTACAAAGTGAAACTCATTTGACAAACTGGCAATTTGATCTGGGTGACAAGTTTTGAAGTGTAGCCTATACTCCAGAACCAACAGAGAAAAAGCTCAAAAGTGCCCTGTGAACAAGACCTTCCCCAGCCACGGCACCAGAAGAGGTCAGTTTGTTGTTTGTGATCCAAGGAGTTACGTAACATTAAAACCTGGCTTACAACATCACATGCCAGTCACGTGCCAGCTTGTGACTAGCTATGTGACGTGAGAGCTCAATGTTTCTGTTACTGAAGAACATGCTCTCCTTTTAGACTTCAGCAGGGCCCTCTGTCATCAACACAATCCAGGCCCCTCACTGTGAGATGAGGAGTGAAACCCCTGGCGAATAAGAGAACTGACAAAGTTCACAGAGGCAGTGGCTGAGCTGGGGCCAGACCTTCAACTCCTTGTTCCCAGGTAGGGGCCCTTCTACTATACCACACTGCCTCTTCATTTAGAACTGCTTATTTTAGGAAACGAGGCTGAGTCCATTGGAGAAATCGTCTGGCAGTGAAAACTACAGAATTAGCAATAAATGATGTCAATTATCAAAACAAAATAGTTTTAGGTACCATGAAAGAATATGAAAATAAGCCACGTTTTGACATATGGACAATTCCAGGGAAATACCTTCTTCGAAAAGAAAATAATCAATTAAAACATGTTACAAGAGGTTAGCTCAACACAACAAAGATGAAAACGAACGTACCAGCTTTTCGGGGCCTGCTAAGGCTGACAAGGGGAGAGGCTGGCTTGATATTGTTACTTGCTTGAAAGCCCCATCCATGCTTGATTCCTTCCATTCCACATTCGCTGTTTGAATTGGTTTTACTGAAGTGCTGGAGTTTTGTTTTGATGCTGACCAGTTTCCATCATTAGCTTAAAAAAAAATTTAAGATTAGCCATTCTTATTCTGAACAAGGAAGTAATTCAATCAATTTAAAATAATTATTTAGTTCCAAAGTAGGAATGACACCAGACCAGAAATCCAAACCAGTCATTGATCTCAGTGTCTGATTTAGCAGAAAAAGGAACACTGTTTCCCCATCAGGCATATCATACTA
Source organism: Pseudochirops corinnae (assembly GCA_028646515.1). NCBI lineage: Eukaryota > Metazoa > Chordata > Mammalia > Diprotodontia > Pseudocheiridae > Pseudochirops > Pseudochirops corinnae. The sequence goes on along the minus strand of CM053585.1, from coordinate 314,623,081 downwards.
CTCATTATCTTAATTAAATATGTTGGAAAAAATTGTGTTGTATAAGCTAAAGTTTAAATGATCAAAAAAATTAGATGGATAATACCACAAATTAACATTATGCCTAAATCATCTTTGAAATGTTAATAGATAAATATAGGTGCAAAGTTATGATTTTTCTTTAGCACTGAAATTTTCAGGGAATCACTGAGAAAAAGACCAAAAAAGTAGAGGCAGCTGCAAAGGGTCAATTCGTTCAGAGGTGAAAGTGCTTTACAACATGACTGAAAAATTCTCACTTACCTCAAGCGTCTTAAGAAATCCTTCATTTCCCTACCCCATCCTCCAATCTCCCTCCCCCCACCAAAGTACAGGTAAAAACACATTAAAACTAATAAAACAATGATGAAGATCAACATTTGAGAAAAGCAGTTCCAAATTCCCAAATGAGATTTAAGTTGTTATGTTTAATCTGTTAAAACTATCAATTCTTTGAAGTAATTTCTAGTTGCCAAAAAAAAATCATAAAACACAGATCAAGTGATATTAAAAGCAATCGCTACTTAAAGAAAGCCATGATTTAACTGTAGTAATTGGAGAGAATTCTCAAGTCACTAATTTTCAGGAAATTTACTAAAAATCACTATAGAAAAGATGGTATTTTCCAAACTATGATAAAAGTCAATATGACACTGCTATAAATTCTTAAATAACCTTTGCGAGTTTGAGGGAGGTGTCACTTTAAATATCTGGTGCACAGGCTTCTCTCTAACCGAGTCATACTTAGCTGAAGCTCAGATTAGGTGTAAACCTTAAAGTAAGAGGTAACTGTAAATCATCACATCCTGAGTATACAACATACATGAAGCTAATGCTGTACAGAACTGAGGGATGACAGAGAGAGTGTGTGTGTGTGTGTGTGTGTGTGTGTTTTAAACTTTTAAAATCTTCAAGTGGTTTTAAATTTGTTGTAATTTCTTTGAGGTGGAGACAGTGCAAGTTGTTCATGAGTAAAGTTTTAAAGTATAGATGGTTGTGGAGAAGGGGCTAGAGTTGCTTAACATTTGTGAAATAAGGACTCTCATTCAACTTGCCTGCTCTTCAAAAGCTCTTAGAGAACCCATTTTGAATGAAGATGGAGAAAACAGTTGATAAAAGTAAGCTATAAGATGTTTCAGTAATATGGTGTTCTCCTTTGATACCCAAAAGGACATAGATATCATCCACATTGATGCTTCTTCCAACGTTAGAGACCGCCATCCATTCATGCCTTCTCATCCTGTGAAGATGCTGTACTTATCCTCCATGAAATCTTTCACAGAGCATTTACTCAATGAAAAGTAGGCTTTGCTCTAAGTCTTTTAACATTTGATAAGAGATGAGCATAACATTTGAGCTGTCCATCTGTTATGGTTCATTCTCACTACATGTCCAGCCCACTAGCTTTTCCAATCATAAATTTTTCCTGCATGATACTTTTCAAAACAGTCTTTAAATGCAAGTCATTGCTGGTAACATACGACCTCGATTTATTTCCATCACATAACTTTTTGTTATTTTTTGGGTTAGTCACAATGTGGACTCTTCTAACACTATGGTGTTCCATGATTCACAGACATACAGAATTGTGTGTGTGTGCATATATGTGTGTGTGTGTCTGTGTTTATATACTGGCTGTCAACATAACTTAGATACCAAATTCACATCAGAAATTTGGTACAAAGATTTTTTCCCCCATTTGACCAGTTCCTTTCTCATTGTAGGTGTGTTTCTCATCCTAGCTTTGTTTATGCAAAAGGTTCTCCATTTTATGCAATCAGCTACCTATTTTATCTTTGTAAATGCCTTTGGTTAAATAAGAATGCACTTCCTAGCCAATAGTTGTGACCTTCTTCTCTTCTACCTGTATAATGGCATGTCCTTCAACATTTAGATCACATAGCCATTTAGAACACATCACAGAATACGGTGTAAAAGTTTTGGTTGAAGCCCAATTTCTGCTTCAACAGAAAGAGCAGAGCTTACAGTAGAGCTTATCAGAGTTTGCTCCTAACTAATTTTTGTTTTCTGGTTTATTAAACACACTGTGTTACTGAGTTCCACTGTTTCTGATTCTCCCTTGGCTGAGTTCCATTAATCTACTTCTCCGTTTTAACCAATACTAAGTAGTTTGCTACTTTATATAATAATTTGAGATTTGAGAGAGCTATTCTCTGTTCATTCCTTTTTCCCTCCCTTGATAACCTAGCTCTTTTTTCTTTCAAATGAATTTTGTCTTATCAAGTTCAACAAAGTATTATCCCCTTGTAGTCTGGTACAGTACTAAAACCATAAATTAACTTAGATAATGTTGTCATGCCCTAACCATTCCAATATAATCATGAAGATTCCTCAAGCTATTTATTTAAGTTGTTCTTCATTTCTTTATGGAACCTATCTATACAAGTATTTTGTGGTAGAGACTGATCTAGAAATATTTTAAACATTTTGTAGTTACTTTGGATAGGACTTTCTTGGAATTATGTGTAGCCTCTTGGATTTTGTTATTATTAGAGAGAAATGCTGTTTATTTCTGTGAGTTTATTTTGTAGCCTGTAATTTAGCTGAAGCTACTAATTGTGTCAATTAGTATCTTTGCTGATTCACAAAGATTTTCCAAATAAATTACCATGTCATCAGCAAATATGGATGGTTTTATCTCTTTACCTTTCTTTACACCTTTAATTTCTTAATTATGTCCCTGCTCTTGTTAGCATTTCTAGAACTATATCAAATAACAGCAAAGAATAGAGTCCTTGCTTTACTCTCATATTTAATGTAAAAGCTTCTACTATATCTCCACTATATATCTGTGTTTCTTGGTTTTCAACAGATACTTTGCGATACTAAAAAAAAGTCCCTCTATAACCTTAATGTCATAAAGTTTTTAGTATAAATAAGTTTTATACCCTGTTAAATACCTTTTTTTGTACCTATCAAAATAATCATGTGGTTTTGGATTTTTTATTTTAAATAAGTGATGTTGTTTTCCTCATGTTGCACCTCTGGTATAAATTCAACTTGGTGACAATGAATTATTTCTTGAAAAAGTTACTACAATATGTTTGACAAGATTATATTTTAAAATTTTTAATTGATCATTAACAATACCAGTACAAAGTTTTCCTTTACTTTACTTTACCTGCCTGGCTTTGGTATTAGAACTACATTTATAAAAGAAAAAAAAAAAAGAACTACATTTATCTTATAAAAGAAGTCTAGTAGAGTATTTTCTTTTGCAGTTTTTGAGAATAATATGTGTAGCACTGATATTAACAGATAAGAATTTTCTTGCGAATCCATCAGAACCAGAAGTTTTTGTTAGTTTTTAAAAAATCTGATAGTTCCTTTACAACTAGTTCTACTGTACTTCACAGCATAATCATGGCATCCTGTTTTTCAGTGCAAAAAACTGGTTTATACTTGTTCATTGCTTAATCATTGCATGGAATAATTCTGTTTATCACACTACTTAAAAGGTAAACAGAGTAGCAATGTATTCACCGGTGGCATATGTATACGCATTTATCTCTCACACACTGTGATCCATAAGCCTAGAATTCTCAGTGCACCCCATTATATTTCCAAAAGCTGACTTGTGTGGTTTGTTTAGACTCTAAACTTTAGACTGTTGCAGTACTCAACCCAATAAAGAACTGTAGGCACAAGGGGAGTGGGCAGGCAGGTAAAGCTGCCACGAGTAAGTCGTGTGATATGGTAAAACTTGCATCTTCCAGTACTAGCTAAACTATACAGTTCATCTGCCAGCCATACATTAACATGTGAAGCTTTTCTTTCTGATTATACATAAATGTAAAAACTATTCTGCCAGCTTCAAGCTGAAAGTGACTGTGCTGAACAGTATGGAAACAGGGCTGCAGAAAGAGAGTTTTTAGTGACTGAAAATTTGGTGCGAGACTGGAGGAAGCTAAAAGACAAGTAAAATGGACACAATTAAAAAAACTTCACATAATAATCACACTTGGCTTTTTTGCTCTCCCCCTTCCCCCCAAAAAAAATTTTTTTGGCATAAAATCTGCAATGATTATGTGGTGAAATAGAGTATTTCCTTTTCTGAGATCAAAATAATTAAGATCTGTATTTAGACTTCTGTTAGCATGAGTATTTTACCATTTTCGAAGGTACAGTATATAAATGCATAGTAGACTCTGATAATTCTTCCTTTCCTACTGTTTTGTGATTTTACCTTCCTCATTCTTTTGGTGATTCAATTTTCTAAATTTTCTTTTTAATCAGGTTGGCTAAAAGTTTATCCAATTTTCGGGGGTTTTTTTGCTTTTGGAAGGTTGGAAGGTAGGGCAATTGGGGTTAAGTAACTTCCCCAAGGTGACATGGCTAGTAAGTGTTAAGTATCTGAGGCCAAATTTGAACTCCAGGGCTGGTGCTCTATTTACCGCACCACCTAGCCACCAAGTTTATCCAATTTTCAAAGAACAGTTTTATTTTTATAAATTCAATAGTGTTTTAATTCTAACTTATTTCTCTATCATTTCTAATTTATTTCTCCTCTATTTTTAATATATACCCTTACTGAGTTTTGCTGGCTAAATTTTAAATTAATCATTAATCCTCTTCATTTCTATTGTGATAATATATTTTTTAGGGATACAATTTTTCCACTACAGCTTTGACTGTATCTCTGAAATTGTCATTATCTTTCATATAAGTATCAGTTGTTTCTATGGTTTTTTGACCCACTCATTATTTAGGGTTTAATTATTAAGTCCTCATTTGGATTTGTGTCTTGTTTTGTTTTGTTTTTTTTACCCTGAACTAAATGCTGTTTTTATTGCACTATGATCTGTAAAGAAGATATTTACAGTTTCTGCCTTTTTATTTGCAATATTTCGGTACCTTATTAAATATATGCTCAATTTTTGTAAAAATTCCATGAGGTACTAAGAGAAAGGTATATCCTTTAACGGTCATATTTAGAAGAAGCCCTTTACCTCCAGTTTCTCCAGCAATTTGTTCAATTCTATATTTTCTCTTCTGTTTTATCTTTCTGTTGGATTTATCCAAATTTGAGAAAGGTATATTAAAATCTCCTACTATGATTTTGTTATTCTCTATATCTTCATATAATTCAGTTAATTTTTGTTTTGTGAACTGAATTGTTATGGCCTTTGCGGCACATAAATTTAATATTCATATCAGTTTGTTGTATATAGTTCCTTTCAGCATAATGTCCATGGTTGGTAAAAAAAACAAAACAAAACATTGTCCCTAAGATCTCACAAAGCACCCAATTTGGAATTCATAACTGAAATGTTATATATTTGTACGTTAGGTGAGCTCCATATATTCAGGGACAGTTTTGCCTTTCTATCTCTTAATAGACCTAGTATAGTGTTCTACACATGATAGACTCTTAATATATGCTGAATAAATCAATGACACAAATCCAGAGCTTAATTACACATAATATTCCCTGCTACATGCCGAAAGTTCAGAAATGTCTTTGCAGTGCCTAATGCAGAAGATATATCATACATGTTTGCTTTTATTGCAGTAGAACTGTAATTATTCAGATTCTGAAGTGACCAAATTGAAACAATTCCAACTAACACATAGAAAGTATGCAGAACACAATGAAAAGAATTACATGATGGCAGGATATTAACATCTGGCCATTCTTTTAAGGGTTTCCCTCAAAAGAAATCATGGTTTAATTGCTTATGATAGCTTATTGTACCTGGATAGTTGCATGAAAGCTTGAAATAATGTTAAGTATTAAACAATAATTATATTGCATACTTTGTAGTATAAACTAAAGAGTTAAAGTGATTATGAACAATAATATGCAGTTTGTATGTATGAGCCTAACAGAAGATTTTTATCAGTTACCAATTACACCCAAGGCTATATAAAAAAATCTAATTTCAAGTTAAGTAAATCCTATTTTCTAATCACGTCTCTGTTCTATCTCAATATCCCTATTCACTTAGTTAAATGTGTTTGTTTCTCACAATTTATTTTCATTCTAAGATAATCTGTATGGTGATTCAATTTCACTAGATTTCATTTATATATTTGCTCTTACTTTTTTTCTAAAAAGAACTTGTCACAGTTCAGTGAGTATTAGACTTTTATCAGTTTAGAAAGAAAAAATGATTGTTAATTTAGCATAAATTAAAGATGATCATAAGCCTCTCCCAAGATTCTCTGGTTGACATACAGTTTACAAACTGCACTGCAGAGTTTGTAGGGTGATGCGAAGAGCGGTAGTCAGGTCCAACATCAAGATCTGACACTGTCCATGAACTAGGCCCCTGGTGTTTACTATGACCATCTGTGTAACACAAGAGTCAAAAAGGCAGGGATCAGAAACTAGTGCTCCTCGTTATCTAAGCCTTGCTCCAAATCACTTTTTTAAGTAGATCACCTATAGCTACCTCACATTAATCACAACAGAAAGATTCAGTCTTGTGATTAACTTCTAAAGCAGAAATTTAAAATAAGGTTTGTTAGTTTTATATGTATTTTTTTCCTCCTTAGAGGAAATATTATAGGACATGAAAAAGAAATGAAGCACCGTCCGCCAATATTATCCTTAGGAGTGCTTATTACTTTAAGAAAAGAAAGACACTGATAAAGGTGGAGTCAGGAAAACAGACACATGTAAGTGATGAGCTGCTTCCCTTACACACACACACACACACACACACTCCAGTAAAATATTTTCTTTGAAGGCAAAAACTGTGTCAGTTTTTATCTTTGCCCGAGCACCTGGTACAGTGGCTTACACAGAGCAGGCACTTGATAAATATTTTCTTATCTGGATATTGCCAACAGAAGTACACAAAATAAATACAATTTTTATATTCTATTAAAGGAAAAGAGCTCTTCAAAATACAAAATGGCACACGCACAGAAATTATGTGTAAAAGCTAGTATTAACAGAACTCTGTGTGGCTAATTAGGGCACGGAACAAGTGAGACCAATGAGCCAGGGATGTTATATCCCCAGGTAGGAGAGTTTGGCTTTATTCTATTCTAGTCATGTGATCAGACTCCTTCCTCTTGCCAATTATTTTACAAAAGTAGGGCACTAGTCAGAAGGTAGACTAAGGAAGAAAATAGAAACAAATCAACATAAATCCACCTATTTCACTAGGGAAAAGAACTCAATATATAATCTACTTATGATAAATCTGTACCATCATCAATGTGTATGGAAATAATTTTGTAACATATACTTATTAAAAGAAAAAGTAACTTCATAGTATTTGAGGGACACCAGTGACCAGGAGGAGCTGATTCAGAAAGTAGCAGTTTGAGCAGAGCTTGCCAAAAAGAACGTATGAGGAGGGAGTATCTTCCAGACGTAGGGCAAAGTGTAAAAGCATCACTATATGAGGTGAAATGTCATTTGTAAGAAGCAGCAGGCCATTTTGGCTGAATTGCAAAGTGCATGAAGAGGAATAATGTGTAATAAATATGTAAAGATAGGGTTAAGTCAGATTGTGATAGCCAGTAAAGGTTAACCAGAGGCATTTATGTTTTTACCTTGGCAGCAACAAAGAGCCACAGGAATTTTTTAAGCAAGTGAAGGACATGGTCAATCAGTGTTTTTAGTAATAATTATCACTTTGGCAGCTATCAAGAGGATGGACTGGAGGAGTGTGAAACATGAGGCAAGGAGATCATTCATACAGGAGTCTACTCCAATATGATGAAGCCTAAATTAGAGGGATACTTGTATAAGGGAAAGAAGGGGATGCATGCAATAGGTACTCTTGGTGAGCCTTGGCAACTAACTCGATATATGGGGGGTGAAGGAGTCAGGAATGATTCTAAGGTTCTGAACATAGGTGCCTAGAAAAATAACTGTGCTCTTGACAGAAACAGAGAAGGTCAAAAGGACAGGTTTTTGAGGGCAAAGAAAATGAGTTCTCTTTTGAACAGATATTTTGAAATCTAGTTGGAAATGTCCACTGGGAAGTGAATTATCTCCTCAAGTTCAGGAGATAATTTATTGCTAGATAAATTCATCTGTCTGAAATAATAAGAGCAAATGAAATCACAGACGCAGACCCAGGATGAGGCAGGCTTTAGGAGGTAGCTATCCACAGCCATAAAGTGGGAAATGGATGATAATCCAGCAAAGAAGACTTAGAAGACACAGAAGACAGGTAGAGGAGTGAAAAAGAGGAGTCTCATGAAAGCCCAGGGAGAAAAAATATCCCAAAGGAGAAGGTGGCTGATACCATTAAATGCTAAAGAGTTTAGAATGTTGTCATAGGTCCAACAGGCCCATAAAACTTTTGTTACTCGCTGATCATGGTAATTCAGGTAACGTGTTATAGGAATCGCCTCGGCCAGCCTCAGAACACGTCAGGAGCAAGAATGGGCATTGCTCCACACCATACTTAGATATCAGCCAAACTCCATAAAAATAAACGCACTACACCCTAAAAAACAAAAAACCACTAGGATGCCATTAAATCGGTTTCTGCTACTCTATCAGAACCCATGTTCTAGTGACTTTTTTTTTAAAAAGGACTTTTTCCAGAGTCACATTGGAAATGGACCCACTTTTGCATATTTTTAGTATGTCGAAAAAAAGTTCTATTTCTAATCAGAGAGCAAAAATGTGCAAATGACATTTTTATTACTCAGTTTATCAAATGAATGAATGCATAGCCACACACAGCCAATCAATAAACGTCCATTAAGTGTCTCCTATACACCAAACAATGTGCAACATGTGCCGGGGACACAGGAAGGGGCCGTTCATAGCCTAATGGGGGAGGCGAATGAGCGTGCACAAATGAGTCATGTACAGGGTGAACCCGTTATAATGAAGGAAGGTAAAACAGCAGGATTAAGAAGGGACAGGAAAGGCCTGCTGCATAAGGGAAGGTTTCAGCTGCAACCTGAAGCACGCCAGAAAAGCCAGGAGGCAGAGAGGAGGAGGGGGAGCATCCCATGCACAGGGGACAGTCGGAGGACAGAGATGGAGCCCCTGGTCTGAGGAACAGCCGGGAGGCCGAGTCAGCGTCGCTACGTCAGAGAGCGTGTGCTGGGGAGTTAAGGTCTAACAAGATTGCAAAGGCAAAGGGGAACAAGGTTAGGTCACAGAGACGATTCTGTTCTGTATTTGCTCCTGAAGATGACAGGAAACCAACGGAAATTACTAAGTAGGTCAGGTGACACTGCCTGACTGACGCTTTAAGCAAATCTATTTTGGCAGCAGAATGGAGCATGGGTTGGAATGGGGAGAGACTTGATGGAGGCAAATGTGCCATCAGGCTACTGCGATCGAGGTGTGAGGTGATGAGGGCTTATGCTAGACTGTGGCAGTGCCAGAGGAGAGAAGGGGCAAAAATGAAGCCAGCAGGCTTTGGCAGGAGCTTGGATGGCGGGAGGGGGCCACGGAAGGGGGGTGGTGACGAATCCAAGACGAGTCCTAGGCTGTGAGTCTAAAGCTCTGGGAGGATGGTGTTTCCCTCTATAATAAAACTGAAAGGGGGGGAGGGGGCAGTTTAGGAAGAAAAATAATTAGTTTGGTGTTAGACATGTTTAGTTTAAGATGTCTACTGGTCATCTAGTTCAAGATGTCAGACAGTTCCATGTACATGATACTCTAGAAGTATAACTGGTCATAGAGAAAAACAAGGAAAAGAAGAATAGGATCAAAGTTTAGAGTGGGAAGGGGCTTTAGAAGCCACTGAACCCAACCTCCTTTTACAAATGAGGAAACTAAGCCACAGAGAGGTCAAGTGATTCGCCTAGGACCACACAGCTAGTAAGCATCTGAGACAGGATTTGAACCCAAGTCCTCCTGAAGTCCCAGAACTCTATCCATACTCCACAACTAACAGGTAACAAAGAACAAGAAATCCACACCTCGGCATGCGAAATACTGAAAATGCCATTCAAACCTCCAGATTATCCCCTTAAAAGTTTCAGGGCTTCTCTCAATAATAAGAAGGTCAATTCTACTTACCAGACTTAGATCTTCCATGACCTGCATTTGAAGCAATAGTGAGAGACTGTGGCTTTACCGGATCACCTGGTACGGAATAGTTCCCAGCACTAGGAACTTGTATATAAGGCCCCACTGCCGCTATTCTGCCAGATGCACTCAAAGACGATTGTGGTGATGATGTTCCATTAACCCGATTTAACTACATAAGAAAAAGGAAAGAGGAGGACTGATTAGTGTGAAATTGGAGCTAAGAGAAATCAAGATACTAGGCTGATATGAGACTATTATTCTACTGCTGAACTAACAATGGCCATTTCATATTTAGGAATTCATGTATATACTGAAATACTAAGCAGTAATCATTAGAAAACATCAGGGTTTGCATGGGAATAATATCTGATAATACAAGACAAAATTCCTCCCTTCTGTAATTACACCTGGAAAAGGCCCTTTAAAAACAGAAGTCTCCTCTTTAAATCAGGAACAGAAGTGTACAGTTACAAGCACAATAATTTATAAGCTGTTTTGTCCAGTTGTTTTTGTACTCTTGTTACTGTATATTTGAATTCTTAAGATAATGATTGGAAAAAAAAACCTTTGAAATGAACTTTAAAAAAAAAAAGACAAGTTTTAAAGAAAAAACTCCCCAATGATCCAATATTGGTCATTGGTCATAATAATGAAACTCTCATTTCTTTACTACAGAACTAAACAACTGTATTCCAGCAAAAATATATAATTCTTTCCTGAGATCCAATATACTGCAAAATATTCCACATTTATAAGCAACAACATGAGATAACATAATAATATCTTATTTGAGTCATATAGCTACTTTGGAACAGAAAGGTCTATAAGCATCAAATCTCTATGGAATATAAGGGATATTACATTGGTATGCCATAAATTAATTGATAACTGAAAAAACAAGAGGAACATTCATCTTAAGTGCATGGTGACAGGCTAATTCTTCATAGTAATTGTTATTAATTTTAACCATAAGAAAAATAAAAAGGCATTCATCATGAAATAATAAAATTCCTGAAAATTAAGCAATGATGCTGAAGCTATTTTCTAAATTTTTTTTAAAGAATGGATTTAGACTCCAGAGAACATTTTGAAAATATCTCAAATCATAAATAAGGCAAGTCATTAAGTTTGGGCAAGTGTCAACTGGCAATAATATACAACTACCTGGCTAATCCTGCAGCTAGAATCCATTCCAACTTTCCTAGTCCTTAGGACTAAATCACCCAGTCCACCAAACCTGCTAATTTCTCTTCCTTTCTTCCCTTCTCTCTTATCTCCCCTACAAATCAATGCTACTTTTCTTTGTTTCCTAAATCTGTTGTTGGAACCTTCTGAGTTGACACTATTGACAAACATATCACATACCTGGTTCGGTCTACATTTGTAACTTGTCTCAGTAGCAAAGATGAGGGGCAGGGAGAGAAAAAAGTAACTGTAGGTGGGGGATGAGAGACAGTGCTATGGAGATCTAAGCAGGCAATCTCCTAAGGCACCAGGCCCCTTTTTGCTTTGACATAAACTATCTTGTCAGCTAAGCAAAGATGTCACATTACCTCAAAGTTAAATATGCAAGGACATCAAACACTCATGAGGTAACAGTAGGCTTAGATCATCATTCTGATTTATAGACACAATAAAGACAATATTTTTAGTAGTGCATTTGAAAAGTGAAGAAAAGTTTGTTTGGCAGCAGAAAATACACAAAGATGTAGCACATGAAATGAAAATGATAAAGTAATAATTTGGTTACTTGAATCCTGCTCCTCATCAGAATCTATCCCTTTAATGCAATGTCTTACAATGATGCCAACTTCAAACACAAAAGCTGATGCAACACTGTGTCTGCCTGATTCAGCTATAATTCTCATTCCAGTGTCAAAAGTCAACTATTTGTCCCATGCTAATCTTTCCAAATTTAAGCTTGACATCTTCGGGACCAAGAAAGCCACTGCAAATAGCCCGTTAAAATCACCCTTCTCCTCCCACCCTCAAACCCTGTACCCATGTGAAGGACATATCACACATGAGAAACCACTTGGACAAAGTGCTGGGAACAGTATAATCACTTTTCACAGGAAAGCTGATTCCAACAACATCAGTATTCAGTCCTTTTGCCTGTTCAGGGAACAGCCTACTAGTTTTGAGACTTTAACAAATTGAACACTTAAGATAACAGAGCTTTGGAGATATCAGTGGTGATTCACAAAATCAAGTTTGCCTACCCTGCCATAAAATGGCATCATCTATATGCTCTGTTGTTGGCAGCACACTTAAATTGCGAAACTTGTTCGCATGGATTTACATAGATTATATCCTCTCTGGAGGCAATCCAAGACTTAGCATCAATTGTATTTCAGTCTCATTACAAACATATACTCTTCCTATAGCAGCAAGTGTCGTCATTATAGTGAAATGTCGCTATATTTGACAGCATACAGAAGAATTATGGAGCTTTGTACATCTCAGATATTCCTTTAGGATTTCCCCAAGGTTAATGACACAGAAGACATCTTTATTATCAGAAGAAAAATCCTCTAACTTTTTTATTGGTGGCAGAGCATCTACTGGTGGCAGAAGCTGAAGGGCTTTGCCCCCACTGCTATTTTTCCTAGGAGAACGGGCATTGGTGACCTGGGTGCCACTAATTCTCTGCTATGTGCAATTTTTTCCACTTACTCCACACAAGAAGAACTCAAAAAAAAAGAACTGGTACTCAGTCCCCAGACAGTGTCTATGAGAGCCACTTCCAGGCACTGTTTTCTGACAGAGAAGAAAGACAAGAGTGGGAGAAAAAAATAAGAGTAGAAAAGTGAAGAGGGGGACAGAATACTAGGACAGAGAAGGGCCAAAGTATGTCTAAATCAGAGGAGAGGAGAAACTCAGGATGCTTTATTTAGCCAGTGGGCTCAGATGCTAACTGCCATCAGTAACCTTTGTTGCCAAGCTCTGCTACTGAACTCTCAGGGCTTTCAGGTTCCCTGAGCCACCAATAGGCAAATGAGTATTTTTGTTTTTAATGATTTTTACTGACTGGAGGGGTAGAGCTAGGAAGGAATTTAATTCAGAAAAACAATACGCAATTTGGAGATGCGCCTTTTGTAAAAGTTCATCTTACAGGAATGTTTTCTTTTTGACGTGCCTGAATTTTTTTCCCATAAAGACGCTCACGCAGTTCATTGATTCGTTTGTCCATCATAGCAACCTCCATATTACGTTTATTTAAAAGTTCCTTCTGCTGCTGGAGTTTGGAATTCTGTTCCTGATTAAGCTGATTCCGAATCTTAAAAAAAAAAAAAGACAATTTTTGTAATTTTAATTACATAAAAAGGTTATTAAATCTTCATTTCTATGAGAAGTAAAAAACCCAAAAAAACTAAAAATGATACTAAGTTCTGGTATGTTCTATACCTAGAGAATAGGTCCAGGCATACACTTGTGTAGATGTAACAGACATGCTACCTGGTTTATACACAAATGAAAACCAACAAGGATTCCTTAGGAGGATATCTCTAAGAATTCACACAGCTCACAAAACACTGAAAATATGGGCCAGGTGAAAAATGATCTACGTATTTTTGGTAATTTTAATATACCGAACTGTCCGTAGGGACTGTACTATGTGAAGCAACTGCATCAGAACTCCTTTTGCCAGTCAATCAATTCATTTATTATACAAAGCTGAATCACCTCATAGTGACTCTCACTCTCTATGCAGAAGACATAATACTATATAAATTCCAGCATATTTAGAAAAGTCTATCTAAATGTCACTCATTTTCTACAATCATCACACACTTAATTTTAAACAGTTAAACCCTGGCCTCACCTAAGAAGCAAAAGATCATGAATTCTTGCTATTTCCTTTTGTTCTATATTTTAATTCATTTCAACAAATAGTTATTAAATACCTACTATGTTCAAGGCACTGGAAATGCAAAGACAAAAAATAACACAATTGTCTGCTAAATACTATAACTCAAATTGCAAACTATGATAAAGATACACATTTTATGGAAAAAAGTGAAGCAATTAATTTAAAATAATTTTGAACAACTGTTTTCCAAAAAAATTCCTCATGATTTTCAATTATTCAAATTTAGTAGCTGATTTCTTAGAGTCATATTAAAATTTAGTTTACAGGGAGACTTGGGTATCATATGATTTTATATTTTTACAGAGTTAAACAGTAAATCAGAGTCAGCATGGAATTTTGTGGAGCTAGCCTGGGAATCTGGAAGAGCTGGTTTCTACTGCTCCCTCTGACACACAGTATCCAGGTGATTGTGGGCCAATCACTTGGTCTATCAGCAGCTCAGGCCAATCTCTACAGGACTCTGAGCTTCAAACAAAGGGAATTTCTACCTCCAGGGTTCCCTATACTAGTGAAATCATAGATCTGGCCCAAACAAACTCAAAAAAATCCATCAGATTCCGTTATTCCACAAAAAACACCATATGAGAATTAATTTGTTCCTGAGCAAGTGCAGGGCCCTGGCTTTGCTCCAGTGTGCTGATCTCCTTCAGCATCACTCATGGCACAGATAGACTCCAACAAGTTACCTGAAGCTCCTGGTATAATCTTTTCAGCTCCACTGCAGCAGGTCCACTCAACCTGCCATTATAAGACTGGAATCCATTCAGTTTCCCTTTCTTTAAATCCTCCAGCTGCTGACTGAGCTGATCCACTCTTAGAATTGCAGTCTGTACCTCCTGCTTCTTTTCTTGGAACATGGCACTGAACCTTTCAATTTCAGCTGCTGTAATCCCCCCACCCCCAAGAAAAAAATAATTCAATTAAAATAATGTAATAAAAAAGAACCAACACAGGCTTTGAAGGGAATTTTATGCAAACAAAGCTGATTTAAATTACATCAATCAGGCAATTACACTATCACTGACAATTCAACATCCTAATTTCTATGTATATGGTACAACTTTATGCACCTACTTGATCTTAATTCTAGATTATTTCTACTGTACTAAAGGCATGAAATAGATGATTAAAAAATCTTTTCTGTATAATTTAAAAACATGATCTACTTCTGAAACAGATTTAATTACCCTTTCCTTAAGGACATGCCCATTAGCAGCAGAAGGGGTCTATACCAAGTCCCAGCATGAAAAAATTAGGGAAAATGCAAAATTACAGTTTTCATAATAATAGATATTAAAAAATTAATAACTGGGCACAGAGCAGAAAAAATAATAAGAGGCAAAATATTCTTAATTATAAAAAATTTGAAATAGTTCTGGACAAAATGCAGTTAGACTAAGAAGATGAGACATATGGGGCGAAGGGAGAGATTTAGAGGAGAGACCTTTGTACTGAATATGCCTGATTAGAATCTGATATTCAAAATCTGTAAGGAATTCATACATAAGACTGAACCATTTTGCCCAATACTGATGTGGGGTGACAAGACACAAACAATTTTCAAAAGAATACAACTATTAATTACCATTCTAAATCCCTTATGATCAAGGAAGTGCTAATTAAAATTCTAAAATATCATCTCACATCCATTAAGCTAGTGAAGATGTGAAAATGCATTGTTGGAAGAGTTGTGGAAAGCAAGCATATTAATTCACAACAGAGAAGTGATGAATTGGCTCAGCATTCCGGGAAGTAATTTTGAATTTGCAAACTGTTCATAACTTTTAAGTCAGTGACTCCACAACTAGGACCACAAGGATGACAGTGATGACCAAAAAAGAATCTATATGTATGAAAACATTCATAGGACTATTATGTGTATTAACAAAACCCTGTAAACAACGTGCCCCAAAACCGAGGAATGGCTGAACAAACTGAATGTAATGGGACCACTGTCCCATAAGGAACAAGGAATGTGAAGCATTCAGAGGAACTTAGGAAAATCTGTATGAAAAAATGCAAAGTAAAGAAAAGAGAGCTAAAGAACACTACACATAACAACTAATTACAACAAGGGGTCTACACAGAAAGAAGAGAGACCTGCTATTTCATTTGTATAGGATCCTCCTGGGTAATAAAGTTCCCACTACGGAAGCAGGTCAGAAGCACCTTCTCTGTAACTCAGAGACTTAGGAATCTGCCTAGAGCATGAGGAGATCAAAGGACTTGTGAAGGTCACACAGTAACACGTGTTATAGGAGGGACTTAAAGCAGTCTCCCTGGCTTTGAAGCTGGCTCTCTATCCATGACACGGCCAACACAGAAACAAAACTGCTCCATCTAAGTACCAACTAGAAAGGGTAACAATTAAAAAAAGAAAATTTTCAGGGAACATATTTTCATAGGAAATGTTATGGGGGTCATGTTCAAACACTTTGATGATATTTTACATATATAACTATATAACTATATATATATATATATATATATATATAGTTACTAATGAAATTTGAGAATTTTACCAAAAATCTCACCATTACACTGTTCACAATAGAGCAAGTTTAAGGCAAGAAAACCTTGGATTATTTATCCAAAAGGTTTTTAGTTACTAAAGTAATTAAAAGATCTCATTAAATATTGAAATTTTGCCTACAAGGTAGACCAACAGCATGGAATCTAAGAATAAAATCAATGAATGCTAAGAGGTGGAATGATCTTAGGACAGTATTTTGAATTGAAAGGGACCTCAGAAATGGCCTAGTGAATTCAACCCCTTTATTTTATCAACAAAAAAATTAAGGCCAGGGGGAGCCAAGATAGCAGCGTAGAAGCAGGAAAACTCCAGGGCTCCCTCGATAACCAACTCAAATACCTACAAAATATGACTCTAAGCAAACTTTGGAGCTACAGAACCCAAAAAGTGACAGGGAAACAAATCTCCTGCTAAAGGCCGCCCAGCAGGTGGACAGGAAGGGTCCATGGCAGCATGCTGTGAGAAGAGCCCAGACCCATGTGAGCACGAGGTTTTGACCCCAGGGTGGCCCAATCAGCCAGGGCTGGAGGGACTTTAGGAGAGTAGATCACCAACAGCTGAGGGCCACTTCCAGAATTATCAACCCCATAAATGCCAAAGGCAAAGTAAAAGGTCAGTGTGGACTCTGGGAACAGGGGGACAGAGAGTGCAGTCCAGCCTCTGCCTCCAGAAGGGAGAAGCAGCTCAGGTACGGTGGCCTTGCAGACGCCTACACATGGCTGCTTCAGAGTTCCTGGTCTGCAGATTGTAGGGGGACCAAGTGACCATTCTAAGGGGTATTCACTCTTGCTTTAACCTGCTTGGATCTGGATCACAGTCTTGAGTCGAGGTCCTGGGGTGTGTGACCATATGCCAGAGCCTGTGGAAGCTTCAGAGAGGGAACCCAACTAATAGCTTCGGGAGCTGAAAAAACCCCAGCGAATTGGGACAAAGCTCTCCTCTCTGGAAGCAGAGTTCTACTGTGGCAAAAAGCTCAAAAGTCAAGTGGCAACATGAGCAAGCAAAGGAAGCAAAGCAAACACAGCAATCCAACTTTAGATTCCTTTTTGGGGGATAAAAATGGATCAAAGCATGGAATGGGAGAAAGAC
>CM053585.1:314554064-314595116 GCA_028646515.1 Pseudochirops corinnae | reverse complement strand
CCTGGTTCTGCTCTTCTCACTTATCATCAGTCCATATAAGCCTCTCCAGGTAATTATGAAGTCCATCTCCTTCCCATTTCTTATAGCCCAATAATATTTATGGTGATGTTTTTTGAAAAAATAAAAGGAAAAACAAGTTCTGCTGAACTCTCCAACTATGAATTCTTAGAGAACAGTTTCCAGTTTAATGATTTTACACAAAACTCTGACTCCTGGGTGCTTCTTAATTAATGATTTTGTGTCAGACATGCTTCATTATCAAGTTGAAAAAAATGCCAATAGCAAATATCTGTTTAAAATCCAGAGGGGCCATTTAGCATTACTGAATCACAGAATACCATAGCTGGGGTAGTGTAGGAAGAAGAGAAAAGCTTAGAGATCATCTATACTAATCTGTTCAAGTTCAAACCAGTTGGTATAAAAGTCAGAACTAGAACCCAAGCCTTTTAGCTCAAGTTCCAGTGTTCTTTTTCAAAATAATACTGTCTCCCAAAGAGGACCAAAAAAAAGGGGGAAAGGACTTATTCATACAAAAATATTTACAGCAGCTCCTTTTGTGATGTCAAAGAATTATAAATTGAGTGCATGCCTATTAATTTGGGAAGGGTTAAACAAACTATGGTACAAGATTGGGATGGATTACCATTGTGCTGTAAGAAATGATAAGCAGGAGGGTTTCAGAAAAACCTGGGAAGACTTACACGAACTGATACTGACAGAAGTAAGCAGAAACAGGAAGACCAATGTAACCCGAAAGAGCAAGTGAGGCAATCAACGGTGAGTGACTTAGCTACTCTGATCAAGACAATGAACCAGGACAATTCCAAAGGATTCATAATGAAAAATGCTATCCACTTCCACTGATAGAAGTAATGAACTCTGAATGCAGACTGAAGCATCTTTTTTTAAAAACTGTTTTTCTCTTTTTTGTCTGTATTTTATTTTGCAACATAGCTAATGTGGAAATGTTTTGCCTGACTACACATGTATAATCGATATCAAATTGTCTTCTCAACCAGGGGGGTGAAACAGAGGGGAGGGAGAGAATTTGGAACTCAAAATTTTTAAAAATGAAACATTAATAAGTTTTTTACATGTAACCCATAATGTCATTTTCACCATGACAAAAATGTTTAATCATTCTCAGACTCCAATTGGGAATCTAAATGTCTCGGGAAACATTTAGCCCAACTTTTATCCACTATAACACACCTTTATTTAAAGAAAAAATTTTTTGAGGGAAGGGGATACACATCTCCTAAGGCCAAACATTCAACATTTGGATCCCTTTTATTTTTAGAAAATTTTCTATCAACCTGTCTCCTTGCAACTTGTACCCATTGGTCCTATTGGTTCTACTTAGGCCCAAAAGGCACAAATCTAATCCTTCTTCCAAATGTCATCACTTCAAATGCCTGGACAGATCTATTATTTCTTCTCTTCTTCACAATAATCATTCCCATTTTCCCCCAGATGCTAATATACTCACTCCTCAAACCGCCTTGTAATTAATTTTGTGTAAATTATATATAATTTGCTATTGTACATAATTTACATATTATATATAATTTCACTTGTCTTCATATTCTAGCACTTAGTGTACACTACCTGGCACATGGTAGGCACTTTTAATAAATAAATTAATTAACTAATTCCTTGCCCCTCCCCCCCATTCTGGTTGCCCTCCTCTGGATACTCACCAGTCTACCCACATCATTCCAAAACTGTGGCACACAGATGCGAAAACAATGCGTCAGAGCGAGATAAGCACTGACAAAGGCAGAGGACACCAGACTGTCACCTCCCAACGCAGCCTGAACTCGCGTGAGTTTTGCTGTTGTCGTCCTCGTTTCAGCCACCGCGTAGCTGCCGACCCGTAAGGGTTTCACTGCTCTCTGGCCACAGCTCCAGCCTCACCTCGTACTAGCAGAGCGGCCTGGTCTGGTCTGGTTCGGTTCCAGACCTCAGCGTAAGGTGTTACATTTGATCCTCTTAAATTCCATCTTAATAGATTTAGCCCCAAATGATCTAGTCCGGGTGTCGGTCAGTCACTGTAGCCTATTTCAGCATGGCCAGCAAACTAAGAACGTTACTTAACATCTGTCATTTAACAAAGCATTATTTAAAATGTAAAACCCATTCTTAGCTCCCAACTGCACAAAAAAAACAGAGGATGGGCCAAAAGTACTTTGCTGACCCCAGTTTAAAGCAATTCAAATTTTTTTTATAGCCTGACTGGCATCGACTTGGTAGCTATCCCTCTCGAGCTTTGTGTCATCTGCAAATCTGTTAAGTCATTAAAAACTTAAAAACAAAACAAAACCAGGGCCTACAAAAAGACCCCTGAGACATTCTACTACTATCCTTCTTCTCAAGTCTCAACCCTTACTCTGAGGGTCCAATGATTCATCTAGTTCTCAATCTACTACTGTCTTGCTGAAATCTCTCCATATTTTTAACAAAAATAACATGAGTGATTTCATTAAATGCTTTGATAAAATCTAAGTAAACTACCTAAAGCACTCCTTGACCTGGGAGTCTAGTCACCTTCTGAAGAAAGCAATGAGGTTAGCGTGGGATAATTGGTTCTTGATAAAGCCATGCTGGCTCTTATGTAATCACCACCTTCCTTTTCCAGACATTCACTAAAAACCACTTTAATAATATGTTGAATCTTTTGCTGAGAATGAAGTCAAACTCACTGGCTTATGGCCTGCAGGCTCTGCTCTCTTCCCTTTTAAAAATAATCAGGTCATATTGACCTCCTTCAGTACCCTCCCTGTCTTGCTGATTTCTTCAAAGATCACCTTCAGTACGGCCTTATCAATAATATCTGTTCTGATTCCTTCAGTGCCCTGGTAGGTAGGTGGTTTATCTAGGTCTGGTGACTTGAATCCAACAACAACAGCTAGGAATTATTTTACCCTTTGCCTCCTTATCTTTAATTTTAACTACATGTTAGCCACTGTTGTCCCGTCCTCTCCAACACACAGATCACTCTCCTTCACAAAGCCAGAAGGGGGAGGAAGGACAACACTGGACTGCAAAAGGAGAACTATACTTTCTCTCCATCATCCTACAATTTTACTGTTTTCCTCCATTTTCCTCATTCATTTCATATATGCAACCAATGATCAATAATGCTCATTTCTACTCCTTACAATACTGCTCACACAGATCCCGCTCTCTCCAGCTATACGGTGCTCACCCTTGGATGAAACCCTGCTCTCCTCTCTCCAGGCCTACAGCAGCAGCTGCCTGTCTGGGGTCCTCCCGCACACAGCACTTTTTCTCTTGCCAGGTCATTTTCCAAAAATAAGCCTAGAGTAACCATGTCCCCTCCCTGCTCAGTAAATGCCAGGAGCTCCCTATGACCTCCAAGATGAAATACAGACTCCTCTGTCCAGCTTCTAAAGCTGCCCACAGCCTGTCCCTTCCCACCTTCCCACTCTTCTAACACATCCCTCCTCTCCATACTGTCTACACTCCAACCACAACCGGCCTATACTCACTTTTTCCTAATAAAGCATTAAATTTTTTTTTAAATTACCTGTGAAAACATAATAATAATTTAACCGATTACACCAAATATACCTACTCAAAGGATATTACTAATTATCCATGATCATGTGACAACAGGGCTATTTTAAAAATCACCTAAATGTGGATAAGTCTTGATCTTACTAAGTTCAAATCTAAATAATTATTATTCTAATACCTACAATACATATAATTTGATAAATATAGTTTTGAGCTGGAAAGGGCCTCCAATCTAGTCCAATTCTCTAAAGAGTAAAGAAGACAACAGAACTGAAGTATATGAGTAAATTACAAGACTAAGATATGCTATTTTTATTGAGGTTTTCCGCCCAATAGTAATTTTACATATAAGAAATATGAAATGACTTGCCCAAAGATCATATAGATAGTTAAGTGACAAAACCAGGATTTGAATCTAGGTCTACTGAAGCTAAATCTTTTTCCAGTATTTCAATCAGTAAATATTCTACTTAATATAAAAACCTGCTTTCTCATCAATTTCTTCCAGCAATCTCATACATTACAATGAGTGATTCCAGCAAAGCAGGTAAACAAGTATTCCAATAAATTTAGAACATGAAATTTCAAAAACATTTATACCCGTTGACTCAAGGAAGAAAAGCAAGCATTATACTTGTCAATGGTACTCAGAGGAACAGAAATGAAATTATCTCATGACAATTCTGTAGGCCAGCAAGAAAAAAATGAATTTTTGAAAAGATGCTAAATTAACCTTTATGAAATAAAAGATAACCATGCTATGTATGTTATTCATGGAAAGCATTTGTTAGGTATAAGTAACAGTTCATATTTTAAACCATGTAAAGTTGGTCACAATTTGGGCACATTTCCCGATTCTGTACGTTCTTTTTCAAATACAATTTGAAAAAGCCAAGTTAAATCTCTCCCCACAATTAGAAAATTATGATGTCATGACTCAATAAGTAGTCAAAACAAAAAAAGGGAAGGACATTTGAAAAGACTATGACTATAAGGATTAAATTTTCTAAGGTAATAAGAAATAATACACCTGGTCCTAGAAACTAGAAAAACTTTTCATCCTAAATCAGTTACATGATATGCGGTGTATCAGACATTGTTATTAACCCCTCAGGTAATATTTTTCAATGTCATGTTTAAAGAGATGAACAATATGTTTAGGAAAAACATATTATAAAGATTCTAAAAGCAAAGAACAAACAAATATTGATTTGTTACACGTACTTCCTATTTTAAGCTGCTGATCAAAAGTATTTGTTTTCTTTTCTTTTTGGTCTATACCTGTAATTTTATTGGTATAATGAATAACTCAGTATGGAAATCCCCTCTGCAACGTATATCTGTAACTTCAGAATCTTAGAGAATTGCATAGGGTCATATGGCAAACATTTTTTTTAAATGCCCAAAGATTATTGAGGTCTGGTTTGGAGAGAGAGAGAGAGAGAGAGAGAGAGAGAGAGAGAGAGAGAGAGAGAGAGAGAGAGAGAGAGAATGTGTGTGTATAGGTACTCGCAAAACATATAAATATATTGAGCATTTCTTTACCCATTATTTGACAAATGGGTTTTGTGGCCTTCAAAAAAAAACCCCACAATTACCTTACACTTTCAAAATTTATGAAGTTATGAGGTAGTTGCTGGTCCCTTTTCTTATTAATAAAAAAAAGCAACCCCCCCCCAGACTATTCAATGTAAATTCTTCCATAAGATCTAACTGCATTTTCCTCTTCACTATTCACAAAAGTTGAGATTGCCTTGACAACTAATAGTCACAAATGAGGTTTTAATTTACAGCTAGGGAAAGAGAGGTCTGGTGTCAAACTGTGGCTCCATGTCTGGTATGATCAATCACCCAGAGCCTGAGGATTCAGATAAATAATTCCTTTTATAAAAACATTCTGAAGCACCCTACCAGCACTTCCTCCCTCCCCTCAAGGAAAGAAAAGCAGTCTGCAAGAAAGCAAAACAGGTAAAAGCCACCAATAAGGAGATTAAAAGCAGTCAGCAAGCAAGTTGCCAGGGATTTCAGAAGATTCCTGCCAAAGTCTTGAAACAGTTTTTCTGTCCTGCCTTGCCCAAAGGGCCCACAACCAAGTTCCAGATCAGGCCACCTTGGGGCAGTTGAGTCAGTCGCCCCAGACATATTCCCACTGAATTCTTGGCTCACAAACATTTCCTTTCTTCTCTTCCCTGCCTCCCCCCCACACTGGTGATGTAGAAGTGTGGGTGCTACTCAAGACTCCCAAGGTCTACTATAAAATATTTGTAAAACACTTAGCAAAACGCCTAGCACAAAGGAGGGTCTTATGTTTGCTTCCCACCCACCTCCATCTCCCCTACTAATGCCCTACCCCTCAATACTCAACCACTCATTTCTGACTTTAAGTAACCTTGATGGCCAGGGTCACAGGATTAACAGCTCCCCACCCCTTCATCCTTGAAGCAAAGCTGAGGGCACCCCATCAAAACAGCAATTAAGGGCTAAGAGAGGCCTGGCTACTTTCAGAGCATCCATCTCAACAGAGTTGTCACACAATGGACTAGGACCCACCCATGGCTGCTTCCCACAAACCAGGGTGCCATGGCCCTTTCCACTATCTCACCACAGACAGGTGCTGCTGCCTGCAGGCTGAGTGTCCATAATAAGCTTACTTACACTTGCTTCTACCAAGACCAAAATGGAAGATCAAAGGCCTATTGTTGAACAATGCTTGGGAGGCCCTATTATCCACTTCTGAATATTTTAATGGACCTATTTATCAAATTACGGTTCCCTCTTCCATTAATTTTTTATTATTGTACCACCATCCTCCCAACTACCCAGGCTTGCAGCCTCCACATCTCTCTTACATACATTTCACCTTCTCAAATCTGTTGCCAAGGTCTTGTCGTTTCTTCCTTCACAGCATCTCTTGTAGAATTCCCCTTCTCTGCACTCACCCGGGTGCCACCCTTGCACAGGCCCTCACCATCAAACACCTGGACTACTGTGATGACCTTCCAACTGGTCTTCCCACCCCAAGTCTAACCCTACACCAGCTACCAAAGGACTTTTCCAGGATCAAATATAAAAATCTTCTTGTTTGGCATCTAAAGGCCTTTGTAACCAGACTTCTTACTTACACCTTGCCTCTCCACTTACTCTGTGATCCAACATCAGTCTTCTGGTTATTCCTCTTACACAACCCCTCTTGTGATTCCATGCCTGTTCAACAACCATCCCCAAGCCCTGATGCTCTTCCTCCTCCTCTTCATTTCTGCCTCCTGGCTTCCTTTAAGGCTTACCTCAAATCCCACCTTCTACAGAGGACAGCCTATGCCGCATTCCCCCAGCCTCTCAACTGCTAGTGCCTTCCCCTAGACTACCTTCCATTTGTACTGTGTATACATTGCAAGTACAATTATTTACCTATTGTCCTTGATTAGAATGTGAGCTCCATGAGGACAAGGAATATATTTTTGCCTTACTTTGTATGCTCAATGGCTCGCAAATTGTAAGCATTTCATAAAATGCTTGTTGACAGACTAATTGAATTACAGTCAGTTCTGTTATAAAACATGTTTCAAAAACACAAATCTGTTCCAATGTGATTAATATATTACGGAATATCTTGAGCATAAAGCAAATTTCAAGTTTGTCTTGAAAGTCTCTCTTTCACGTCTTCCATAACAATAAGAATGCAGAAAACTGTGCCACTGCATAATAACTCACAAGCTGCAGTCCCACTTCTACAAGTAAACTTCTAGTCTTTGTCGAGGTATTTTTTATATATCTTAAGGAGCAAGAGGAGTTGTGGGCAGAGAAAGGCTGGTTAGCACCACAACCACTCCTTCTATCATGGCTCCTGCACTGCAGTTTCAGCCTAACTTGATCTTGCAGCCTGAGGCCGAGGACAGAGCCACTACTTAATGTAGGATTTATATATTTCTTAACTATTTAACATGCATAACACTATGCTACCATTTTTAAAAATTAGATTTCTATCTTTTCTTTTATGTGTCCCTAATGAAATTTTTGAGCACTGTTTTTAACACCATTTTCCCCTAGGCTCTGTGGTTTTTGTTTCATGATTTTGCATAGTCTGGTGATTTTTAGGAACCCCTTTCACACTAGAGCAGAACTGCTTGTATTCATAGGCCTCTTCTGAATGGGTACTAGAATATGCTCTAGCCCTGGAATACTTAAGATGAGCTTTCTCCCTGGGTCCTTATGATCCTATGGGGTCTATAATCTTGGCGGTCCCTGTTCATAATGACCAGGTGGCCAGCTTAAATGATCATTATGCTTCTGTAGTTGTAAACTCCCTGAAGAAGCCACTCATTATCCCTTGAGAAACAATTGCTTTTGTGTTACTGGGCCCTGGATACTCCTGAAGAGATGACAGAGGACCACATTATTTATTTCTCATCCAGAGCTGCTCAACCTAAGATGGGTCCTCTAATAAGATATATAAGGATCAAGAGGTTTTCATCATTAAATGGAAATGAAACATCCAAGACCATACCTCTCAACTGTTAGTATCTTTCATGAAGAGAATGGAACATCATCAAGGGCTGAGACCTTCAGTTATAGACAATGATCTGCCCCCTCCATCAGTCCAATATGCCTCTTCCAAAAAAAGCCTTAGCTCTTGACAAAGACTGTTTTGCTTGGTTTACTGGTGATTCTTTCCATTATGGGAAAGGAGAATACAAATCAATTGTGGCAGCATTTTCCCAGTTGGCTAAGCTGTGAGCAACAAGACCAATCTATGAAAGAGCCCTGAAAAAGCAAATACAATTTTTATTTATATTCATTCCTAAGTGGTGGTAATGCACTTGGCTGAACGGTTAGGGTTCTTCAGAGAACAGAAGTGAACTTGAAGGGGAGTGGGTGCCAAAGATCAGTGAAAGAACATAAGAATTCTGTAGATGCTTCTCATAGCATATAGTGTGTGTGTGTGTGTGTATGTGTGTGTGTGTGTGTGTGTGTGTGTGTGTGTAGGGGGGGGGGGTTGCCTGTTAAAAACAAGGTTAGAAGAATTAATTCAGAGCTTACTATGTGTTAGGCACTGTGCTACTCTAGAAAGACAAATACAAACAAACAAAAACAAACCTGTTTCTACCCTCAAGAAGCTTATGTGCTAACAGAAGACAACTTATAAAAGGAAGCCAAAAAGGGTGGGGAGAGAGAGGGTGGAGACAGTAGAAAAGGTGGAAGTAGTAGTATGGGAAGTTACAGGCGAAGCCAAGCTTGAAATGAATGTGACTGGCATAGGTGCTTATTGCAATGGAATTTATGGGCATTAACTGGAAGATGAGACCAAAGGCTGGAGATGCTGTCAACATGGAAAGACTGCTAGTAAAGAAATGCAGCTGTCCTAGGAGTCATGCCTGAGCCAAGTTTGAAAGGAAGCATGCCAGCAGCCCACCCCCACCCCCCTGAGATATCATACGCCTTCTGCCCAACTGAATAACCAGTGGATACTATCACAAGAATGGCATTAATTGGAGATTAGGCACGTAATCAATCTGGACACCAAGTTAATGATGCTACGTTGCTGTGGGGTTGAGGACCATATCATTCCCTTAACCAAAGAGAATGCATTCACTGCTGCCCAACAATGTTCTGTTCTTAATGTCCCCAGGGGACCAACTTTTGAGGGATCAGTATGATATTACCTCAGGTAATGCCTGACCTGCCTCCAGGGGAAGAGAACAAACATTTATTAAGCACCTAAGATGTGCCAGACACTGTGCCTCAGTGTTTTACAATAATCATCTCTTTGATCCTCTCACAACAACCATGGGGGATAGGTGCTATTACTGTCCCCATTTTACAGTCGAGGAAACTGAGGCAGGTAGTGGTCAGGTGACCTGCCCAGGGTCACACAACTAGAAAGTATCTGAAGCTGGATTTACAAGGTCTTCCTGACTCCAGGCCCAGCACTCCATCCGCTGCGCCACTTAAGATGCCTACAGCTAGCAAATTACAAGGCAAGAAGTATGCTACACCTCTAGATAGCGACTTAGTCCAGCCTCGTGCAGGGAGGTAGTACTGTGGATAGACAGCAGGCCTGGAGCCAGTAAGATCCGAGTTCAAATCCAGTCTCATACGGGCACTCATGAGGAGCTATGTAAATGCTAGTCAGTAGTGGGAATCAGAATATTGCAGGGCCATTAAGGTCTGCTACTGCCATGACACTATCAAGACTGCAATACAGCCTCTTCTCATCAGCCCCTCTGAACAGAGCACACATTTTACTACAAAGAAACCCTAGGACTGGACCTGCTATTGCAATCTTTTCTCAATTTTCCATCTGCCCCATCACCACCAGGCAGCTGGTATGAGGGAGTAGGGGATGGACCTCTAAAAACAATTGCTTCATCATCATATACCAGACTGGCAGGGTTAGGCGATGCTATCTTGCATCATCTCTGATGAATCAGCACCACTCTACAAAGGCAGGGGGCTCTCCATTCTGGGGGTTTCCTGGATCTGCCCAGCAGGAAGACTTTTTCTGACAAGGATGGACTGTGATGGCCTATTTCTGGGTAAAGCTCCAACTGACCCTCTGGAGCCTTTCATTATTTTATCTCCTCTGTGGAGCCACCCACTCAGGTATCTGCTTCCTCAAAAAGATCCATGTAGTAAATCTAGATGACTACCTGAATGGAGGCAGGCAGATCAGCTCATCCATAAACTCCTCCAACAAAAACTTTAAAACTGCACCAAGATGAATAATGACCAAGAAATCCAATGGGAAACTGAAGTATTTTTAAAGTGATTTTTTCTCACTTCAGAACTGCACAAAAAGTTAGTCTGAAGCCCACAAAAATAGGAAAGGGGAATGTCAGCAATGTCAGCAATGTCAGCTTCAGCAAAAGCAAACAAGTCAGCAGCCCCCGAGTGACACCAGGCTACATGTGTAGCCTGCAGGGTTCTAGATCGAGAGGCAGCATGAGCGGAAGGCTCCATTAGAAATTCCAAAGATGGTTGGAAATACAAATCAGGGACACTGGAAGTCAATACAAAGGCAGCAGTCGGTGAGAACACAAGGTCTCTGGGGACAATGAACAATGCTTCTTTTTACTAATGATATGATACTGATTTTGCAGCAAGGCCCAGAATACTGTAGAACCTCCTAAACTGAGAGCCACAGTGACTCTAAAAAGCTTAGTCTAACTACAAAAGGTGGGTGAAAAATGCTTGTTGTTCAGACTACCCCCCACACATCCATGTGAATAATCTACAGAACTCATCTATATCACAGGAAATAAAAGGATAATTTTGATTACATGAAATAAAAAGCTTTTGTACAAACAAAACTATTGCTGCCAAAATTAAAAGGGAAACAGGAAGCTGGGGGAAATTTTTTTAGAGAGTTTCTCTGATAAAGGCCTCATTTCTCAAATATATAGGGAACTGAGCCAGTTAGCAAAAGAAGAAATCAAAGCTATCAATAGTCATGTGAAGAAATATTCCAAATTACAAATGATTAGAGAAATGAAAATTAAAATTCTGAGATTCCACTTCACACCCTCAGATTGGCTAACTTGACAGAAAAGGAAAATGACTAATGGTGGAGACAATGGAGAAAAATGGAGACACCAATACAGTGTTGGTGGAGTTGTGAACTAATCCAATTACTTTGGAAAACAATTTGGAACTACGCCCAAAGGGCTATAAAACTGTGCATATACCCTTCAGATTCAGCAACACCACTAATAGGTCTGTATCCCAAAGAAATCAAAGAAAAGGGAAAAGGATCTATTTGTACAAAAATATTTAGAGGAGCTCTTTTGTGATGGCAAAGAATTGGAAATTAAGGGGATAATCACCCCTTGGGAAATGGGAAAAGAGATTGTGGTATATGACTGTAATGGAAACTAATGTGCAATAAGAAATGATGAGCAGAATGGTTTCAAAAAAACCTGAAAAGACTTATATGAACTGATGCAATGTGAGGGGAGCAGAACCAGCAGAACACTGCTACACAGTACAGAGATATTGAATGATCAACTGAGAAAGATTTAGCTACGCTAATGAAGATAATGAGTCAAGATAATTCCAAAGGACCCATGATAAAAGATGCTATCTACCTCTTATGAGGTAGACATGAGGTTCATAAAACTTAACGAACTCTGGATGAACAGTGACTGTATTTTTTTCACTTTATTGTTGTATTTTGTTTTCTTCTGCAACATGGTTAATATGGACATATTTTGTATGACTTTATATACATACATACATACAAAATATAGATACATTTATTTATATATATACATATATGCATACATATAAAAATATAATGAATATAAAATTGCCTTCTCAAAGAGCGGGGAGGGATAGGAAGGAGTAGGAGAAGTTGGAACTCAAAATTTTTAAAAATGAATGTTCAAAAAACATTTTATATGTAATTGGTAAATATTTAACAAAATAAATAAAAAGAATTATAAAAAAAGAAAGAAAGAAATGACCCCTAGTCCAATGCTCTCTTGACTATGCTGGTTGTCTCAAAACAGGTCATAGATTTTATGACCTAAAAGTGGACATCTTTGTTAATTCTATGGATGTTAAATAAAAACAGATTATACTTGAATTATACAATTTCCACAAATATCACAATGCACTCAGTACAAACTTGAGTTTTTTCACAAATACAACTTTTTAAAGACAGTATTAAAAAACACACACAAAATATAAGTTTTTACATTCGTTCTCAATGTTAAGAAAATTCTATAAAGAAATTTCTTTGATGTAGGAGAAATATACTACTACTCAACCTTTACTGCAAGGTTGGCAGCCCTGAAGACTCCTATGTTTTATGTAGCATGTACTGGTTATATTCATACTTCTACTGCAATGAGAAGTATGACTTAAAAAAAGTTCCAACATGCAGAAACAGAGTTAAAGTAAATGGATACAGTTATAAATTTAATCAATAAATACTCAGTACTGACCTTGACTAAAATAATTGCAGATTGCAGAGGTTGACCTCATTTGGCTTCATAACTTATGTGTGTCTAAAAAGTCTAGGTACAGACTTCTGGGAAAGACAGCAATGGAAAAGGTCTAGGAAAAACCTGGTTCCCCCAGAGAAACACCAAAAATAAGTAAAAAGATACAAGAGTCATCCCAAGAAAAATGGTCAAAGTATATGAATACGGTTTTCAAGCAGAGAAGCTGAAGCTATAGACAATCAGATGAAAAAATGTTTCAAATTGCCAATAATTCTGAAGATGAAAATTAAAGCATCTCTCAAATTCCACCGATCATATAGGTAGAGATGACAAGAAAATGATAATTGTTGGAAGGGCTGTGTTAGAAAGATACACTAATGCATGGCTGATAGAGCTGTAAAGTGATATCATTCAGGAAAGCAATCTAAAGTTATATCTAAAGCCATCTAAAGTGACTTATACTAAGTCACTAAACTGCGTATAACCTTTGACTCAGTCATACCACTACGAGGCATATACATCAAAGAGATCAAGATCAAAGGAAAAGGATCCATATATAAAAATATAATTATAGCAACACTTTTTTGTAGCAATTGGAAACAAAGTGTGCACCCATTAATTGGGGAATGGCTGAACCAATCATACTATAGGAATATTATTGAACCATAACAAATGACAAAAAGGGCAGATTCAGAGAAACCTGAGAAGAACTTTATGAAATGAAGCAAAATGAAGGGAATAGAATCAGAAAAGCAACTTACACAATAAAAAATGTAAAGAATAATAATCTTGAAGAGACTTAATAACTATCATCAATGCAATAATCCATAATGATTGATGATGGAACATGTCTCCCACCACTTGGTGGAGAGGTGATGGACTTGTAGGGGAAGAAATCAAATATATATTTTCATACATGACCAATTCAACACAAATTTGTTTTGCTTGATTATATTTGTTATTAAGAGCAGGATTATTGAGGACTTGGTAGGTAATAGCTAGAAGACGGTAATACAAAAAAAATTAAATGTGTCAGTGTAATATATTTTTAAAAAACAGGAAAATGTTAATACTCCTATAATGGATGAATTTAACAGTTTAAAAAAAACAGGCTGTACATGACAGATTCACCTATGACTGAAAAACATAGGAAGCCATTTGATGAAAGTGAAGGATAACCAACAGATAGCGCCCATGGACTACACTGGTATCTTCACAATGTCATGAGATCATGAACAATGTCAAGAGTAGACTGAGAAGATCCACTTAGGCAAAACTAGGGGAAAGCAAACACAAGAGAGATACAGGATGAGTTAGGAAGAACATAACTTAAAGAAACCTTAAAGCAATGAGACTACATACGCATTGCAGCATTCTCTTTCAAGCTTTTCCATGACTACCAAGGCCACCACCATCTTCTTATTCACCCAGGCTTGAAACTTGGGCATGATTCTTGACTTCTCACTGTCACTCCACATAACCAATTCATCACCAAATCTTGTCATTTTATCTTCACAACATATACCTCTCCATTCAGAAAACTACAATCCTGGAAAGGCCTCATCACCACATACTTAAATGAAGTGCCTCCTTTTCCCTCAAGGAAAAGTAGAAAGAAAATGCAAGTGCTTTCAAAATAACTGACAGTTCCATAGCACTTTAAAATTTACAAGTGATATTATACACACACACATATAAATAATTTCCATGTGAAATATATCTCATAACACCCAGTACAGACAGAAAAACTGAGGCCAAGAGGTGTGAAGTGAATTGCCCTAGGTGACACAGCCAAGTAAAAGTGTGAGTCTACTATAATTCCAGGTGTTCCAAAGTCACAGGTCTAAGCTCTAACCAGGAAGTCGCACTGCCTTCTCAAACATCTAGGCCGTTAAAACAATTATGCTTAAGGCAGAGTATGTTAAACTGGGATCCACTGACGTGGTTTTAAAAAAAAATTTAATATCTCCTTCAATATAGTTGGTTCTCTTTGCAATTCTATTTATTTTATTTTACTCATTAAAACATTCTAATAAGTGGTCCATAACACAAAAAAAGGTTAACCCTTAGTTTGAAGAATTTGCTTGTGGATGGAATCTATTTAAATGTAGAAGAATTAACTCAAATGTCTAAAATATTATGTTGAGGTTTAAATACAACTAATAATCTGTTTTCCAAAGAACAACAGAATATAATCTCTGAAGAACAAAAGTTAACTTTACTTGAACTGTCCTTAAAATAATTAGACAAAAATTTGCTTATTTGTATTCAAAAAATAAACAATCTTTTTCTTCTTTCCATTTTGCTACAGTTCTGGGGTATTAAGTTTTAGGTTTTGTTATTTGAAATGTTTAATAAACAAGAAGAATAAGTTCAAAATAAGCGATTACCAAAGCAAAACACAATTATTTCTGACTGTACTCAGCCTAATAGACACTGGATAACTCTAAGCTGCTCAAGTTTTCCACCATTCTCTAGTGCTGGCATTTTTCTAAGATTGGCATGTTTCCAATTCCAACAACAAAGAATAAATGTCATGTGTTGCATAAGAGTAAGCTGATTAAACCCTTGAACTTTAAACTACCCCTCCCCCATCTGAAACAGTACAATAAACCTACCTCATTTTCTCAATGCAGGCTATTCATTTTTTTAAATTTAATTTTTAAAACATCGCTGTCACTTCCCAATAGTCACCTCAAACCCTCCCCGAAAAGTGCCCCTGTCAACAAAGAAGTATTTAAATACAATAAATACACTGTTTGACAGATCAGGCCTCATCCCTCAGTATACTCCCCCATTCTACCCCACAATCATCCCTTGTAATAAAAGAAAAACAGTCAAACAAAACTGATAATAGACTCTGTAACTGCCACATTGTTCTTCCCCTTACTCCACTGAAAGGAAAGAGTGTTTTCATCATATACTCTGGAATTAATCTTGGCTTAGTTTTAAAATTTATTTAGAGAAGGTATCCCAAAAGTCTTAGTGTAGTTTTAAATTTTAATAACTTCAGAAATATGAATGGTACAAAACATATAAAAGATATCATTTAAAGGCCTAATTATTTATATTTATTTTGCTCTTAGTATTGTGAATTTTGAAAAATTATTTTAACAGGGGCATCCTGTTGTTATTTATCATGTATTAAGTTTCTGGACAACAGGCTAAGATTTGAAATGTAATCTTTTCAATCACTGATCAGCAATTGATTTAAGTCAAAAATCAACTCTAGTGATACACAGCATGAGATGGCAGTTATGATGTATTTAATTTTTTAAAAAATCATTATTTTTAAATTAATCCATCACATTTTTTACTAGCTTGCAGAACTTATGCTTCTGAAGTTTTTAAAAGTTAAGATTGTAGTAAAATTTCTTGGACATCCTGGATTATAGTCATTGTGGATATTATTCTCCTGGTTCAGCTATTTGTTCTAGCGTTCAGACAATTCTTCCCATGTTCCTGTGAATTCATGTTGTATTTCTTACAGCAGAATAATATTGCTTGATATTCACATAATAACAATTTGTTCAATATTTCCTGACTGACAAATGGTGCTATGAATATTTCCACATATGTGGGGCCTTTCTCTTTCTTTGACTTTGACATTCTTGGGGTACATGCCAAGTAATGAATGCAGTTTTGGGGCCAAAAGGTTTTGACAATTTAGAAATTTTTCTTGTATAATTCCAAAATGTTTTCCAGAGCAACTGGATTATTTCACAGCTCCACCAACAGAGCAATACACTACCTAATTTCAATATGGATTACTTTCAAAATTTTAAATTCATCCAAGATAATATGCCACAGAACTAATCGATTACCACATATTATGGGTATGAATACACTAACTACACACAACACCTAAATTTAGTATCTCAATTCAAGCATACAGGAGGATCTTCTCAACAGCTGTACCCTTACTGAGAAGGCTACTTCATGAGTCCACTCAAAAGCAGCATGGCATTGTGGAAAGGATGCTACATGAAGAGTCGGGAAGATCGAGGTATAAATATCACCTACGACACTAGCTGGGGGACCCTGGACAAGGCATTTACTCTTTCTTGGTCCCATTTTTCACATCTCTAAAACGGGAATAACAACTCCTCACAGGATTTTTCTGAGGCTCAAACGAGTACATAAGGTACTTTGCAAGCCTAAAGCACTATATAAAAGGCAGTTGTTATCAGCACCATAATCTTTATTATCATTATTGCTTAGGATACATCCAATGACTACAGAGCATCCCAACCCAGATATCCAGACTGTACCATATGTTCCCCTGTGCTATTCAAGTAATCACAGTGGCAGGTAGGAAAGTTCACCTATTTGCCACCATTAGTTCATGAGACAAATTAACTCTAATTAACTGTTCAGATTTTTTTAAAACTCTTAACCACAAAAAGGATAACACTCTGATGTCATGTTTCCTATGGGCAAATGAATATGTTATGTGGGAGAATTTTTGAATATCAAAAATATGACAGTGGAAAATTAACATCCCTACATTACAGGAAAAGGTATAAGGCTCTATATAAAAAACTAAGTCAAATTAGAATGTGGAAAAGTACACAATGGATCATACTAATTCAATTAATTTTTTTTTAAAGTTCAATGAGAGTAAGGGGATGTCCATCCACTTAGAAATGGTTTAAAAGATTATGGTTATAAAATATAAGAAAATATTATGCCACAATAAATGATAAAAATTGATGTTTTCAGAGGAACCTTGATTTACTTCAGCTAGTATTTTAAAATATATTTAAAGATTAAAGCTATTCTAGAATCCACAAAAATTGATGTTTTCAGAGAAACCTGACAAGTCTTATACAAAATGATAGCAAAATGAACTTTTTCAGTTCAAGAAATTTCTTCATTAACAATATAAAAAAAACTGAAAGATAAAGGAACCTGATCAGTGTAATGAACAACCATGAGGAGCAATGAAATGAAAATGAAAAATGAAAATCCACAATAAAGAAGACTTTAAAAGCATTAAATTGTATTCATTATGACCTACCCCATTTTCAGTATGTTTCTCAGCAGATGTACTTATTCCATTTCTTTGATTTCTTTGATCTTGGATCTGACGGCCACCTAGAAAGGATAAGTATCAATCTTACTAAAAACTTCAAATGAAAAACAGATTTCCTCAATTTATTAACTGTATTTACTCATTAAGCACAAATTACAAGCTTGGCATGTACATGAGACTTTGGTAGACATCAGGATCCAATCACAGAATCCAGGGACATGTTGGAAGTGAGTCTCAGGAAGAATCTAGTCGAACCCCTTTAAAACTAGTTCTGAAAACAGCAGCACAAAAAGGCATAAAACTTGGCACAGTGCCTCCCTATTCCCAGGTTAGCGGAGCCCAACTTTAACATAAAGTTCAAAGTGAAGAAATAGGCTAGAAGAATGAGCAAACAACAAAAAAAGAACATGACAGGTGGCAGGGAAGACCAAGACAAAAACTTATAAAAAGACAACAACATGAAAATAGTTGAAGTCAAAGCCTCAAAGAAAAACGCTAACTGGACCGAAGGCTAGCAAGAACTCCTAGGAGAGTTAAAGAAAGAGATTAGTGATAGCAGAAAAATTGGGAAAAGAAATTAGTTCAATGATGAGGGTAGTTTTCAAATCTTCCCTTGATCTGTTCCCATCCATTCTAACCAATCTTAACTGTCAGCTGTCCCTGACAGATTTGTTTCTACATCAGTCAGTAGAGTCTATGACCTATCATGCCTATTCCTTTCTTCAAGTCTTTGTGCATGCTATTGGATCAATTTGGAATGCCTTTCCATCCAATTTCTACTTATTTAAACTCCTATAAATGGAAGAATAGACTCTATGACTCTATGCACTATGACTCAGTGAACCTGACTTGATAATAACAACAAGAATTTATACAGTGCTTTAAGGGTGGCAAAGTACTTTAAAAATATTCTTATTTTATCCTCACAAAAAATCTAGGATTATCATATCATACCCATTTTACAGATGAGGAAACTGAGGTAGACAGGGATTAAATGACTTGCCCAGGACCACATAGCTAGCAAATTCGGAGATCAGATTTGAAGTTAGGTCTTTTTTTAAAAAACAGTATTTTATTTTTTTTAATTACACGTAAAGCCAAATTTTAACATTCACTTTTTAAAAAAAATTTTCAGTTCCAAATTTTCTCCCTCCCTCTCTCACCTTCACCCTTCCAACAACAGATAGCAATTTGATATAGGCTACATGTGTGCAATCATGGAAAATATATTCCACATCAGTCATACTGTAAAAGAAGAAACAGAGCAAAAGAAAAAAAAAACGAAAAAAAATAAAGTGAAGGGACAGCTGTATATACAAGGAGGCAGATGGCTGGACACAGAGGCAGATGCATGCACAAAGGCACACCACACTGTACCAGCGCGGAGCCGGAGAGAACCCAGGCAAGCTGATTCACCCACTGCAAGGGGAGATTCCCAGGCCTCTCACCACAGGACAGAAGAACTGTTGGAGCTGGGAGAGAGATAAATGCAAGGCCCACAGCAGCAACAGCAGCTATTCCTAGGGCTATCAACCCATAGCCTCCATATTTAAAAATCATCTACCTGAACTTCTAGGGACCAAAATGGCAGAGTAAACCCTAGCTGTTCTAATCTTCCATCCCCCGCCATTCCCCCGACCCCGAAAACCCAGATAATGTTGCCCCAGTATAAAATCCTCAAATAGTGGAACCAATTGAAGGCTTTGGAGTCAGTGGAACTCTCCTGGATCTGGATGGGACAGAGTGCAGTCTGGCCTCTGCTCCTGGAGCAAGAGGCAGCAGAAGCAGTGGCCCTGTAGCCACCTCCACGTGGCTGCTTCAGATCTCCCAGCCTGCAGATCTTAGGGAGGGGCCTAGAGACCATTTAGAGGCTAAGCCCTCTTGCCTTAACCTGCCTGGATGAGGATCATGGTGTTGCATGGTGGTCCTGAGGTGTGTGACCAGTGAGCCAAAGCTGGTGGGCGCTGTAGAGACAGTGCCCTCCTAATAGCTCTGGCAGCTGCAAAAACCCCAGCAATTTGTGACAAAGCTCTCCCCTCTGGAAGCAAAGCTCTACTGTGGCAAAGACCTCAAAAGTCAAGTAATTGACTGGAAACATGAGCAAGCAAAGGAAGCAAAGCAAACACAGCAATCCAACTTTAGATTCCTTTTTGGGGGACAAAAAGGATCAAAACATGGAACGGGAACAAGACAACACAGTCAGAACTCCAGCACCAAAAGCTTCCAAGAAAAATATAAACTTGTTACAGGCCATGGAGGAGTTCAAGAAGGATTCTGAAAATCAAATAAGGGAAGTGGAGGAAAAATTGGGAAGAGAAATGAGAATGATCCAAGAAAATCATGAAAAGAGAGTCAACAACCTGACTGAAGAAAATAACACCTTAAAAAATAGATTAACTCAAATGGCAAAAGAGGCCCAAAAAACCAAGAGGAGAAGAATGCCTTAAAAAGCTGATGGAAAAAGAATTTCAAAAGCTCACTGAAAAGAATAATTCCTTCAGAATGAGATTGGAGCAAATGGAAGCAAATGACTTGATGAGAAATCAAGATATTATTAAACAGATCCAAACAAATGGAAAAGTAAAAGGCAATGTGAAATATCTCACTGAAAAAACCATTGACGTGGAAAATAGATCCAGGAGAGATCATTTAAAAATTATTGGACTACCTTAAAGCCATGATCAAAAAAAGTACCTAGAAATCATTCTTCAAGAAATTCTCAAGGAAAATAAATTGCCCTGATATTTTAGAACCAGACGGCAAAATAGAAATTGAAAGAATTTACTGATCACCTCTTGAAAAAGACCCCAAAAAGAAAACTCCTAGGAATATTATAGCCAGGTTCCAGAGTTCCCAGACCAAGGAGAAAATATTACAAGCAGCCAAGAAGAAACAATTTTAGTATTATGGAAACACAATCAGGATAACACAAGATCTAGCAGTTTCCACATTAAGGGATCGCAGGGCTTGGAATATGATATTCCAGACATCAAAGGAGCTAGGATTAAAAGCAAGAATCACCTACCCTGCAAAACTGAGTATAATGTTTCAGGGGAAAATATGGTCATTCAATGAGATGGAGGACTTTCAAGCTTTCTTGATGAAAAAACCAGAACTGCACAGAAAATATGACATTCAAATACAAGAGGAAGAGAAGCATGAGAAGGTAAGCAGGGAAAAGAAATCATAAGGAACTTATCAAAGTTGAACTATTTACATGCCTACATGGAAAAATGATAATTGTAACTTATGAAACTTTTCTCAGTATTAGGAAAGTTGAAGGGAATATAAATATGCGTGTGCATGTATACATATATATATGTATGCATATGTGTATGTATACATACATATATGTCTACATAGGAGGGTATATATGAGTATGAATACATATGTGAGTGTGTATACATATGTGTACAGGTATACATAGAGGGCACAGGATCAATTGAATAGGAAGGGATGATATTTAAAAGGTGAAATTGAGAGATGAGAGGAATATAATGAGAGGAGATGGGGAGAAACAGAATGGGGTAAACTATCTCATACAGAAGAGTTAAGGGATAACTATTACAATGGAGGGGAAGAACAGGAAGGCAAAAGCGAATGGGTCAACCTTACTCCCATTGAATTTGGCTTAGGGAAGGAATGACATACACTCTTAATTGGGTATTTTGCCCTATAGGAGAGTAGAGGGGAAGGGGATGAGAGGGGAGATGATGGAGGGAAGGGCAGGTGGGGGGAGGGGAGTATAGTTAGAAGCACACACTTTTGTAAAGGGATAGGGACAAAGCAGAGAATAGAACAAGTTGGGGGGGGGGGATAGGATAGAGGGAAATATAGTTAGTCTTTCACAATATATCCACTATGGAAATGTTTTGCAAAACTACACATGTACAACCTATATTGAACTGCTTATCTTCCCAGTAAGGGTAGGAGACGAGGGAGGAACGGAAACAATCTGGAATTTGAAATTTTAAAATCAAATGTTTTTTAAAAAATATTGTTAACATTATTATTATTATTTATATGCAATTGGGAGATAAGATATACAGGCACTGGGTTATGGAGATCCATTATGCCCTACCAGAAAGTCAGAGGTGGAATGGGGGAGAATATAGGATAGAGCATATTGGGGGAGGGGGTATTCAGTGGGATCACTATTTTGGGGTGGTGGGTAGGGGAAAGATGGGGAGAAAATTTGTAACCCAAAATCTTGTGGAAATGAATGATGTAAACTAAAAATAAACACACACACACACACACAAAAGAAAAACTGAAAACCAAAGGAGAGAGGAGAGATTAATAAAATTGAAATTAAGAAAACTATTGAATTAATAAATAAAACTAAGAGCTGGTTTTAAGAAAAAAAATAAAATTGACAGACCTTTAGTCAATATCATAAAAAAAAAGGGAAGAAAACCAAATTACCAGTATCAAAAATGAAAAGGGTGAATCTATCTCCAATGAAGAGGAAATTAAAACAATAATTAGAATTATTTTGCCCAACTGTATGCACATAAATTTGACAATCTTAGTGAAATAGATGAATATTTACAAAAATATAAGCTGCCCAGATTAACTGAAAAGGAAGTAAATACTTAAGTAACCCGATTTCAGAAAAAGAAATTGAACAAGCCATCAATGAACTCCCTAGGAAAAAAACTCCAGGGCCAGACGGATTAACTAGTGAATTCTATCAAACGTTTAAAGAACAATTGATTCCAATACTCTACAAACTATTTGGGAAAAACTGGAGAAAAAGGAGTCCTACAAAATTCTTTTTATGACACAAATATGGTACTGATACCTAAATAGGAAAGAGACAAAATGGAAAAACAAAATTATAGACCAATTTCCCTCATGAATATAGATGCAAAAATTTTAAATAAAATTTTAGCAAAAAGACTACAGCAACTTATCATGAGAGTAACACACTTTGATCAGGTAGGATTTATTCCAGGAAAGCAAGGATGGTTCAATATCAGTTAAACTATCAGTATAATTGATCATATCAACAACAAAACTAGTAGAAACCAAATGATTATCTCAAAAGATGCAGAAAAGGCTTTTGACAAAATACAGCTCCCATTTCTATTAAAAACACTAGAAAGTATAGGAATAAATGGAGTCTTCCTTAAAATAATAAGCAGCATCTATTGAAAACCATCAGCAAGTATTATAATGTAATGGGGATAAATTAGAAGCATTTCCAGTAAGATTGGGGGTGAAACAAGGATGTTCACTATCACCCCTCTTATTCAATTTGGTACTAGAAATGTTAGCAGTAGCAATAAGAGAAGAAAAAGAAATTGAAGGAATAAGATTAGGGAAAGAGACTAAGCTATCATTCTTTGCAGATGATATGATGATATACTGAGAATCCTAGACAATCAAGTAAAAAAACTACTTGAGATAAGAAATAAATTTAGCAAAGTTGCAGGATATAAAATAAACCAATATAAATCCACGGCATTCCTATACATATCTAATGAAATCCAACAACAAGAAATAGAAAGAGAAATTCCATTTAAAGTTACTGTAGACATTATAAAATATTTGGGAATCTACCTGCCAAAACAAACCGAGGACCTATATGAACACAATTACAAAATACTTTTCACACTAATAAAGACAGATCTAAATAACTGGAAAAACATCAGTTTCTCATGGCTAGGTCAAGCTAATATAATAAAAATAACAATTGTACCTAAATTAGTATACATATTTAGTACCATGCCAATCTACCAAAAAATTATTTTATAGACTTAGAAAAAAATGGTAACAAAATTCATCTGGAAGAACAAAAGGTCCAGAATTTCAAGGGAATTAATGAAAAGAAATGCTAGGGAAGATGGCCTAGCCATACCAAATTTTAATCTGTATTACAAAGCAGCAGTCATCCAAACTACTTGTTACTGGCTGAGGAATAGAGTAGTGGATCAATGGAACAGACTGGGTACATAAGACTCAGTAGTCAATGACAACAGTAATGTACTGCTTAATAAACCCAAAGACCCCAGTTTTTGGGATAAGAACTCACTATTTGACAAAAACTGCTGGGAAAACTGGAAATTAGTATGGAAGAAACTGGGCATAGACCAATATTTTACTCAGTATACCAAAATCAAGTTGAAATGGGCACACGATCTAGGTACAAAGGCTGATACTGTAAGCAATGTGGGAGAGCAAGGAATAGTTTACCTGTCAGATTTATGGACAAGGGAAGATTTTATGACCAAACAAGAGTTAGAGAGCATTACAAAATACAAAATGGATAATTTTGATCACATTAAATTGAAAAGGTTTTGTATAAATAAAGTCAATGTAACCAAGATTAGGAGGGAAGTGGAAAACTGGTAAAGAATTTTTACAACCAGTGTCTCTAATAAAGGCCTCATTTCTAAAATAAACAGAAAACTGAATCAAATCTGGAAGAATATAAGTCATTCCCCAACTGATAAATGGTCAAGGGACAGACATTTTTCAGACAGTTTTCAGAAGAAGAAATTAAAGATAAGCATATGAAAAAATACTCAATCACTACTGATTAGAGAAATGCGAATCAAAACAACGCTGAAGTACCACATCTCACCAATCAGATTAGCTAAGATGACAAAACAGAAAAATGATAAATGCTGGAGTGTATGTGGAAAAATTGGAATACTAATGCATTACTGGTGGAGTTGTGAACTGATCAAGCCATTCTGAAGAGCAATCTGGAACTATGCCCATAGGGCTATAAAAAAGTGCATACCCTTTGACCCAGCAATACCACTTTTATAGGGCTGTATCCCAAAGAAATCATAGAATTGGGAAAAGGACCCATATGTATGTAATTGTGCTATAAGAATACTATTGTGTTATAAGAAATGAGGAACAGACAGACTTCATAATAACTTGGAGACTTATATAAACTGATGCTGAGCGAGGAGAGCAGAACCAGGAGAACTTTGTACACAGTTACAGATACATCGGATATATAACAAACTAACTTTGATAGACTGGGCTCCTCTCAGCAATACAAGGTTAGAAGACAACTACAAAAGACTCATGATGGAAAGGGTTATCCACATCCAGAG
Organism: Pseudochirops corinnae; assembly: GCA_028646515.1. Lineage (NCBI taxonomy): Eukaryota > Metazoa > Chordata > Mammalia > Diprotodontia > Pseudocheiridae > Pseudochirops > Pseudochirops corinnae. The sequence continues at coordinate 314,570,523 of CM053585.1, read as the reverse complement.
AAACAACTACAGAGTCTGAACGCAGATTGAAGCAAAATATTTGCTCTCTTTTGTGTTTTATTTTGTCCCTTCTTTCTCATTGTTCACTCCACTGATTATAATCCTTCTTTACAACTTGACTAATGGTCAATGTGAAGGTATCTGTAGAACTTATATTTGATTATATGCCGCCATTGGAGGAGGGGGGAGGAGAGGGAGGAGGAGAAAATTTGGAACTCAAGGGATTGTGGAACTGAATGTTGTAAACTCAAAGTAAATAAATAAATTTAAATTTAAAAAAATAAAGTGAAAATGCTATCTTTTAATCTGTACTCCGACTTCATAAGTTTTCTCTGCATGTAAACAGCATTTTTCATCACAAGTCCTTTGAAATTGTCTTGAATCAATATGTTGCTGAGAACAGCTAAGTCATTAATAGTTGATCACCACACAACGTTGCTGTTGCTGTTCTGCTCACTTCACTCAGCATCAGTTCATGTAAATCTTTCTAGACTTTTCTCACAACATCTTGCTCATCATTTCTCATAACACAATAGTATTCCATTACATTCATATACCACATCTTGTTCAGCCATTCCCCAATTCATGGGCATCTCCTCAATTTCCAGTTCTTTGCCACCAGAAAAAGAACTGCTAAAATATTTCTACAAATACCTTCACATTGAACATTAGTCAAGTTGTAAAGAAGGATTATAATCAATGGAGTGAACAATGAGAAAGAAGGGACAAAATAAAACACAAAAGAGAGCAAGTATTTTGCTTCAATCTGCATTCAGACTCTAGTTCTTTCTCTGGATGTAATATCCCGTGTTTATATAGTTCCTGGGTTTTGTCTTGGTAGATTCCCAGGTATTTTATAATGTTTACAGTTATTTAAAATGGAATTTCTCTATCTCTTGGTGCTGGGCTTTGCTGGTTATATATAGAAATGGTGATGATTTATATGGGTTTATTTTATATCTTGCAACTTTCCCAACACTGTTAATTATTCCAACTAGTTTTTTAGTTGATGCTCTAAGTATACCATCATATCATCTGCAAAGAGTGATAATTTTGTTTCCTCACTGACTATTCTAACTCCTTCAATTTCTTTTTCTTCTCTTATTGATAAAGCTAACATTTCTGGTACAATACTGAATAACAGTGGTGACAATGTGCAGCTTTGCTTCACCTCTGATCTTACTGAAAAGGCTTGTAGCTAAACTCCATTACATATAGTGCTTGCTGGTGGTTTTAGATAGATAAAAATACTTATCATTTTAAGGAAAGCTCCATTTATTCCTATGCTTTCCAATGTTTTCAATAGAGATAGGGACTCTATTTTGTCAAAAGTTTTTCTGCATCTGTTCAGACAATCATATGATTTCTGTTGGTTTTGTTACTGATATGGTCAACTGTGCTGACAGTTTTCCTAATGTTGAACCAGCCCTGAATTCTTAGCATAAATCCCCCCTAGTCATAGTGTATGATCTTCGTGATATATTGCTGCAGTCTCCTTGCTAGTATTTAATTTTTACATCACTATTTATTAAGGAAATTGGTCAGTAGTTGTCCTTCTCTGTTTTAGTTCTTCCTTGTTTAGGTATCAGCAAAACAGTTTATATAGTATTGGGATGAACTGTTCTTTAAATGTTAGGTAAAATTTACTTGTGATCTCATTTAGCTCTGGGGATTTTTTCTTAGGGAAGTTCATTGATGGATTCTTCAAATTCTTTTTCTAAGACAGAGTTATTTAAGTACTGTTGAATCTTTCTGTTAATCTAGGCAATTTATACTTTTGTAAATATGTGTTGATTTCACTTAAGACTGACAAATATATTGGCATATAATTGGGCAAAAAAGTTCCTAATAATTGCTTTAATTTCATCTTCATCAGTAGTGAATTTTCCATTTTCATTTTTGATACTTGTTATTTTCTTTTTTTTAAAAACCAAATTAACGAGTGGTTTATCTATTTTATTGCTTTCCCTACTCCCTCTGCCCCCCCACCCCCCCCCCCCCCATAAAACTAGCTCCTAGTTCTATTTATTAGTTCAACAGTTTTCTTATTTTCAACTTCCTTAATCTCAACTTTGGTCTTTAGGATTTCCAATTTAATGTTTAAAAGGATTTTTATTTTGTTCTTTTCTCTAGGTTTTTTTAGTTACATGACCTGCATTGATCTTTCTCTATTTTACTGATGTATGAGTTTAGAGATATAAATTTTCCCTAAGTACTGCTTTTGGTATATTGTCTCATTGCTGTTCATTCTCTTTAATGCGAAGTTAGGTCCCCTGAACACTTTATCCACTGGCAACATTCTAGATCATATTAAGGGAATGATGTATGAACTCTCAGAAAAGGAAGGAGTAATACCCAAAGTGAATATAGCTACATTTAGAATAAGTCATGACAGATGGACAACATTTCCATTAACTGGCTAAGTAGCTACGTTGGTAGCTCAGGGGAACTGCAGACATATATCAAGCACTTTTCTGAAGGAGAGGTATGCTGTCAGGTCATCATCATGAACAAGAAGGAAAGATAAAGCTGATAGTAGTAAGGCAGACTGAGAATAACCACACCCAAAGAGAGGTCATCAGGCGATGGATGACATGTTAGAGGAAGGTCTTTAGTGGAGTAACCCCAAGGGTCTTTCATTAAGTTTAATGCTATGTAACATTTTTACTAGGGACTTGAAGACACAAGACTGCATATTTGTCAAATTTGATGAAGATAAAATTGTTGGTGACCCTCAAACTATTTGATGACTGTCAAGATCCAGCAAAATCCTGAGAAGTTAAAACACTAGGCTAAAATTAAGTAAGATAAAATACAGATAAAGATCTTACATTACACTTGGATTTTAAAAATCAACTTTACAAGTCTAACACAACTGGGAGGTGAGAGAGAAGCAGCTAGAAAAGAACAGTGGTTGAACCTATGATTTAATTGGTAAAGGGAACTCCCAAATAAAGAAACCCATTCTACAACTGTAGCTCAGCAACTGTTCTTCAATCTACAATCTTAAAGTATTTCTTAGAGCACTGAGAAGTTAACTGACTTACTCAGGGTCACTGAGTAGAATGTGTCAAAAGCAGAAACTGAACCTAGGTCTTTCTGGGCCCAAGGTCAACTCTCTAACCACTCAATACTCTGCTTCTCGTGTACCTAAACAGTAAGGCTGCAAAAGTGTTCTAGGATCACAAACTGTTTTAGTGAGTCGAAAGTTGAAGAGTATGATGCAGAAGTCAAATTAGTTCATTTAATATTGGGATTCATTAAGAGAAGTATGATCTAGCAGGAAGAAGGGAGAGAAATATTTTGGGAAATTAATATAAAAACAAAAGATAATTTTTTAAAGAGAGAGATGTACAACATACAGAACAAATTAAGTAATTAGCACTGCATTGGCCATCCTACTTTTGTAGTGCTGTGTTCAGTTCTGGCATCACATTTTAGAAAGGATAATGACAAACCAGCATACTTGGAAAGGACAACCAGAATGAAGATGAGAAGAAAAAGAACTAGGGCATAAATACAAAAGGCTGAAATCATCTTGTAAAGCATGTATCAAATTCACCTGTAAAAGCTGCTACAACAGATTAAAACGTGATTGAAAAATGTTTAAGAAAAGAAATAAAAATCCAATACAACACAGATAATGTGAATTTATGGTTTTGTAAGTCAACCTGCCAAGTGAAGACTAAAGACCAAAGAAATATCACAAGGGATTAAAGTTAGTTCTGTAACAGTTTTCTTAAGAAACAGCAACGAGTGGCAGAGCCAAAATACTGAAATAGTTAGCAAGCAGCTGTCTGGGCTTGCTTGCACTGTCCAAAGAGCTCCAGTCTGATGAGCTTTGCAGTTCTCCATCTTAAAGGAAACTATTGGCTAAATTAAGATGGTAACACCTCCTGGGGTGATTCAGTTGAAAGAACAATCTGGTAAAAACCTAAGACAATTTTTCTGAATAAAGTTTTTAAGAATATAAATTATATTAAAATAGTTATAACACTATTTTTTAAAGAACAGCTTCATGGATCCTAGGTTAAAAACGCTTGTGGCAAAAGTTTTGCTGATTTGAGAATAGAGAATTTGTCCAGCTGTAGAATGATGAGGATCAGCAAAGGAGCAGTTAGCAAACAAGCAACTTCCTGTGGCACACAGATGTTCCTAAAGGGACCAGTGAATTAAAAGCCAGAATTTCAGAACTGTGAGTCACCCTGAGAACATCAGTTTTCCTTACTGAAGTATTTCCTTGCCAGGCTTCTATAAGTATGTGACCATTCTCTCCCAAAGATACTGAGCTCACTGATGGGAGAATGTGACCCAGCTTCATATATGGATTGCGATAGATTTAATATTCATGCATTTACTTTAATACATAAGTCCCTATGATGTCACTATTTTTTTTACCTCACTACTAAGTAAGGAGTTATGTTTAAAATCTAAATGTGTCATAATAGTTAGTGGCTTGTTTTTTATAAATGAAAGCCCATCAGTATACCCTCAATAGGTAGAGTGAAATCCAAGGGGAATGTTATTTCCCCCACAACAGGTAACCTCTAGGAACTTTAGAGACTGAGTACAGCCAAATGGTAGTGACCCTTCTCTAGCGACCCAGATCTACCAGTGTGAGGGCAGGTTGGGGTGAAGAAGGGCAGACCAGAAAGTATAGGGAGCAACATTCTAGACAGCCCTAACATAAAAGGAAAAACCTGAAGTGTACAAGAAAAAAAAAACTTCCTAACAATTAAAGCTACCCCAAATAAAATGGGCTGTGCTTTCCTCCTCATTAAGTATTGCAGTTGTAGTTTGTAATGACAGATATTAAGGAAATGATAGGCATAATAATGATCAATCTCATCATTTTTGGGGGAGGAAAGGAAGTTTCATGAGTAAACACAGTATTCAGATCATCTTTAAATAAACTTTTTGTTTAAAATTAACATAAGTACACCTACCTTGTTCAGTGCTCTCAGTTGGGGAATCCTCATGACGAAGGAAAAATTTCACTTCTTCTCTTCGGGGCCCCCACTTTTGTAGATGTTCATACATCATATGATCAAAGGGGATAGGACGTTCTAGAACAATATAGAATATACCTCACTTATCCCATAAATAAGACAAGGGTCAGGACATGAACAGAAGCAAGTATCAATAAAATGTTTAAGTTGAAGGTGTCACAGGCATTTGAAGGTTTTCCTTTGCTTCCTAATTTCTCTGAGGCACTATTTTCTCAGTCTCCTAAGCTAAAAAACGAGACATTTTGTCTCGTCTCTTTCACTAAACTTCCATATCCATATAGTTGCCAGGATCTGTCAATTCTACCCTGAAATCTCTCCGTAGTCCATCCTCCCAACCCACCACAACTTCAAATACTCTAAGTTCAGGTTTTTTGCCTAGACTGTTGTAATACCTTCCTAATTAGTGTCTCTGTCTCATCTCTTCTCCAACCCATCCATCAAACAGATGCCAGAGTAATCCTAATGTACAAGAATGAATGAATGAAAAAGCGTTTAGTAAGCACTTACTAGGGGCAAAGCACTATGCTAAGCACTGGAGATACAAACAGAAAAGCAAAACGGTCTGAAACCTGTGAGCAGGCAGTTTGTAAAGGAAAAAATCCAAGCTACTGACAGTCATGCAAAAAAAAATGGCGATAATTAGAGAAATGATTACAGATTCCAGTGATTCTGAGGCTGCCCATCAGTTTAATGAACGTAACAAAAACAGAAAATAAAAAGTTGGAGGGGCTGCAGGAACACCAGCACTCACACACCCTTGGAACTATAACTGGCTGAGCCGTTCTGGAAAGCCACCTGAGACTAAACTGTGCAGCCCTTTGACAGAGAGACACCAGTTTCTATGCTTACATCCTAAAGCAGACCAAAGACGAGAAAAAGACTTATCTTTATGAAAATATTTATAGTAGACTTTTTGTAGTAACAAAGAACTGGAAACTAAGGGGATGCCACTCAATGTGGGAGCAGCTAAACAGATTATGGGATAGGAATGTAATAGACTATTAATCCCAAAGAAAACTAGGCAGACTTATATGAATTAACTGATGCTGAGGCAGATGAATACATTAATAACAACTTTGTATAAACAAATAACATTAAAAGGCCTAAGAAGTGACTGATACAAAGGGAACTTGATTCCTGAGGACCAATGCTGAAGCCCATTACCAGTTCTCAGAAAAAGAGGTGAAAGACTCAAGATGTTCAAGGCAACAGACGTTTTTAGGTACAGGCAATATAGGAAGCTGTTCAGTTTGAGGATGCATATTTATTACAAGGCTTTAGGGGGTCTTCCCCAATTGGGGTTAGGGAAGGCAGGAAGAAAATAAATGCTTGTTAATTGAAAAAAATTAAATTTAAACTTTTTTTTAAAAGCAAGGCAGTACCTTTTCTCAAGGAGTTCACACTAATGGGGAAACAACACATGACAATCTTGCTCATGTTGCTCATCACTGTTTGTCATAAAATACAGATAAATGCCTTATGTTGGCACTGAAGACCCTCTACAATTTTGCCCTAAGTCACATGTCCTACCTCATCAAGAGGATACTTGGGACCATGGATTCTACTAAGCAGTTAGTGGAACAGTGGATAACAGGGAGCGTCTGGAAACTGGAAGACCTGAGTTCAAAACCAGTCTCAGATACTTACTAGCTGTGTGACTCTGGGCAAGTCACTTCCCTTCTATCTGTCTCAATTTCCTCAACTGTAAAATGGGGGTCATAATAGCCCCTCCCACCCAAGGTTGTTGTGAAGATCAAATAAGATTCAATTTGAGAAGCACTTAGCCCAGGAGCCTGGTACTTGCCAAAAGCTTTATCATTCCTTTCACTCATTAGCCAGTCTGGACTACTTGAGTTCCATAATCTTGTTCTCTCTGCTTCAGTGCTTTCAAAGACACACTATCCTCCATACCAAACAAAGTCTTCCTCCCATATCTTTATCTGCTCAAATCCTTCTCCTCTTTCAAGCTCCTCCAGAAAAATGTCTCTACTAAAAGGATTCTCTTCCATCTCTGTTTGGATTCTGTCTTACCTTCCTTATTAGATTATAAATTCCTTAAAGGTAAGAAATGTGTCTTGGTCCAGGTCCATACGCCCAGGACATAAAGATAGTGTGTTATACATAGTAAGTCCTTAACAAATATTTATTGAAATAGTAATAAGAATTTTAAAACTTTACAGATAAAATAAACTATTAACATCACTATTTCTCTTTTCCCTCACATTTACAGTAATCTCAAGCAACTGCCTCTATCCATCACCATGAGCAAGAACTATTAAATGAAGAAAATTATAGGGAGACATAGGTCTGTTTCAATAAACATTTTCTAAAAGCTAGAACACAAATATTCTCCCAGTAATGCTCTATGGTTGCAAATTTCAGAATACCACAATCTCTAAGAAACCAAAATTGCAAATAAACCCAAAGAGCAATGAACAGAGTACAACTGACATATTTCCAATGATGGCTTATGAACAAGAAATGGCATATGGTTTATCAAATGTATAGTAGGAAAAGAAGGCAGGTACAGCAAAAAAACAACCTGAGAGCTCTAATGGTAACCAAGAAATATAAGAAAAACTAGAATAAGGCCTCCAAGCATGCGAAAAGGATTTTCTGTGAGAACTCTATAAAGAACATAAATCACACAGGATTGGATGTCACTTGTACCAATGAAGACAGTACTCATGACTGAGATCAGAGATCCACTGAAAAACAGCCCTATGGAATGCTTGCACAGATAATACAAAACTAATGATATGATTCTTGAAAAGGCTAAATAACTGAACCTCAAAATAGTGCCAAAGAGGACTGTTAGCAGTTTTATCCACCTGAAAATTATTGCTAAAGAATCCTAAAAGAAAAATAATTAGAGAAAGTCTAGAATCTTGAGGGTAAAACAAAGAAAAGAATTATGATACTTCCTGAGAAAAGCCCAAATACCAAAAACTTATTCTTAAAAAAAAGTTATCAGCAAGATGTTACAGATCCATCACCCTGGTCAAACCCTGCCCTTATTTCTCTAGGTTTTCAAGTTTTCTACTGATGTTCTTAAGGAATGGGTAAACGGTAGTTGTATGAATTGGGCAAAAAAAGAAAAAAAAACTGTTCCTTCTCTTAATCATTTGGGAGTTCATAGTCAGTAAAACTATTCTTGAGGTATGAAAACAAGATAAATACTAAAAAGTCAGGTGTCTCTGCAAGTGTTCCTTATTACCTCTAAGCACAGATTTGCTCATCTGCAAGATGAAGCCAGTGGACCAAATAATCGGAAGGTCCCATATAACTTTAAAGGCTATGAACCTAAAAGAAAGGAATGAGGTTCTGCCAGCTCTATAATTCAACTAAGTAGTACATTTACTACTCCTCATACATTTAATCACTTATCTGGCTTTAGAAGTCTTAGTTTGGAAGAAACGGTCTTTAGACACAAATCCCCCAAACCAACTTGTAGTTCTTATCTCCAGATCTCACATAATAGGTATCTAATTTATTATTTATTTTCCACCTTTTAAATTCTGACTTTTGATTTCCAAATTCTCTCCCTCTCTCCAAACCTTCCCTCAATCCACTGAGAAGGCAAGCAATATATCGATTATATATCACATAATATTTCTAATATAAAACCCTGTTTTTCCAGGCAAGAAAATAAATGGCCATAAAGACTGCGGGATTAGGTAAACTAGTTTAAACACTGTAATAAACCTCATTTTTAATAAGCAGGACACCTCATCTTACTTAATGGTTTCATTTCTGTTTTTTAAATTTCTTTTTATTTATTCAGTAAGGAACAGAAGGCATCTCTACAAAATCAAGTCAGTAACCAAAAGCTAACCTAATCACTTAAGTCAGCATATATGTTAAATGTATTGTCTGGGGGGAAATAATTGCTTCAATTTTAATTGTAATGTTTTGAGAAACATGGTAAAGAAAGGACTTATAAATCCAAGTATTAATATCAAGCCTCTAAAAGCTGGTTTAGATTATTAAGTGAACATACACACAAATGTACACACATACAGACACACACAATTCATGGTCATTTAAAGAGAGAATCTAGTTCTTGGGGGTGCTTATTTTGTGTAACGTGCCTTAGTTTCTCATGGAAGTGAAAGGAGATAAAATGAAGTGGTCTGGTAATTCCTAAAAGAGGTAAGGCCTTGCTACATTTTTTCCAAAAAAAAATGTTAAGGAAAACAGGTAACAATTTTAAGGACAACAAAAGGTAATAAAGAGAACTATGGCCCAATGAGGAAACACACTTCCATCCTCTTAGTAGAAGTGGTGGACTACAGGAGCAGAATGCTATATATACTGTCAGATGTGACTGCAATGACCATCTGTTACAATGGAGGAGCATAAAGTGGTTACAGAAATGTGACAGCGGTATAAAAGATGTTAATATTCACATAATCAAATGGATCAGACAGAAGCTCCCTACAATGACACAGATTATAACCTACACCTGCCCATTCCTATCCCAACCTTGGCCAGGTCCCTCCATAAGTTTAGGGGTCTGTCCTATGTAATGGAGGCCCTCTGCAAATTGTTCCTGACACAAAAAAGTACCAATGGAATACTCTGCTCTGGTCAGCCTTTCTCTTCCTATCATAATAATTTCTTGTCAAAAATGAACACTTCAGAATTATAATGACTAATACATATTGAGAACTGTATTGACTAAACTTGACTCCAATGAAAAACTATGAGAAGACATCAATTTCCCCTACAGTTCTCAGTTAAAAAGAGCTAATACTCCACATTATCAGACTTTTTCTGATATGTTGCTTAGTCACGTGCAACTTTTTTTCTTCCTCTTTTTTTACATTCCTTATAATAAAGGATAGCTCTATGGGAGAGGAATGGGAAATGTAGATCATCTAAAAACAAAATGGCAAAAATTAATTTTAAAAAAGATTAAAGCTATCTCCATAAACCTACACAAACACTGCCAGGTCTACTCCTCAGAAGAGTAGCTGCTATAAATACTTCCAGAGTTCTAAGAGTAAAGGGCTACAGACGTCATTTCTACTACCACTGTCATTCTTGGCCTTGACTAGTGTATTTCCCATTAATACATTGCTCAACTGGCCTAATTAACAAATTTGTTTACTTAAAGGTAGGGATCAGGGATGGGACACAAACTTCAAAGTACTTCAAAGTACTCTGGTCTTTTTATTGAAAGACCACCCTCACAAAGTTCATTAAATGGGTGTGGCATCTGTACTAGCCGGGTGGCTCTTCTACAAAGCCACTTTACTGTTGGACTGAGCTATTCCTCTGCTCAGTAGCGCCGCACTCTTTCAAAAAGAACAAAGATACTGGAATCTGCAGAAGCCTCTCCAATTCTGCACCCTAGGCTGGGTCTCCAAGGTTTTCTACTTCCTAGGCAACTGGTGGTAGCAGAACAGAGAGGTATTGCTCTTCTTTTAACAGCCAATGCTTCCAAATGGCAGGTGACAATGCTGGGAGGTATTAACCTCTTCCACAATTCAGGGCCAAGTCCTCTCACTGAAAAACTTCAATCTAACTTATAGTGATTGACCAGTACATTACCAAGTCCTCATCTCTGCAGGCTATGCCATAAACAGGCAATTTACAAATGATCAATAATCACAAAACAGTTCAGAGTTCCCAGTTATCAACTCCAAAGTACTCCTGTCAGTCAGATGCAAATAAGCAACTGGGATATAAGGCACCAAAGCTGTCTCAGTTCTAGTAAGATCAATGAGTCAGTAGGCTGATTTTTTAGTGTGTGTTTTTTTATTTAACTTAAAAGTTCACATTTTTTTTGTCCTTTCCCTTTTCAGTCATCAAAATTTACAGAGTATAAAAGGGGCACACCTTTATGCACTGACTGCATCTTTTACTCCAGCTCTTCTTTAAAACTCATGTTGAAGCCTGCTCACAATCATCTTGCTTCTTTTCATTGTTCTTTGTGATTTTAATTTTTAAAATATTGTTGTAATAATAATCATAACCAGAATTTATATGGCATTTTAAGGTTTGAAAAGCACTTTAAAACATTATTTTATCCTCACCAAAAAAAAAATCAGGAAGATAGGCACTATTATTATCATCCCCTCTTACAAATGAGACAGGCAGAAGTGACTTGCCCAAGGTCACACAGCAATTTGAGATCACATTTGAACTTGGGTCTTCTAGATGAGGTAAATGAGGCCCACCTCTCCTTCTTTTCCCTCCACTCCTTCTGTCCACACAGATGGACATAACAGATTTTTATTTAGTATGATGAATAGGAGATTTCAGAATCACTCTCAGTGAGATGCTCACACTATGAGAGGCACTTGGGAATGGAGACTGACTAAAGGGAAGAGTAGATTCAAGTCTTCCATCCTATTGCCCGCTGATTCTGGGGCACGTCAGCTGGTCAGCAAGCACTGTGCCAAGGGCTGAGGGTATGAAGAAAGGTAAAAGACTATCTCTGCTCTCAAGGAACTGGCAATTTAATGGGAATGATAACATAGCACTGCTCTGCCCAAAGGAACATAAATTTTGATTGCTGAAACCTCACAAGATATTTTGAGGTTTTCTGGCTAGAATTCTTTTTTAAAGACCATGCCTTAAACCTGCGGTTCTCAACCTGTGGGTCGCGACCCCTTTGGGAGTCATACAACTCTTTCACAGGGGTCACAGGAGTCGCCCAAGACCATCAGAAAACACATATTTCCGATGGTGTCAGGAACCGAGACACTGCTCCTCTATCTGTCTCCATGCAGGTCCACACACCTGCAGACACGTCCACATATAAGTATTAAAGGTCCCACTGATGGGTCAACAAGAGGTCCCATCCCAGTCTAACGTGGCCACTGTCCGGGTCCCAATGGCTCAGGAGAAGAGTAAAGACAATTGCTTCTGCTCTGGCCAGAAATCCTAAGGGCCTTCCCCTCCCAGACAGATGGGGAGGGATGGAGGAGGGGGAGGAGGGCGCTGGGAAAAGAAGCCAGTCATGATTCGCTTTGTTTCTCACCTACCCTTAACCACTGAATGGATTGCCTCAGACAGCCTGAGATCTGGGAAAGACCTTCACTTAAAAAGCCAAGGTCTCACCGCATCTGGGGCCATCTCCTGTCGTCCTGATCTGTGTCTCGTCACTCAGGATGACTCCAGAGAAGAGACTTAGTCTGGTGACTTTGCACAGCTCTGCCTCACTTCAATTCATGACGTCACCTTCTCCTATGTCATGGTGCTCTTGGAGAAGGAAAGACAAACAACAAATAAGGCCCAGACAAGTGAAGGGTCTTGCCTATATACAATAGGAAATTAAATCATACGCACATTTAACTTACAGGGATTCAAATACACACAAAGTCATAAGGAAATAATAATTGAAATATTGTGAGCAGAACTGTCGTTCTACTCAATCTCTATCTACCCCACAGTGTGAGATAGAAAAGAAAATGCCCCCCAACTAGCCAAACTGATCCAGCCCCTAAAGTCATACCCACTTCCTTTTCCTCTATTGTTCCACCTAAAAGCTGTTAACTTTGGAAACCAGATGTTCAGAAATTAATTTTGACCATACACAATCAAGAGACACTAACTTAATGAAAAACCTAGAGATATCGCTCCATTACATACAGGTTCACTGAAAAAGAAAAAACAGCCAGGAGACAATGCCCACTATCGCTATCAATCCACAATGACAGCACCTGCTATTCCTCACGCTAGACACCTGATCTCCCAACTCCAGGCCCTTCCACACACCCAGCCCTAGAACTCTCTTCTCTCTCATTTGTGTCTCCTGACTTTCTTGGCTTCCTTCACAGCTCAGCTAAAATCCCACCTTTTGTAAGAAATCTTTCCCTAAGTTCTTTGCATGTTATCATTCCCATTAAATTGCAAGTTCCTTAAGAGCAGAGACAATCTTTTACCTTTCTTCATATCCTCAGCCCTTGGCACAGTGCTTGCTGCCCAGCTGATGTGCTCCAGAATCAGTGGGAAATAAGATGGAAGACTTGAATCTGCTGTTCCCCTCAGTCAGTCTCTATTCCCAAGTACCTCTCAAAGGGTGAGCATCTCACTGAGAGTGATTCTGAAATCTCCTATTCATCGTACTAAATAAAAATCTATTATGTTTAGGCTTGTAGCATTAATGGACAGGGACAGCAACAATGTGAATTCCTAACAATTCTCATCACTTAAAACAGACTCTGACTATATCCTTTGATTTCTTTCTTTCTATTACCTCCTGGTAATAGAAGAAACAATAGTTATTTAAGTGGTTGTGATAATCTTCTAACATAATCATATGTTTATGAAGCCCCTTCAAGACTATTTCCCTAATTAGTTTTCTTGCCAGCAAAATATAATCTATTTTTGTTTCCTTCTATTTGAGCAGAAGTCTTGGTCCTAATCACTTAATTCCTAAATCAACAGCTTAGTTGGAACTGGTAAGACACAAAAAAATTTACATTCAGTAGTTTTCAAAGTAACCCATCTCACCTTACTTCTTTCTGAAATACACTGCCCCTTTCTGACCACAACTATTTAGAGATATTATACTACACCTTGTGGGCAAATGACAAGACAAGCGCAATTCTAACTAGAACTTATTTCACTTCTAGAATCTCTGAATTTTCCCCCTCCTTAACTCTAGCAGAGCTGGGATACAAGCTCAGATCCTCTAACTCCAAACCCAGTACAATGAATCTGCCACCTAATATTGCCAACATTTTATTAGTATAAAATACCCATAAAAAATTCAAAAGCTGCTCATTAGTCAAGTAAGACAGCTTTTGCTCTTGTTGAACAATATGCATGGCACAGTATGTTGACATGCAGTCAAAAAACCCGAGTCCCAATCCTATCTTGGCCACTCCCTACCTGCATAACCTTGAGCAAGTCCCATCCCTCTAGGCTTCAGGTTCTTATATAAAAATATGGGTCTGGACTAAATGACCTCTTATATGCTTTCCAGCTTAAATGTATGATCTTATGATTCAAAGGATGATCCTAGAAACTAAAGAGTTATTTTGCTAGCTTTACCTTACTCCAACAAACATGAAGGAGTATCTCAGACTCATAAAATACATGAATCAGAGTGGCAAAGGTGGAAGAGGCCAAAAAGATCAACTGGTACAATATCATTTGAAAGACAACGTTCTGCAAAATCCTTTTGTTTTACATAACGTGAACAAGAATTCTGTAAGAAATGTGGTATCAGCAATATGTTCCATCTAAAATACTAATTATGAATGATATAAATATACTGTGGCTGCTGTATAAATATATGAGCATCAGTTTTTATATATTAATATGTTTTTAGCTTCTTCTATGCACCATACATTTTCAAAAAACTCCCCCTTTGTACTCTTCCTAATTTGAGCTTATTATACTGAAAAGAACAATAGAGAACAATGAACAATCATTCTGAGGCTAAATTAGTTTGGGAAACACTGACCTCGTGCAAACTCTTCTTTTACAGAATAAACTGAGCCCCAGAGAGGTAAAAATTACCTGCCCAAAGTCACAAAGCTAATCAGTGGCAGGGTGTCCTGATACTCTGTTCAGGGAGTTTTTTATGACACCACACTGCTTGATATAACAAAAGCATTTGAACAGTCTATCTCTAGAAAGAGCTGAATCCGTCAAGAACATTTATTAAGTACCTAAATACAGCGCCTTAAGTCTGTGGCACTATAGAAAATACATGATGTCTTACCCTACTTATATTTTTAGAAAGCGCTAACTGATGCATTTGTTTTCTACCAAAATCATTTCTGTGCTCACAGATCATCAAGCATAATAGTGAGAAGGGGTTTTAGCTTGAGCTATATGGCAATCTGAATTTAAAGTATCTAAGAATAAATTTGAGTAGAATATAGCTCCTTAGGACAGGTTTCTGTGCTCATACCATTCTGAACTCTCTCTTCAACTTGCTCTAATCATTTAAATTATCTCCTAAATTTCCAACTACACCATCACTTTCTACAACTTAGAGAAAGTGATTATGGTCAAATTAATTAGAAAATACTTTTCATCTTTAAGGTGCAATACATTCTATTAAAATTAACACCAGAAACTGATTTCCCAAATGTGCAAGGAAGTTCATTTACTAAAACTTTTCAATGACAGGATAATGAAAGGTAAGAAAAAATGGAGGGCTTAGATAGCTAATTGGTATCCAAGGAATAGCAAAATCTGCTGAATGGACTGGCCTGATAAAAAGAGAACCTATGTAGCTCACTTAAGTGTTAAAAATTGGCCTATAGTTCAGGAAAAAAAAAAGTAACCACAATTTAAGTCTTTGATCCTATGAACATGCACCATAATGATGTTGATTTATTGTAGTTTATTAATGAAATATAAAAATATTTCAGGGCTTTTTATGTGAAGTTCCATTACATAAAAGAACAAAAATGCATTTTAAAAAATTTACCAAGAATGGGTTCACCTCAAAATAAGAAAGCCATTAGCATCTAGTTTCTGTCTCATGAATAATAAAAATTGTCATTTTTTTCTGTCACACACTAGTTATAGGTCAATACTTACTTCACTACTTTAAAGATCAGTAATTGCAACAGTATAGGTACTCTCTGTACCAATACAGGCTACAGATCTCCAAATTAGGTCACTCACAAAATACTGTAGCCAAAACATTCCCAACCTGCTGAGGACAAGCCACTATGGATATCCAGTCCATGTTCAGGTCTGAAGTTTTTCAGCTTACCTGCCTACTAACATAGCCTTCAAGTACCCAGTACCACAATAAGGCACTGAAGCAGGGCTTTAGTAGAGATATTTTTATTAAAAAAAAACCTTAAGTAGGGGTGGAGCCAAGATGGCAGCGTAGCAGCAGCAACATATTGCAGCTCTCACATAGCCACCCCAATAAACCAATCCTACAACTCCAAAACGCACACAAGGATACTTCCCACTAAAGTCAGCTCGGCTACAAGGAACCATATCAGCACTGCTAACCGAAACCAGCCTGGCCTGAAGCCACGGCTGTGCCCTGGGCCAGCTGGGCAGGAGGTGCAGAGAACCCTCTCAGGTAGGGTGGATTAGTGACAGCTGCTCCTGGGGAGTGTGAAAGGGGGAGATTAGCAGTCCCGCCAAAAAGGTCTCCAGAGCGGAAAAGCAAAAGGCAGAGGTTTTGCACCCGCCTCTGCGTTATAGCTTCCCGCCGGGGGCCTGCAGACAGCAGGAGGACTGAGCGATTGTTTTCAGGCCAGTGCTCTCGCGTTAAGCGGCCTGGATCGGGATCGTCGTCTTGGGCCTCGGTCTTGGAGTCTTCATTATCCAGTCAGCCGGAATTCTACGGCAGCCGGGAGGACCCCAGCGATTTGGGACAGAACTTTCCCTTCTGGAAGCAGAGCCCCACAGAGATTTAAAAAAAAACAAAAACTCACGGTCTGAACAACCATGAGTAAGAATAAACATAAGAAGCCAAGTAAGAACAACTCCCAAACTCTAGATTCCTTTTT
>CM053585.1:314483790-314535950 GCA_028646515.1 Pseudochirops corinnae | reverse complement strand
CTTCCTTTTTTCCTTTCCTCTTTTCACTTCTAATTGGAATACCCTCCCATCTCCAATCATTAAAATTTCACTTATCTTGAAATCCCAGCTCAGGTGCCGGGTTCTTTATGGAACTTTCCCAGGTGTTGCCCAACTGTTAGTAATACCCCCTACTCTGAACTGGATTATACCTCTCTTGTGGCCATTATCACATTCTCCCTATTAGAATTACGTATATATCTAGTTATCTTTTATAGTTAGAATCCTGAGAAACTTTCAGATTAAACATTTTCTATTCTAATTGCCCTTCTAAACCTGAAATTCTATGTCCCCATGGTTCTTCCAAATTTTGACATTATATAATCTATGATTCTAAAGATGCTTCCTGCTCTGACATATTATGTCTTATATGAAAGGGTAGGGGTTGATTGAGTAAATGAATTGAATCACTCCTCCCCATTTAAAGTAAGTGTCAAGATATTAAGCTCTGATACCTTAACCCTTTTCTTTTGAATTCCTTCTCTACTAAACCAATCAATGGAGCAGCAAAGTGGTGAAGCCAATAGAGGGTTGACCGTGGAGTCAGGAAGACCTAATTTAAAATCTGACCTCAGACACTTATTAGCTAGGTGTCCCTGGGCAAGTCACTTAACCCTGTTTGCCTCAGTTACCTCATCTTAAAGAAGAAAATGGCAAACTCCTCCAGTATCTTTGCCAAGAAAACCCCAAATGGGGTCGTGAAGAGTCAGATACAACTGGACAACAACAACAACATCAACAAGGTTCAGACTGAGAACATAATGAACTGGAAAACCTTGGAATGCTGCGGATTTCCTATAAAATACTGAACTAGTTTGGGGCTGAGAACCTCATGTTTATCGGTGGAGAAGAGACAGAATTCCAGCTTAACTCCTGATCAGGAATTGATGGGGTGAAAGGAGCAAAGCCCTGGGACTTCTCTGCGACCTTGGTCTCTTCCCCCACACTTGACCGAAGAACTCTATAAACTTGAAAGGGCCAAAGAATCTTGAAATTCCCGTCAGCGTCCTAGCAGAGTATTCAGCACAGCACGAGGAGTCAAGGATAGATTGAGTAAGCCGAGGAAAGCAGATTGAGGCAAAAAAATCCAACAGGGAAAGTATTATGTACTTAGGAAGAACATTTTGAGAACGCCAGCACTTCCAATCACTGCCATTTTGGTTAACTTTTTGGTGACAGTTTTTTCACATCATGCTTTCTTGTTTGGGCCCACTTTCTTCTGGACATTGTATGGAAGGAAAATATGTCAGATGTTTGGGGGAATGTTTTATACCATCTGCTCTTACTATACCCCTTTCTTTTTTTGCTTTTTGGAGGAGAGAAGGCAAGGCAATTGGGGTTAAGTGACTTACCCAAGGTCACATAGCTAGTAAGTGTTAAGTGTCTGAGGTTGAGATTTGAACTCAGGTCCTCCTGACTACAGGGCCAGTGCTCTATTCACTGTGCCACCTAGCTGCCCCTATATCCCTTTCTAAAAGTGAAGTCTGGCCGACTAATTGATGACAACCAATCATCATTTTTTTCACTTTGATAATATTTTGTTTTTCCCAATTACATAGAAAAACAATTTTTACCATTCTTTTTTAATTTTTAGTTCTCTTTTTAAAAATATTAATTTATTTTTAGTTTTCAACATTCACTTCCACAAGATTTTGAGTTCTAAATTTTCTCCCGCTCTATTTCCTCCTCCCAGCCTAAGAGAGCATGCAATCTGATTTAGGCTCTACAGATACATTTGCATTAAACATATTTTCACATTAGTCACGCTGTAAAGAAGAATTAGAATCAATGGTAGGAACCATAAGAAAAAAAAGAAACAAAAAAAAGAAAAGAAAATTTTGAGTTCTTAATTCTTTCCTTCCTTTTCACCTCTTCCCTGAGACAGTAAGCAATTTGATAAAGGTTATACATGTGCAATCATGCAAAACATATTTCCATATTAGTTATGTTGTGAAAGAAGATACAGACCAAAAATAAAAACAACAAAAAAGTGAAAAATACCATGCTTCAATCAATCTACATTCAGACTCCATCAGTTCTTTCTCCAGAGGCAGATGACATTTTTCGTCTTGAGTCCTTTGAAATTATCCTGGATGATTGTGTCATTGAAAATAACTAAGTCATTCACAACAACTGATAAACATTGAAGGAAAAAGCACACCACTGGGGGCTCATTAGAAAAATACCCATTCCCCTGAATCCTTCAGGGTTAACCCTAGAACTCTAAGTATTCATAGCAACCACATTCTGCCGATATAAGTAGCATTTTGGAGAATAATTCCAAAGCATGGTCTATATATGTTCTTGAAGAGTTAATATTTTGTTGTTCTATGAATTATGCTGAGTTGACATGAGCTCCCCTTTCCCTCCCTAGCTAAGAAGGATGGCTCCTGAAAGAACTCCTTCTTCTGTTAATTTCATCAATAATGTACATGCTACAAGATTGTTGGCTCCTTGAGAGCTAACTAAGTGACTAGTACTTTGAACATACTAGTCACTTAATACTTGTTGAACTGAGTGATATAGTAGAAAGGGCACTCAATTTAAACCCAGAAGACTTTGGTTCAAATCCTAGGCTCACCACTGGTTCTGTGACCTTGGGGGTTAAATCACTTTAAATACCATCTATTTAATTTTATCATTTAATCATTCTATTTTGGCTTTTATCATAACTCTAAATATATTTAAATATCCAACATGCCTGATGGGCAGCATGGATACAAGTTGAGAGGTGGAACTGTTATGTGCCTCAGTTTCCCCCTCCTCCTTTAGGTGAGGCTTCATTCAACAAATAGCCTCTCAGGACTGATGCCATTATCAGTAATGCAGGAGACTAAAAGGAAATCACAGAATGTTACAGCTAGAAAAGACTCTTTCAGGAGACATCTAGTCCATCACACCCCATTTTACAAAGGGGTAAACTGAAGCTCAGAACTATTAAGTGACTTGCCTAAAGTCTTGTAGGTAGTGACAAAGATACAATTAAAATCTCTTGCTTTGGGATTCCAATTCTAAACTGGTACTTTTCCCATTACACTTTAGGGCCCTCTTAGTACTTACATTACCTGTGTTTATACCTGATTCTCCTACTAGGCTTTAAACTCCAGCAGGGTAAGGACTGCTCCTTAGCTAAACTTTCTATCTTCCTAGTGTTATCAAGGTGGCTTGGACAGGCAGATATGTTTGTTGAATGAATGAATTCAATAAATGAATTTTACAGATTAGTTAACTAAGGATCAGAGAAAAGAATTGATTGTAATGTCCCTTCCAGCTCAAGATCTAGAATTCTATTTAGCTTGCTCAAGGTTACAAAGTAGGAAAGGTCAGTCAGTACTCAAACCTAGGATCTTCTTTCTAACTGTAAGAGCAGCATTCTTCCTCCATGTGAGGAAGTTGGTTTTTCACAACCCTAACCACAGAAAAGGTGCCAAAGAACAAAGTAATTGTTAAAATCTGGACAAAGAGACGCCTGATGGTCCCTTTAGGAGGTTCTTTGAGGGAATCAGAAATGACAAGAATGATAAGCCGCACTTTCAAGGTGACCTTTAAAAGTCAGTGAGTTCAGTAGAGAAACTCAAAGAAGTCCACTCAGAAATTCAGAAAATGCATGCAAGTAGAGAATGGTGAGCCATAAGTAACCTCTAGAAGACTGAACATCGATAGCTGTCGCTATCAGAACACAAGGAGCAGAAAAGACTCTGGAAGCCAGGCTGCGTAGGCTACAAGGTGTGAGGAGCGTCACAACAGATACTACGTTGTTGAAAGCCAGGTATTCTGTATCCCCCTTTTCTCCCTCTTTGTTGTTGTTGTTAAGCTGTTTCTTTTTTTTATTATTATTATTTTTGGAGGGGGGAGGGCAAGGCAATTGGGGTTAAGTGACTTGCCCCAGATCACACAGCTAGTGTTAAGTGTCTGATGTTGGGATTTGAACTCAGCTCCTCCTGACTCCAGGGCCAGTGCTCTATTCACTGCATCACATAGCTGCCCCCTTGTTGAGTTGTTTCTTTAGTCGTGTCCAACTCTCCATGACCCCATTTGGAGTTTTCTTAGCAAAGATACGGGAGTGGTTTGCCATTTCCTTCTCCAGCTCATTTTACAGATGAGGAAACTGAGGCCAACAGGGTTAAGTGACTTGCCCAGTGTGAGACTTCCTGACTCCAGACTTGATATGCTATCCATTTCCCCACCTACTTGCCCTTTTTGGTTTTTTTCTCCCTTTGGACTCCCTCAAGGAAACCTGAGAACCTTTCTTTCCTAGTATGGTGAATTTTATTTACCTTTCTTTGTTTTCAATGTTTGTCTTTATAAATTGTGTTAACCACAGGCCTTTGCTAGTCTGAAGGTATTTATTAGAAAACAGAAGTCAACGAGAAGGTAAAAGTCCCAAAGAAGAGGAAGAGAGGGCTCTGCTTCTGACTCCCACTCAGAGTTTAAAAGAGATGGACAAAGACAGAGATACACAGACACAGAGAGAGACAGAGAGAAACGCAGATACTGTGATACCACTTCCCAGAACAGAGGTGGAGAGCTAACACTGGGAAACCCATTCAGGCAATGAGTCAATAGGAGGATGAACGGGGCAAACAGGAATGGTTGAGCACCCCTGAAATAACCCCAAAGATCCTTTAAGAGCCCCTATTTTGCTACTCACTGGAAATACTGTGAGAGGAAGGATGTGGGAAGGATGTGACAAGGGGCTAAATCACATCTGCCAAATTTATAAAGAAGAAAAGGGGTCCTTTATATCCTATGTGGGACAAGGAGCCTCCCATTTTGTTCTGCTCCTCCCCCTCCTTTCAACAAATCCTGCACCCAGATTAATTGTTTTAGGCTCATAGACTGAGCTTAGTTTCCTAAACTTTAAAATGAAAGAGTTGGATTAAATGACCCCTAAGGGCCATGATAGTTCTAATGAGCCAAGACTACTTAAGAGTCCTACAATCAGATTCCAAACTGCTATTAGACCTGCATCTATATCACTCTGCCTGCCAACCAAATTGCACTCTTCTCTATTCCCCTCAAATGCCCCAGATTTCCCACCTCTCCTCCTTAGCTCAACTTGTTCTATATTGAAACTGGCTATGGAAAATGCTAGCATTTTTTTCTTTCCTCACATACACTTTGTATCTCTCTTCTTCTACACTATAATAATTGTATATTTATTGCATCATGTTGCATATTTGTGCATACACTAGAGTCCCCTTGCTAGATGGTAAGTGTGATGAAGGCAGCGATGCTATATCTCCATTCTTTGTGTATATTCCCTAAGGTCTTATATAGAGTTGGTGCTTAATGGATTCTAGGAAGTATGAGAAAATGTGTCCCTCTTCTACTCTTTTGCAAAAGCGTGTGTGTGTGTGTGTGTGTGTGCGTGTGTGTATGTGTGTGTGTGTTGGGGCGTGGGGGCTCTATAGTTGCTGTCGGTGTAGAATATTACATGATATTAGTGTCAGATTTTTTTCCATGTACTGATCAGTTTACTGATTTTTCTCCTTTTTTCTTTTCTATTCAAAATTTGGTTATAAGGGATGGTTTTCTGGAAAGGGAGAAAATGTGAAATTTAGGTGATGCAAAAACAAAAAATATCAATAAAATGTATTTTTAAAATTAATGGTTGTTGCATGCATGCGTGAATGAATCAATGGCTCCTCACTACCTACTAGAGACAGTCCATTCACCAGAGCATGGCTTTCTCAGCCTCTCACAGCATGGCTCCAATCAACTTTTGCAGCTTTCACTATATATATTCTACACTGAAATCAAATTGAACTGTTCACTATTCTTTGATCGTGTCCCAGATTTTCCACTGTCAATCCTTTACTCTGTTCCATTTTATCAAATAGGAAGTCTTGAAATCACTGCTCTCGAGTTTATTGAACACTCTGATACTATGTTAAAATGCTTCTGGGATTTTGTTCTGTTTTGCTGGAATGTTTTTCCTCCTCTGCCATTCTCAAATTGTCAAAATCTTACCCAGCCATCAAAGCCCAGTTCCAATGCTGCCTCTTGCAGGAAGTCTTCCTCAAGGTCTGCAAGTAGCCTTTCCTCACAGCTTTCTCTTTCATATCCCCTAAGCATCAGTCACAATAGGCTTCTCAATTTTCCTTTCCTGTTATTCCCTACATAAGAAATCTCCCCACTTCCTACTCCTACCCACACCCTTGCTCTTCATCCCCATTCCACACATGTGGCCTTCTCTTCATTGCTCTTGGATTTCTTCTGGTGCGTAACAAGCTTTATCACTCACAGAATCAAAGAATCTCAAAATTTGGAAAGGACTTTAAAAAATGGGCATGTCTAGAGCCCAAGCTGAATGTTAAATGTTCAGTGTGAGCAGCTACGCCTTGGAAATCAGCAAAGGCTACAAATCGGGGTTTGATTTATTGTCTTATCATTGTCTATTATCATTAACAAAGTGATAAAGAAAATGTTCATGATGTAGATCAAGCCTAAAAGTGTGTCGTATGGCAATTTTTTTTGTTAAACATTTATCAGCATACCTCTGCCTCAAAGGCCAGCTTCTCCAATTTGTACCTGATCCACGATTTCAATTGTACTAATAGGTGGTCATTCAGTTTTTGTCTGAAGATGTTGAGTAGTGGTTGGGGGAGACTGGGGCAGGACTTAAGACCTCACGAAACAACCTATTCCACTTCTTGTTGTTACTGTTCATTCAGTAGTGTCTGATTCTATGTTACCTTCCATGGACTTTTTTCATGGGGTTTTCTTGATAAAAATACTGGAGTGGTTTATCATTTCCTTTTACAGTATATATCCATTTTACAGATGAAGAACTAAGGCAAATAGGGGTTAAGTGACTTGCCCAGGGTCACATAGCTAGTAAGTGTCTGATGCTGGATTTGAACTCAGATCTTTCTGACTCTAGGCCTGGGGTTCTTTCCAATGTACCACCTAGATGCCCCATTCCACTTTTAGATAGCTCTAATTGTTATATAGTTTTTCCTAATGAGAGGCCTAAATTTTCCTTTTCAGAACTTATAGTCATTTCCCCAAGTCTGCCCTTTGGGTCCAAGAAGAACAAGAAGAATATTGCTTCCATCTGAGAATCCTTCAAATAAAGACAATTATCAAGTCCCTAAGTTTTTTCTTCTCCAAACTAAATATTCGAAACTTTTTTTAACCAAGTATTACATGACATGGACTGAAGGACTTTCTTCACCATCCCAAATGCCCTCATCTCATGCACCCATTCTCTGTCTTATTAAAGTCTTTCCTAAAATGAGACACCCAGAAGAGACGATTGTACTCAGAAGTGCTCTGAGCAAGGCAGAGAACAACAAAACTCTTACCTCCCTAGTCTAGGACATTATGATGCTCTTGATGTGGTCTGTGATTGCATTAGCCCTGTTGGTTACCATATCACATTATGGATTTTTATTGAGTTTGAAATGCACTAAAACCCCTTTTCAGATAACCGGTGACTAGCCACACATTTCTCATTTTGTACTTGGAAATTTGATCTTTCCATATTCAGGTGTAAGTATCTCTGTCAAGTTTAATCTTCATAGATTCAATCCAATGTTCTAACCTGTTGAGATACTTTTTAATCCTGACTCTGTCCTCAAATGTATAGGCTATTGCTTCCAGCTTTATGTCATCTGCAAATTTGATAAGCAAATCTTTGATAAACCTTTATCCAAGTTACTGTCAAAAATGTTACATAGCACAAGGCCAAACTTAGATCCCTGGGGCATTCCACTAGAGCTTTCTTTCCAGATAACGTCGCACTATTAATAAATTACACTTTGGGTCCCAGCCACATAACCACTTCCAAATCCGCCAAACTGTAATATTGTCTAGCCCACATACCTTCATCTTCCTTACTAAAATATTGTGAGTAGCTTTGTCAAATGCTTTGCTGGGAGCAATGTATATTATACTGACAGCATTCTTAATATACTAGTCTAACAACCCTGTCAAAAAAGGAAATGAGGTTAGTCTGGCATGACCCCTTTTAAAGATTTTTATTGGTATCTTTTGTTTTTATTTCATCTTTATTTCAAAATACATCCCTGCCCCACTATCTAAAGAGATTATAACAAAGAATCTTTTAAAAGAAAAGGGGGAAAAAGCAGTTCAGCAAAGCTAATCAACATACAAATCAAATCTAGTCAAAGATGCATTGTTTCATATCCATCACTACAAAGAAGGGAAGGGGATGGCATGACCATTTCTTGATGTCATTCCATACTCCTTTCTCATAACTATTTCCTTTACTAAATGTTCATTTTGGTTTTTTAATTAATTTTTTTCCATTAACAAGCATCTATTTTCTCTCCCTCCCACCTTCCCCTACTAAGGACGAGAGGGGGAAAAACCAAAACCCTTGTAAACAAATATGCATAGTTATGCAAAATAAATTCCCGCGTTGGCTGGGTCTAAAAACCTATATCTTTTTGCATATGGAGTCCATTTCCTCACTGTCTGGATATTGGAGTAGTATTCTGCATCATTGGTGCTCTGGAATCATGTTTGGTCATGGCATTGACCAGAATTCTTAAGGTTTTCAAGGTTTCTCATTTTTACAATTTTATTAACAAAAATTTGAAGAAATTGTTTTAGAATTTTGTCAAGAATAAAAATCAAGTGTGCTGGTCTATAGGTCTACAGTTTACAGATCCTTTATCCTCTCTCTCTTTCTCCTTTTTTTCTTCCCTGAAACTCAGGATTTTTGCCCTCCTTCAGTCCTCAGATACTTCTCCATGCTCTTTCCAACAGATATGACAGTAGCTCAGAAACCTCATCCACTAATATATTCATTTCCTAAGCATGCAATTTGTTTGACTTCTGGTGACTGGAATGCATTAAGAATAGTTAAGTGGTATCTTACTACCTCCTTAGAGATCTTGGGACTCAATTCCCTATTGGCTATTCCCTATTTGTCTTGTCTTTCCCAATGCAAAGGTTGTTCTCTTTAGAGGAGAAAGGGAAGCCAAACAAGAATTAAGCATTTCTACCTTTTCTTCATCATGGGTTATCATCATTTTTCACCATCCCAGCAGGGGTTCTATTCCTTTTTTCATCTTTTCTTTTTCCCCAATATAGCTTTAAAGAAAAACCCCAGCGATTTGTTATTGTTCCTACAAGACCACAAATGATTTTTTCTTTTCATCCTCTATTCCTGGCCCTATTTCCATCATCTGTGTGTCTTTTTAATGTCTAACTTGGTTAGTAAGTTCCCTTTTTACCCTTACTGATATCTTGAGGCATCTCCCTCTTTCCTCCTCATTGGAATTGTTTCTCTCTGTGTCTTTAGGGTTTCATTTATGAAAGAATGAAAACTCTCCTAGACTGGCTTGCTCTGTAGAATTTTTGTCCATGGGAACCTAAACTGCTCTTTCTCAGAACCCTTTGAATTCTGCTTTCCCAAAATATAGGATGTAGGTCGGATTAGGCTCAGCTTTCCTCTCCTTTTCTTCCTTTCTCTTTCACAGATTTACATCTGGAATGGACCTCAGAGGGCATCTGGTCCCACATTCTCTTTTTCCAGATTAGGGACCTGAGCCTCAGAGAGATTGAGTGATTTACCCAATGGGTCAGTAGTAACGCTAGAATTTAAATTTATGTCATACTACTCCAAATAATAATAATAATAGCTAACATTTTTATGGAGAAGCAGTGATAGAGTGCCAGACCTGGAGTCAGGAAGACTCATGTTCAAGAGTTCAAATCTGGTCTCAGACACATATTAGCTGTGTGACCCTGGGCAAGTCACTTAACCGTGTTTTCTTACTTTCCTTGTTTATAAAATGAACTGGAGAAGAAAACAGCAAACCACTCCAGTATCTTTGCCAAGAAAATCCCAAACAGGGTCACAAAGAGTCAAAAACAACTGAACAACAAAAAACAGTCATATAGCCTATGTACTAGGCACTGTGCTAAAGTGCTTTACAATTATTCCATTTGATCCTCACAATATCCCTGAAAGGCAGGTGAGAAAACTGAGGCAAACAGTGCTTAAGTAACTTGCCCAAGGTCATACTTGCTCCTCTCAGTAGTAGTAAGTGTCTGAGATCAGATCTGAATTCAGATCTTCCTGACTCCAGGCTCAGTATTTCATCTATTACATGACCTAGCTGTATGTGTATCTGACATACTTTCCACTACAATATGTTGCCTCCCTCTATCACAAATTCTAAGGAAGAAAAAACATGGCACCATAAAGTTTCTATCATTTGCATCCAAGAAAATAGTTTCCCTTCTTTGGTGAGAATGAGGTCACAGAATATTCTCTTGCTGATCTCTCCACCTCAAGAAGAATTAAATTATCATTAAGGTGAATCAGAAAAGAGTTATCTGCTTTTGCCAGAGAGGGAACTCTAGCAGATGTTTGGATAACTGAAGTTTCCCATCACTATATACTGTATAGTACACATCTATATTAAATTTCAGTTTTATTTCTTAATTCTTAATTCCTCATCTATTTCCCCAGTGTTATTATTTTGTTGAGGCAATCTGTGCCTAGACCCATCTTCAACATCCCTGACTAGAGTTGATCCAGATTCTATATAATGATTTCCATGAACGAGAACTCACCGTTTCCGAAGGAGCCCACCTCACCTTTTGGGCTAATTTGAAGCTAAGCCCAAACCTCTCATTATGGATAAGGAAAATGAGGCTGAAAGATGTGATAAATAGCAGAGACATGATCTGAACACTGGATTTTCCAGATTGAAAATGCAATGATCTTTCCATCGAACTGCAAAGCTGGGATTCCAACCA
Organism: Pseudochirops corinnae; assembly: GCA_028646515.1. Classification (NCBI taxonomy): domain Eukaryota; kingdom Metazoa; phylum Chordata; class Mammalia; order Diprotodontia; family Pseudocheiridae; genus Pseudochirops; species Pseudochirops corinnae. Next base: position 314,525,189 of record CM053585.1, on the reverse strand, counting down.
GATCTTCTAATTCCTTGGTTAGAGTTAGAAAGAACCTGCTCCTCAGTCTTTTGTAGTTTGACTTCCAATCCCATCACTCAACTCAAACTTCTCTCTCCAAACTTACCAGTGGTCTCCTACTTGCCAATTATGATGGCCTTTTCTCCATCATTATACTTCTTGACCCCCTTGCAGCACTGGATGCTATTGGCCAACTTCTCTTTGGGTCTTTTTGGTACTGCTCTGTCTTTGTTCTCTCACCTGTCAAATTGCTCCTTCTCGATCTCCTTTGCTGAATCATCTATGTCCTTCCCCCTAACTGTGGGTGTTTTCCAAGTCTCTATTCTGGGCCCTTTTTTCTTCTTTCTCTAAACTCTCTTACTTGTTGACCTCGTTAACTCCCATGGGTTTACTTATCTCTATGCAGTTGACTCAGATATCTACATATTCAACCCTTATCTCTTTCCAGAGCTCCAGTCTTATGTCAAGAACTGCCTATTGATTATTTCCAACTGTATGTCCCACACATATCTCAAACTCAACTGGTCCAAAACAGAACTCATATCTTTTCCCTTACATCCACCCTTTTTCCAAACTTCTGTACTCCTACCAAGGGCACACAGCCATCATTTTAGTCACCCAGGTTCAAAACCTTTGAGTCATTCTCAATTCTTTGCTCTCACTCAGCATACCACCCTCTCCCTCTTTGTCCAATTACAAAATCTTGTCCATTCTGTGGCTAAAATAGCTCTCCCATCTGTTCTCTTGAGGCTGACAACTTTCCTCATTTCTGCCTCATTTAAATCCAATTTACAGGCAAGTTAAGACATCACCTTCATGTCACTGGTCCTTTTTGAAAACCACGGACCAACAATAACCCACACATCTACCACCCAGGTTCGGATCCTTACCACCTCTCACCTTGAACAGCTGCAATTGATCTCTTTGTGTCCGGTTTCTACCCTCCCTAATCCACCCACCACACAGTAGCTAAAGTACTTCTCTGACCATGTCACTTCTCTGCTTAATAAAAACTCAATGACCCCTCAACCCATTACCTCTTAGATGAAATACAAGTTCCTCTGTTGGGCATTTAAAACTCTTCAATTCCAGCTTCCAACTTATCTCTCCAGATTTATTATACATTGATCCCCATCAGGTATTCTACTCAAATGGGCCCTTTTCCTGTTCTTCTCCCACCACACTCCACCTCCCATCTCTTTGTCTATCTGCTCTCTGTTCTCCATGCCTGGGCTCTATTCTGCCTCACCTGCACCACTTAGAATTCCTGTCTCCTTCACCTCTCATTTCCAGTGCCTCCACCTATCAACCTCTCCAGATCCATTGCCACCTGCTTTCCCCACCCCATTTCCATATTCATCTTGTATATATTTGTATATGTATATGTTATCTCCACTGGGGGGGAGAGGAAAGTAAATTTCTTGAGGGCAGTGACTTACATTTTTTTTGTCTTTGTATTTTCAGTACCTATTACTGAGTAAATGCTTATGGTTGGATGGATGGATCAATAGAGACCATTTAGTTCAACCCTCTCTTTTTTGCTGATGGGAAAGTGAAGCCTCGATTGATGAAATGACTTGCCCAAGGTCATGCTGCCGCTAAGAAAAAAAGCTAGGTTTCAAACCCAGGTCTCCTGATTCTCAATCCAGTACCAGTGCTCCCTTGCAGGGTCACGTGAAGAAAATGCTTTAGCCATGGGAACTTCTGTGAACTCAGGAATCCATTTTGCATTCCCTGAAACTAACTAAGTAGAGACAGTTCTTCTGAAAGAAAATAATCCGGTAAATGTTTACTATGGCTCTTAAAGGCTTCTGGGCCAGTCCTCACCAATCTGGATGCAGCTGACCCTAGACTGATGTAGTGGGAGAGCCTGGAAAGCTGTGGGAATCTCCAGCTCTTGTCTAAAACCCCAGCAATGTAACCAGTGGTATTTTTTTATCTCTCTTACTCAATCCCAGCCTCCCCCATGCAGTTGTTAACAAGTGGAAGGAACAGGCTGCTCTATCCTTTTTATTTGTGTGAAAGCAAGCAGCTGGTTGAGAATTAGAGACCTTTTTAATTTGAAGATAATACCACTGAACATTAGAGTATTTTGCTTAGGGATCTGAAATTTTTCATCATGAATTTAGAAAGAAATGACAGTGATGAAATCACAGATCTGGTTAAAATAAATTTAAGAAGCTGATTAATTTGTAAGAGAGCGCATGAATACACAGGGGAAGAAATTGGATGTCGAGGAGGGGTGTCAAATTCAACTAGAAAGGGGGGGGGGCCCACTGAACCACATATAAGGATCCCTGCTGCTGTATATTGACGTAGAAAACTACATATTAATATTTTTGATGTTTTACTATATTTTTATTTATATAATATAGTACGATTCTATAATATTATATATAATATAACACTATGTTATAACGTATTTTTATTTTTTATTTTATTTAATTTACATTTTATTTTGTTTTTATTTCATTTATTTATTTTGTTTATGTTTCATTTTATTTTATTTATTTATTTTTAATAAATTAATTTATTTATTTTCTTGTTTACATCATTCATTTTATATTTTTATTTTATTATATTTATTTTGTTAAATATTTCCCAATTATATTTTTATCAGGTTCAGGTTATACTTCAGAGAACTACGGGCCATATGTAGCTGAGGGGCCACAGGTCTGACACCTCTGATGTAGAGGAAAGGACACTGAGCATAGAATAAAAGCCCCTGGGTTTATATCCTGATTCTGCTACTTGATATCTGTGAGATATTGGGCATGCTCCTTCCTATCTCCAGGCCTCAGTTTCCCCTTCTGTAAAATAAGAGGATTGAATTAGATGATCTTTGAGGTCTATTTCAGGCCTGCACAACCTGTGGCTCACCAAAGGATTTACTCTACATTTTCTTCTACATTTGTCACAGGCCCCCCAAAATTCTTTCGCGAGCCACAGGTTGTACAGGCCTGGTCTATTCTAAATTATAGGTACATAGGAATCATAGGAATCATACATGTGGAGTTGGAAAGGACCTTAGTGTCACCTAATCCACCCCATCCCTCATTTTATTGATGAGGAAACTGAGGCCCACGCATGTGGTTTGGATTAGGTTTAGTCCTGGAGGACCCTGGCCTCTAATGAAAGAGGTTAAGCTCCATTCTGTAAACATACTTCAGCTAAACCATTAACCCTGAATCCCAGGGAAAAAATGTATTTATAGACTAAATGATAGATTGTGTCTAGGGTTTCCCCCAAACTGGGGAGCAGAAAAGGACTCACTTTACAACAGCGGTTCTCAACCTGTGGGTCGTGACCCCTTTGAGAGTTGAATGACCCTTTAACAGGGGTCGCCTAAGACCATCGGAAAACACATATTTCAGATGGTCTTAGGAACCAAGACACCATTCCTCTATCTGTCTCCAGGTGGGTCCGTCCACATACAGATATGCCTACATACAAATATTAAAGGGTCATGGCATTAGGAAGGTTGAGAACCACTGCTTTACAATATGAATCAGGGATGAAGCTCGTATTTGTTTCCTATGCCCAAAAAGAACATTAAAAGTAAAATACTTAGGGTGGCTAGGTGGCGCAGTGAATAGAGCATCAGCTCTGGAGTCAGGAGGACCTGAGTTCAAATCCGACCTCAGACACAACACTTGCCAGCCATGTGACCTTGGGTGAGTCACTTAATCCCAATTGCCCTGCCTTCCCCCCTCCAAAAAGCAAAAAAAGTTAAAAAAAAAAAAAAAAGGTAGAATACTCACAAATGTTCATTTGACAAAAACAAACTTAAAATAGGATTATAACTACTGATGTAATCAACAAGGAGAGCAAAACTTAAGCCTTATCAGAATGTTAAGCAGTGTGAAGGATTGTTAACTCAGAACTTCACACTTCATCTTGGTTTTGCACTGTCCAGTAACTCATGGTACGTGTCTGCCGGTAAAATGACCCAGTTTGAGCAATTCTCTTGTTTGTTGGTGGTCATTTCCTCCAAGAGCATAGAAGTTGTTTCCAGGAACGCCTGTCTTTGCCATTATTAAGCTTCACTCAATAGACCCAGGATGTCCTGACCTCTTGAACTCAAAGATTATCTCTAAGGCTGGACATATCCACCTTGAAGCTGATGCTCAGTAATTTATTCAGGAAAGGAATCATAAAGTGGAAAAGGCAGTCAGGGTCACAGGCACAAGCTTGTCTAATTGAGTCCACACTCTACATGGGAACAGTGGTGGAGATAGAGAAGCAGAGGCTTTATTTATATTCTGCTTCATAGAAAACCTAGAGATGCAGCACAGTATTTTCCATACGGGAGAGCAGAAGCAAGGAGACTAAGCCAAAATCTATCTCCTGTGACATAGCCCCTTCTTCTGCCCCCTTGCTGATATCACAGGGGAGGGTCAAGGTTTTCCACATTAAACCAAAATGCCAAGTCCTTTCTCCATGAGATCCCAAAGCTCCAACCTGATCAGCTGGATCCCAGAAGGGCAACTCTGAATAAATTCCATGGGATAGCCCTTGTTACATATTCATTCATAGGCTCATAGAATTTAGAGCCAAAAAGACCTTAATAGAGATCCTATTATCCAAACCCCTCACTTTAAAGATGAGGAAACAGACCCAGGGAAGTTAAACAACTTGTCCAAGGACATACAGATAGGAAGTAGCAGAACTTAAACTCAAACCCAAGTCTTTTAGCTATGAATTCAGAGCTCTTCTCACTATATCATACACTATGTCTTCCACAAAATACCTAGAATCATAGAATGTCAGCTCTAGAAGGTATTTTAGCATATAGGACATGGTCTGTCAGAGTTAGAAGAGTGGCCAGAAGACCTCAGTTCATATCCTGGATGTGTGACCCTAGGCAAGTCATTTCCCTTCTTTGAGACCTATTTTCCTCATTTGCCAGATAGGAATAATACTTGCAAACATAAGGGTCATGGGGTTTAGAGCTAGCAGGTGCTTTCTGAACTCACTTTGCAGATATGAAAACTAATCTCCAGGGAGAAATGAATTGGCAACTTCTTATAGCTAGCAAGCAGATGTGGGGCTCAAATCCAAATCTTGATTCCCAATCAAGGTTCTTTCCACAGCATCAGACCTAATGCCTGTGAACAAAGGTTTTCTTGTTAAAAAAACCAAACAAACCAATTAATGGCATCTGAAATCTCTACAGCATGATTTATAATGTTTAAGTTTCTCTTACTTTGAACAGCTAATATTTTAGTTGGTTTAGTATGTTGGTCAGGTTTGGGAGTTCAACAAAAAGACCAGCATGCCCTAAGCTAACTTACAGGGTTTATTTAATAGTATGCAAGCCATGTAGACATACTCATGCAGAAAGAACATAAGAAAATGTTTGAATTTGTTTCACTGCCACATCCTGGGCCCCTCCCTTTGTCTAGCCCAGGAATAGCTCCCAGAAAGTCAGCCCTGTTCAATAAACAGCCTGACCACTGGCCTGGCCTGGAGACATTGGGGGCCATGTCACTTCATCCTGAAGTAGATAAAGAGAACTAGGTATTCTTATTAATTCAATAAACAGATAAAATGTAGAGGCTGGCAAAACTCCCTTAGAATTAGGGGCTACACACATGGTTTTTCATCAGTCATTCTATCCATCTCTGTCTTGTTTCTTCTTCTTCCCCCTCTGAGTTAAGGGACTGATCCTCCCAAGGAGCAGGAGAAGGAAGATTGCAGAATAATGAATTCTTCCCAGGAGCATCATAATCCTGGGGTCACCTTTCAATAGTTTTCCTTATCCAGCCTAAGATGATAAGCTGGAAAATAATAACAGAGAATAATTAGTAACCTGAAGAGAGTAATATTAGTAAGTTAAAGCCTGGGACAAAGAGGAAGGGGAGAGAGGTTTGTTGCCATGGGAACTGCCTTTTTGGAATCCTTTGGCAGTATACTCCTGAGTCCCTCTGCTATACCTGTCTCCCCTTTCAGCAGCTCATCAGAGAGAGGATATTTATAGGGTGAGGGACTATTCTCACTCAGTGACACCCATCTCTAGTCTTTATCTTACACAACTATCACTCCAACTGTGTGTAAGGCACCATGCTATGTGTGCAGAGATATGTGAAACAGAGATAGAATGATCTATAACAAAGCCCTTGACTTTGAAGAGCTTGACATTGAGTTGGGGACATATAACTTATGCACACCAGTTGAATGAAGCTCCTCCACTAGAATACAAATTCCTTAAGAGCAGAAACTATTTTTTTTGTTTAGACTTCATCTCCCTAGTATCTGGCACATTATCTTGAACATAGTATCTGATTAATAAATGTTTATTGAGTATGCAAGGATAACTAATACCGTAAATCCACATTTGACAAGTGATCAATGAGTGGGCTATCTCATGGAAGTAGTCAACATGTACTCTGGGTTTCCCCATGAGTGAGGAGTGAGAGAATTACCTGTATGCCCACTGGTATGACAATAATGTTGTGTTTAAGATGCTGAATTGGCCTAAAGAGAAGGCAGACCTAGATCTCTGCTGGAAACTTTCATGGGGTGGCTCAAAACTCAATGATCTGGATGCTTTAAAATGACTAAACAATCTTCTCATTGGTTGCTTAATAGGAAGAGCTGGTTTCCTGTTCCTTTTCTTTTGACCTTCCAGTTAGATTTGTATAATTCCAAGATTTTGAGGTGAGAGGAGGGAGTAAGAGGGGAGAATTGACCCTTCCCTACCCCGGGATTCATAGTAACCATGACCATGTTTGTACCTGGGTTCCCGTCTGCCTCTTCTGCTTCAGGTTTCCTTTTCTAGATATAGGTAAACAAGGATTCATCTAGAGATGTGTCCAAGCTTAAGGCAAACTAGTGAGTTCAAGAGGTCTAAAAATAGAGAATCCTTTTGATTGGAAATGGCTATGGGCTTGGGAGGGAGCAATGTATCCCTTTTGGAGAATGTGACCACTAAATACTCTGACTTGTATCAGGAGTTATTTGGACAGAGTTAAGGTAAAATGTAAAATGCCTAAGCAACAAGCCTACAAACTGCTTTATGTTCTGATGAGTTTTACGTAGCAGCCTCCAGATAGATTATAACTATAATTATAAATTAAGTCACTAAAGAGGAGCTCTTAGTCATCGTGTCAATAAGCACTTGTGAAAGTCTTTGTTTTAGTTTTTATTTTGTGTGTAGGAAGTAAATACCCATCCTATATCTGATTTACATTGTACATTGAATACTTTTCTACTCCCCCTTTGGGGAGAACTTGATATGAGGAAAAACAAAAGAACAAAAACAAATTAGTACAACCTTAATCTTTAATCAATGTACCCCCAAGACACCAGGGTTAGTACTTAATGAGTTGACTAGTATTAGTAAAGGGAGCTGAACTCCTTCTCTCATTAGTCCCCCAGGACTAAATCAGGTAAGAACAGACAATGTGCTAGGTCTAGAACAGGGACTCTACCTGAGGAGAGGGAGTGGGTGAAATGCCTTCAAGTGGGTGAAAGGCCCTTAAGCCTAGAAGAGGTTGCTCAATATTAGAGTTATAAACAAAGAAAAACAACCACAGCCCTCTCCCCTGTAGCACCAATGCAATATTTACAGCACCCACGATCACAATAAAGACTGTGACTATAAATATTGCATGATGTTCGATTGCAAAATATACCAAACTCTCCATATAGAGGACAGAACTGAAGCATTTATTTAGACACCAAAAAACCCAATCCCAAAACCAGTAAGTTGATTCCATCATAGTACCAAAGATATTAAGAAGCCATAATAACACTGAGAGCATCCGTTAGCCTTCCCACAAACCAATACAAGATCAATATCTACTCACAAGCCTATCTGACTCCTTGCCTGAGCATCCTCTCTCCCCCACTGTCTTTCTGGCTCTGGCTTCCTATGGGCTCTTCTTCCCTTCAGCAAACTCTTCCCACCACAGGCTCCCTGTGACTATATTTACTCTATTAGGAGGCAGAGTTTATCTTTACAGCAGGGAAACTTCCTGTGGGCTCTGATGCACTCTTTAGCAAATTCCCTCCTTCACAGGCTCCATGTGAATACATTCAATCTATTAGGGGGAAGAGTTTACTTTCGAAGCAGAGAAGGTCTTCAAATTCCCCCCTAGGTCTATTAAGGGGCAGGGAAGATCTTCCAATTCCCATTCCCATTACATTCCCAAATACATTTCCTAAATAATGAGTAAATCTCAAATAAAATAATTGGAACCAAATTTAGGTGCATTGGAATACCAAAATGAAAGAGCAGGGCCAAAGGAGCCCAAAGCAAAAGCAATCTTTCCCATGGTTAAAACACCAGCCCTGGTCAAAGGCTTGCAGGCCAATGCCAAGAATCTGATGCAGACGGCTTTTAAAGTAGACAGATGAGCTGAAATAATGCCTGCCAAAAGGGAACAGGTTGTACTAATCTTGCCAACATAGTAGAAGAGCTAAGAACATCCACAGAGTATCTAAGAAGCCATGTGACTCCCAGATTAATCTGCCTAAAACACTGCTCTGATCAGCGCCTCTCTCCCTCTCCCCAATCAAAATCCAGTGGTTTTGCAAGATAAAGTTCAAACTTTTTAACTCAGAATTCAAGGACTGGTAGGACAATAAAGGCTGGCATTTATCTGTTCCTTTCATGGTTATAAAGCACTTTATATACTTCAACAATCCCGTGAGGGAGGTACTTCCTTTTTACAGATGGAAAAACTGAAGATTAAGAGAGACTAAATGATTTGTTTATGGTCACACAGCTAGGAAGCATCTGATTCCAGGTAATTGGTCCAGTGCTCATTCCACCATAGCATGTTACCATAGAAACAAACTCTCTTCTGCTCCTCCAGACATCACATTCTTCCCCTCTCCACAGACACTGTACTCTAAAATGAGATGATATTTGTAAAGGGTTTTGCAGACCTTAAAGTGACTTACATATGTACACATACATGTATAGTATGTACACGTACAACAGTACATCAAACATGTGTGTGTGCATGTGTATAATAGCATATGCATCTATATATACATATTGTGTATGCATACCTATGGTTATATATGTATATTTATGTGTAAATGTAAACTAGTATGATGTACTGTAATATGTCAACTAATACCAATTCATATATATGCATAATATATGATATACATAGGACAGTATATATATATATGCTACATAACAGAAATTATATATGTGTGTAGTAAACATAACATGCCTATATTGTATATGTTATACGTGTGCGTATATACATATATGTATTATGTATAGCATTTATATGTTATATATGCATGCGTGTATATGTATTTTATGTATTTTGTGTTCTGGCTGTTGTTACCAACATTTTTCTCACCAAACTGGACAATGCTTACTCCCTGTAAACAAGTCCTATGATCTTCCATCTGTGTTCCTTTACTCATGTCCTTCATTATGTCTAGAATGTCCTTGTCTCCACCTGTCCCTGCCACTCAGGGTTTTACAGAACATAGGCGGCATAAGGGTTTTTCCACATAATTTAGTCCAAACCACCACCACCCCAGCTTGTAAAACAAAACAAAGAAGAAAATGGAGCAGAGAGAATTTAAGATGTTAATTCTGAAAAGCAAACTCTTGGGGGGAAATGCACAGGAAAAGTGATGGTTAAGGGGTCCTGGGCAAGTCTTTTCACTTTTCTATTGCCTAAGTTTCCTCCTATATTAAAAACAGGGATAGGGTGGCTAGGTGGCTCAGTAAATAGAGCACCAGCCCTAGAGTCAGGAGGACCTGAGTTCAAATCAGACCTTAGATACTTGACACTTAACTAGCTGTGTGATCTTGGACAAGTCACTTAACCCCAACCGCCTTGCTTTTCCCCCTCAAAAAAAAAAAAAAGTATAAATTCCCAAGTAACAGAGATCCCAGCATGAGAGGTATTTAGAGCTAGGAGGGATTTTAGAGACCATTTAGCCTATCCCCAGCATGATATCTATGAAGAAGCAGTGGACTTGGAGTCAGGAAAAGTAGATTAAAAGATCTTGTCTCTGATATTTATACAGGGTACCACAAAAGTCTTAGTGTAGTTTTCAGCTGTTAAACTGCATTAAGACTTTTAGGGGACCCTGTATAATAAGATCTGAATGGATCTCCTCTTTGAGCATAGACCCTTTCACCTCAATTGCAGGTACCTACATCCAAAGGAGCTCACTTTTGGAGAGGCCTGGAGGAGTGCTGGAGTAAATTACATAATCTCGTCAGCTGCCACATAGGAAGGCCAAAGGGAAAATAAACATAAACATTATTCTTGAATATAAAAACAAAAAAAATCCCCCATTCACTGGAAATAAAGAATGGAAGGCACATTGCCCAGACCAAGAGTGGGGAAGCTATGACCTTGAGGCCACATATGGCCCTTTAGGTCCCCTAGTGTAGCCCTTTGATTGACAAGGACCAGACTCTGGGGGGAATAAAGGAAATTGGGATGGATTCAGCATGAGTTTACCTGACAGGAATTCTTGACTCCTCTTTCTCAGTCTCCTTTGCTGGATCTTCATCTGTATTCTGATACCTAACCAATGCGTGATCTCCAAGGCTATATCCTAGCCCTTCTTCTCTTTACATCCTCTCTCTCAGGTGTCACATCAACTCCCATGAGTTCAATTATTTCTATGCAGATAACTCCAGATAGGTCTAAATAACCAGCCCTACTCCCTCTCCTGACAAACTTCATATAAGACATTTCCAAAAGGCTATCCCATATTCATCTGAAACTCAATGTGTCCAAAATAGAACTCATTCTCTTTCCCCACAAACGTATTTCTCTTCATATTTCCCCTATTTATTTCAAGAGCCCCATTATTCTTTCAGTCACCCAGGTATCATCCTTGATTCTTTCTTCTCTCTCACTCCATCTCCCTACCCAATTAATTGCCAAGTGTTGGTCCAGCCATCACATCTCTCACACTTGTCCTCTTGGGTCCCCTTACAAGCCACAGCCTAATTCAAGCTCCCACTAGCTCTTGCCCAGGCTTTGCAATAGCCTTTTGATTTGTCTCTCTGCTTCCCATCTCTCTTATCTCTGATCCATTCTCCACACAGCTGCTAAAGTTATATTCCTAAAGCACCTGTCAGAACATGTCACTCCCCTCCTTAAATGGTCCCAGTGGAGTCCTCCCTGTTCACCCTAGAATAAAATTACAAAGTCCTCTGCTTGACATTTCAAATCCTTCACAATCTAGCTTTAACCTACCTTTCATGGATCTCATCCAAAGAAAAATTCCCCAAAGTCTCTAGGGAGGCAAGCTGGAAATAAGGGACATGTTGAGGAGATGGCTTCCAGAGCTTCCAAATGTATCTGCAGCTTGCAAAGTCTGTCTGTCTCTCCCCCATATCTGCAGTTAGTTCCCAAGGGAGTCTAGCACCACATGTATTCCCTCTCAAAGGAGATTCTCTCCTCTCCAAAACTCTTACACCAACTCTGTCCCTCACGTGGAGCCGTGGGTCAGCATTCTCTCAACCAATCTGAAGTCACAAATAAACAGAAGCAGACACATTGTCCCAGACTTAGTTGGAAGCCTGGGTTACACATATCGTTCTCCCTTTTCCCAAACTCTACGTTCTAGCTGAATTGGCCAGTCTGATATTCCCTATGACGTTCCATCTCTCATTCCCCTGCTCTTGCATAGGCAGATGTCCCTGGAAAGTGTGTCCTCCTTATCTCGGCCTCTAAGAATCCCCAGATTCCTTCAGAGTTCAGCAGCAATGCCACATTTTTCATGAGGCCTTTCCTAATCACCCCAAATGATATAGCCCCCTGAAATTGAATATATTTTGCATTTTCATACATGTTGTTTGCCCCAAGAGAATATAAACTCTTTAAAGGATGGTAGTATTTTATTTTTGTCTTTGTATCCTAAGTGCCTAGCACAGGACCTGGTATAAAGTTGTTATTCAGTCATTTCAGTCATGTCCAACTCTTTGTGACCCTGTTTGGGATTTTCTTGGCAAAGATACTGAAATGGCTTGCCATTTCCTTCTCCAGTTCATTTTATAGATGAGGAAACTGAGGCAAACTGGGTTAAGTGACTTGCTCAGGATCATACAACTAATAAGTGTGTTGAGGCCAGATTTGAACTTAGAGAGATAAATCTTCCTGACTCCAGGCTCAGCACTCTATCCACTGCACCACCAAGAAGCTTCTCTTTCTTTTTCTTTCTCTTTCTTCCTTCCTTCCTTTCTTTCTTTTTCTTTCTTTCCTTCCTTCTTTTCTTCCTTCCTTCCTTTTTTCTTTCTTTCTTTCTTTGTTTCTTTCTTACATCCTTCCTTTCTTTCTGTCTCTCAATTTATATATGTGTGTGTGTGTGTGTGTGTGTGTGTACACACATACATATATACATATATACATATATATGGTATAGAGTGGACACTTCATAAATGTTTGATGAATGATACAAACAAGAAAACAATCCCAACATCAGCCCACGTATAGAGTACAGGGGTAGTGAGATTCAGTGAGATTCAGATGATCCAGAGTTATCCCACCCCTAGACCTCCCTGAAAAAACTTCTCAAGTTCCCCACTTGCAGAGGACCTAGTGTCAAACTTTGCCAAAAAAATTCGAAGTCATTCACCATGACTTTCTTTTTCTCTTCTCTTCATCTCACAGCTACTTGACTTCATCTTCCACAGTGTATTCCGATGTATTCCTTCACTCTAGTCTCTGATAAAGAGATGAGCTTCTCCTTACCAAGACCTCTATCTACATCTGTACAGGAACCTTCCATTCCATTCCATTTTCTCTTAGAGGTACAATATAGAAGAAAACCTTTGTGCTTTGGCATTAGTCTCTCCGGAACACACTTATTAATTAGCTAATCTAAGTTTCTTTGTTAGAGAGAAAGAAATCCAAAGGGAAAAAGATCTATCCCACTTTTGAAAAAGAAAATCTCTCCACCCAAGTCATTTTCTTTTTTTATATTCATATTTATAATTTTTTTTTACATCACCATACTTTCCCTAGTACTCTTCCCTCTTCCCCTCCCAAAGGAGCCATTCCATATAACAAATATTACTTTTAAAGACAAAAAGGAAAGGAAAAATCAGCATAACCATCCTCCAACCAACAAATTATAAAAGTCTGAAAATATGTGCAGTGTTCAATCCTTGTGAACTTCTGCAAAGGGGTGAGATGGGAGTGCCTTTTATCTCTTCTTTCAAGCCACACCCAGTAGAGTTACAGAAAAAAGGCAGAATTCTATAGTCAAGATTAAACAATGGTACAGAGTGTGGGTAGCAGTTTTTGAGTCATTGAAAGGAACAATAGTAACAACCATCAATGCACCTGGAGAATTATTTCCCTAAAATATTCAATCCCTTTTAAATCACTCCCTCTAAAAATTCTTCTTTCAACTTAATTGAAGGTGATCTCAAAAGATACTTTCATTAATTGAATTAATCAAAAGATCTTCCTGCTCTTAGATCATTGCCTCATCCAATTTCATGGAGGATTCTTACTGAGCTGACCTGGACTCTCCCTTTAGAAACTAATTAGACCCAAGGATGATGTAAAAAGATTTCATGAAGGGTATTATTTCAGAACTGATAGTTAAAGAAAGACTGATAAGATTTCTCATTCAGATCAGACCAAGGGCTTCAGACTAAAGTGTAGTCCAAAGGTTTTTTCTTAATATATAGCCTAAGGGGGAGGATGGAGGAGTACATTTCCACAGCAGGCAGTCAGAGCAAGCAAAGCTACCGACAGTGATAGCAAAGCTTTCCAAGAGACTAATGATATCACTGGATGATATCTTTACTTGCACATCAATTGGATTTAAGTGAAGTAGACTTGCAGCCTCTCTCTTCTAGAGTCATTGGAATCCAGTAGCAGTCCAAAAGTCAAGACTACTGGCTATGGCCTAGGAGGCAGTGGATTACTTTGGTATCTGATGTCTGACCAAGTTCTACAATGCCTGCTTGAGCCACTTTCATGGACATTGGAGCAAATTGTTCTCATCTGCCCATTCCACTGGGGGAAGTCTTCACTTGCTTGGGGTAGACGTCTCTGTTACTCATTATTATTAATAAGGAAGTTCAGAAGGGAGAGGTAGGTTTGGCAAGAAAAATAATCAACCAATTAACATTTATTAAGTACCTACTATGTGCTGGGCTCTGTGCTAAGTGCTGAGGATGCAAATACAAAAAATAGTCTTTGCCCTCAAGGGCAAAAAGGCCAGTATTGGGTAAGGAGAGGGGAAGAAGGGATCAAGGCATATTAAAGAAGTCAGAGAAGTCCCAAAGTTGTACAGCCAGGTGAGCAATGAGATGATGTCTGAGCTGAGCCCTCTCCTTGAAGCAGGTTTGGAGTTCATGGTCCCACCCTCCAATCACAAAGGTAGAGGCTAGTGATGAGACCTTCCGAGATGATGAGATTATCCCAATAATGACCCTCCGGAAGCATGATGGAGAAGATAGTTGGAGAAATCCCAAAGCCAATAGTGAAGGGTACATCCAAGTGAGAAATGAGCTCTTTTGGGGACATGTTGAGTTTGAGACACCTAGGAGACATTGCTTGGAAATGTCCAGGAAACATCTACTTTGAAATGTCCAATCCATGAGGAATTAGAGTTCAGGAGAAAGAGCAGTCCATGACAGGGAACGAGAACCGTGAAGTCTAATTGAGCATAGTGTCCATGAATCACTTAAGGACAAAAGCCAGGGACAAAATGCAGTGAGACACAGCTAGCTGAGCTACTGTATTAAGTGAGAGAAAGGCACAAACCCTGACTGTATCCCTCCCTAGGACTTCATCCAGGATAATACTGCAAGTCATATGAACTGTGCAGGTCGTGGAGAATGTTGACTCATTGAACCCATGGGCTACTCAGCTGGTTAGTGAACCCTAAGTTCTTTCCTTGTTGGAAGCCCCACCCAGGGTGCCATTTTATGTTAAAAGAGCTCTATAGGACACTTGAGGGAAAGGCCCATCAGAAACGAGAAGAGTTTTCTTGATTGTCTATATGGGGTCATGTGTAGGTCCTTTCTGTATCCTCTACAGCATAAATCAGGGTATTGCCAGTCATCCTGACCTGTGTCTTGCCACTGTATTCCAATGACTTTGGAGGAGAGGGTGAGGCTGAAGACTCTGCACAGCCCTGCCTCACTTAAATCCAATTCACTTGCAAGTCAAGACATCACCTCCCTGATGTCGTGGTCCTCTTAGAGAACAAAGGACAAACACCAATAGCATAAATCAAACTTGCTTAAACCTAAGGAATTATAAGTAGAAGCTTACCCTTTAAGTAAGAACCATACACTGTTTTTCAAGAGTCACCTAGATGAGAGCAAACAAACCAGAAAAAGAAGTTGTATGAGCTTCCCAGTTTATATCCAGTGGAGCAGATGCAAGAGTTATACCTGTTGTATGACCATGAGCATGTCACTTGATTCCTCTGAATTTCAATTTCCTCCTCTATCAATTGCAATATGATAGCCACAACTTCTTCACAGTGTATTTATATTGAGATTACTGTATAAAAATATGAGTGATTATTTTTGAGGAAACTGAGGCCTTAAGTGATTTGTCCAAGATCCCACAGATAGTAAACAGTGGAGGTAGCCTTAGAACCCTGATTACAACTCTGATAATAAACCTGTTGCTTTTTCTCCTCTATCTACTCCTGAATCATTTTTTAATCTCTGTATCCCCAGCACTGAACCCAGGCTCTGAACATACTGAGCCTATAATAAATGTTTGTTTAAGTGAATCGTACCACTCCCTGCCTTTCTCCTGTATTTGCTGTTCAAAAGTCTTACTTGCACAACTCTTCACTGAGAGCCTACCCAGCTGTGTGTGTAGTATGGGATGGGGGAGGAGAAGAGGAGTGGTTCAGACTAGAATCACACTGTCATTCATAGATTTATATGATCATGGGATCTTATAAATAGATGTAGAGGGACTTTGTTGTATTTCATTCATGTCTAACTTTGTGATCACATTTGGGGTTTTCTTGGCAAAGATACTGGAGTGGTTTGCTATTTCCTTCTCCAACTCATTTTAGAGATGAAGAAACTGAGGCACACAGGGTTAAGTGGCTAGTCCAGGTCACACAGCTAGTGAGTGTCTGAGGCTGGATTTGAACTCAGGTCTTCCTAACTCCAGGTCTGGTACTCTATCCACTGATCCACCTAGCTGCCCCTAGAGCTGTGGTTCTCAACCTTCCTAATGCCGGGACCCTTTAATACTCATATGTGGCTGTATCTGCATGTGGGCCATCTTGTCTGGAGATGGATAGAGGAGTGGTGTCTCAGTTCCTAAGACCATCAGAAATATGTGTTTTCTGATGGTCTTAGGCGACCCCTGTGACCCCTGTGAAAGGGTTATTCAACCCCCAAAAGGGTTATGACCCACAGGTTGAGAACTACTGCCCTAGAGGGACCTTAGAGAACATCTAATCCAATCCCCTCATTTACAGATGAGGGAACTGAGTCCCTGGAAAGTTAAGGGATTTGTCCATGGTCACATAGCTAATAAGTAGGAGAAGTAAGATATGAATGACACATTTTCTGCCTCAAATCCAGGGCTCCTTCCCCTACATTTCATTGCCTGAGGGTGGCTATCATACCTCCCCTCCTCCACCCCCAGTTCTTCTGTTCTTTAGGCTAAACAACACAGTCTCTTTCTTTGAATTCTCTCCACAGACAGCAGAAGTCAGGAAGGGAGCCAGAATCCTCTAGCTGGCTTCCTGTGGGCAGTAAAATAATGACATGTTGCCATAGTTGCCAAAATC
The DNA here is from genome assembly GCA_028646515.1 of Pseudochirops corinnae. Classification (NCBI taxonomy): domain Eukaryota; kingdom Metazoa; phylum Chordata; class Mammalia; order Diprotodontia; family Pseudocheiridae; genus Pseudochirops; species Pseudochirops corinnae. Next base: position 314,508,455 of record CM053585.1, on the reverse strand, counting down.
CATTTTCTCACCTTTTCTTCTCACAGGTAGTAATGACACCCTGTGGCCTTTTCTCTTATGCTCCATCTGCCAAGGGAAAGTCATGGTAAGTGACTCCTCAGCATCTCCCCTCCCTCCTTGGAAAACCTCATCCTAAATCTCATCTGGCTCTTTTCTGAACAGCTACCTAAACTTGTCTATCCGACTCTACACATTCCTGCTAATTTCCAACAGCACCAGCCAAGAAACATGCAGAGATAATGGAGTTTGCTCAACTATTTTCAAATAATACAAGTTGTTCATTGGGAGGACTGATTATAATGACAAACCAAATAGCCAAATGCTCTCCTAGGCCCAGTGAAACTCCCTCAGCCTCTTTAGTGCCAAGCCTGGGATGTTGTGGTCACATCCTAGAACATGGGTTCACATGGATACAAAATTCTCAGTGTTACTCATAAGGTTTTAGGGTTTAGAACTGGTAGGGACTTTGGAGAGTCTAAGATCATAGATTTAGAATTGGAAGAGATTTCATAGAATTGCAGAATTTTGAGAAAGTACCTCAACAGCTGTCTATCCTATATAACATATCTGACAAGTGGTCAAGGGGGAACCCACCGCCTCTCAAGGTGGCTGATTCCACTTTGTGTCAGTTCAAATGGTAAGAACATGTTTCCTGATAGCAAATCTAGATTAACTTTTTTTTGCGATTTATATCACTTGTTCTTAGTTCTACCCCCTGGGACCAGAGCAAATCTAATCCCTCCTTCATATGGTAGCCCTTCAGATAATGGAAGATAGCTAACATGCCCTCCCTGAATCTTGTCTCCTCACCTCCCCTTCTCTCTCTCTCTCTCTCTCTCTGTCTCTCTGTCTCTCTATTGGTCTCTCTCTCTCTCTCTCCCCCACTCCCACCCCCCACCTGGGTTCAGGGACTTGCCCAGGGTCATAGAGCTAGCAAGTGTCTGAAGCCAGATTTGAACTGAGATCCTCCTGACTCCAGGGCCAGTGCTCTATCCACTGTGCCACCTAGCTGCCCCAAGTCTTCTCTTTTCCAGGTTAAACGTCCCCAGATCTTTCAATTAATTATCATATGACTGAAACTCCAGGTGCTTCACCATCATGGTTGTCCTCCTTTCTAGCTTACTGGTTGTTGTGCTTCATTCTCAAAGAAGAACAAAATGACATCCCTTTGTTGGGGTCAAGGTACAGGGTGTCCGTCTGTGGCTGAATAGACCAATACAATCTCGGAAGGCTCTACCACAGGATGAGCACAAGTTGTCCAAGTGAACATTGGGAGTGGAGAGGTCTCCATATTTGCACACCTCACTTTTCTTTTGAGCTACTGCAATTCTGCTTTGCTCACAGAGCACAGCCCCTTCTTTGATCTGGGCAAGCCACGCTGAGCTGTCCTGTGCCAGGGTCTCCCATGTCTCACAATTGATTCCAAAGTTCTTCAGAGAGACCTTGAAAGTATCCTTGTATCACTCTACTTTACTAGTAACCTTCCCAAGCCATAGCACCTAGAAGTGAACCCAATACTACAGATGAGGTCAGACAAGGGCAGAATACAGAGGGATTATCACCTTGTCATTCTTGGAAGCCATGTCCCTCAATGTAAGCTCTGCCCCAAAGCCCATTGGCATAGGAGATGAATGCCATGCCATGCCCTGCCCTGCCCTGCATGGGGAGTTGGGGAAAGAGTTGGTGAGAGATGAGAGAGCACCAGCCTTGGCCAGTCCCCTTCAAAACTCTTCAAGCTTCAAGCCTTCCTTGAGCATTGATTCACTTTCTGGGTGCTCCTGGCTGCCAACTTTGAAAGAGAAAATGAAAGAAGCCAATCCCACTTGAGGATGCTAAAGGAAGAACATATGAGAATAACAGATGGTCTCCATCATGTCCCTATTCCCAGCTTGCTGCTCTAGAGACTTTGGGGAGTTTCCTTTTGGCTGAGATCCAGGACCCTTTGTCTTTGTTGACCTGAGTTACCGTGCTCCTATGGGAGAGCTCCTTCACACTGCACTGTCTAGTACATGTTCTCCTGTTCTCTGATTCTGCACTGTCTAGTATGTATTCTCCTGTTCTCTGATTCTGCACTGTCTAGTACATGTTCTCCTCTTCTCTGATTCTGCACTGTCTAGTACGTGTTCTCTTCTCTGATTCTGCACTGTCTAGTATGTGTTCTCTTGTTCTCTGATTCTGCACTGTCTAGTATGTGCTCTCTTCTCTGATTCTGCACTGTCTAGTACGTGTTCTCTTCTCTGATTCTGCACTGTCTAGTACGTGTTCTCCCATTCTCTGATTCTGCACTGTCTAGTATGTGTTCTCCTGTTCTCTGATTTTGCACTGTCTAGTACGTGTTCTCCTGTTCTCTGATTCTGCTTTGTCTAGTATGTGTTCTCCTATTCTCTGATTTCTGCTTTGCTCTGGATTTGGATAAATGGGTCTACTTGCTATTTGCTCTATGTCTTCACTGCAGAACTGGCATTTGGTGGGAAAGAGGGCAAGCCTTGGATATAGAACTTGAGATCCTCCTTCCCAACAAAAGTGACAAAGTGATCAGAAGTTAGCTCACATCCAATCGTATCCCCAGGACGAGCAATATTTAAGGGGGCAGAGGATTTAATTCTAGCCTGGCACTCTCTCTTTCTGAGTAGAGTGACTTGAGCCCCAACTTCCTGTTTCCCCTCCTGGAAGGAATTAAAGTTTCCCTTGGAGAATAGCAGTTGGAGAAGAGGTTAAAGATGTTCTATTCTGCCTCCCTTGAGGCCACACACAAGGACAGTGGGCTCACCACACATGGACACATGGAGCCCCCTCCACGTGAAGGCTTTCTTCTATGCTCACATTAGCTTTTTTGACTGCAACATCCTATTACAGACCCATATGGCACTTGTGAGTTCTCTAGTCCTTTATAAGCCATCAAAGCCAATCTCCTCATTTTATAGAAAATGAGCTCAGCCCAGAGTTATGGAGGAACTTGCCCAGTTAGGGACAGCTGGGTTGGTACAGTGAATAGAGCGCTGGGTCTCAAGTCAGAAGACTCATCTTCCTTAGTTCAAATCTGGTCTGACACTTACTTGCTATGTGACCTTAGGCAAGTCACTTAACCCTGTTTGCCTTAGTTTCCTCAGCTGTGAAATAAGCTGGGGAAGGAAATGGTAAACCCTCCAGTATCTTTGCCAAGAAACCCCAAATGGAGTCACAAACTGAAACAATGGAAACAACCAAACAACGAAGCCCAGTTAGACAAAGTATAAGTTGTAAAATTAGGATTTTGAATCCACATTGGCTGACTCCAAATCCAATGCTCTTTCCCCTGCTCCCCTAGATTCAGGCCCTGCTGAAGCCAGGGGCCCAAGGAACAAAGACTGTTTTCCTTCCTATTAAATAATTCCATGATTCTAGGAAAGTGCAGTCCCCACAGCCTACAGCTACTCAGTCCAGGATTGTTGTTGCTTGTTCTTTCTCTTCAAAGAGGACCATGAGTTCTATGCCAGGCCATGCAAGTGAATAGGATTTAAATGAGGGTGGACTGTGCAAAGTCACCAACTTCACTTTCTACTCTGGTGTGGTCTAGGTGGATGCAAACAGCTCGGCCCAGGAAGGAGAGCCCCGAATAGAATCCCAGGAGTTATGTACATGCCATAGATTCAAAGAATCTCAGAGCTAACAGAGGACCCCTAGGCAGCGTACATTTGGACCCATACATTTAGACTTGCAATTGGGAAATGCAGGTTCAGGTTTGAACCTAACACTTATTAGCCTAACACTTATTAGCTATGTAACCTTGACCATGTCACTTTAAACTCTAAAACTTTTTTCCTCATCTGTAAACTGAGGTTCACAATATTTGCATTATCCACCTTATAGTGTTAGAAGGAAAGCGGTTTGTGACCCTTAAGGCACTGTACAGATTGTCCCGAAAGTCTTAGCAGAGTCTTAAGCTACTAGAAGCTTTTTGGATGGATACCCTGTATAAAATATGAGTCATTGTCTACTCTGATCCATTGTGCACAGCAGGAATCCCTTCTAAACTCCCCAGCTCTGCCCAAGGACCGGGAACACACTATCTCACAAGGCAGCCCCTTCGATTGTTAGATAACTCAGATTGTTAGGAAGTACTTCCTCCTATTGAGCTACTCTGTCTCCCCTTGACTTCCTTTGATTGGTCCTATCTGTCTTTTAGGATAACAAAGAACATGTTTAATCCTCCTTCTGATCTCCAAGTGTAACAGTTATGTGGTAGCTGGCTACTTTATAACCCAGGAATGGTTAGACTTACCCTGGACCTGGGATCTTTCTCAGCTACTTCCCCTGGGGACACCTTGAATTCTTTCCCTGACTACTGCTATGTCTGCCTCCAGAACCTTCCCACATGTACAAATCCCTCTCAAGCCACCCCCAAACTTCCACCAAAAACAGTTCCAAGTATTCTAGATTCTTCCCCCATTAAAACTTAGCTACCTTATTTCTTATTTATACAAGCTGTCCCCAAAATCTTAGGGCCCGTTTTAAATTTAAGCTTTAATATTAAATAAAATATTAATTTATATTAACACATTAATATTATCACACTAATATTAACATATTAATATTAGAACAAGCCTTACTGTATTATAAAATGTTAATTTGACATTGAAGTTTAATGCTTAATAAAGCTGCACTAAGATTTTAGGGAATACCCTGTAAAATATTCCCACACTGAAGAGGTCCTGCAGTATAGCAGAAAGAATATTAAATTTGTAGTCCGAAGTCCAGCTTTACTACTTAAGAACCATATGTTCTTTGCCCCAAATTACTTCCCTAATCTGGGTCTCTGTTTCCTCAGACAAATAATTTAAGGTGTGGGACTAGAGTGAATAGAACACCCGGCCTGGAGCCAAGAAGACCTGAATTCAAACCACTTACTAGCTGTGTGACGCTGGGCAAGTCACTTAACCCTGTTTGCCTCAGTTTCTTCATCTGTAAAACAAGCTGGAGAAGGAAATGGTGAACGATTCCAGTATCTCTGTCAGGAAAACTCCAAATGGATCATAATGAATCATACATGAGTAAAAGGACTAAACAACAACAAAGTCTCTACTAGCTTTAAATTCTATGCCTTCCCATTTCTTATATTCCACCCTCAGACTTCTGCCTGTGCTGTCTTTTGCCCTGTTCCCTGCTGGTAAGCTTTCTCCTCAGCCCTCTCTCCTTACCCCATCTTTCTCTATCCAACTCCAATTTCTCAAATCCCAACAACTGTCACCTCCTCCAGAAAGCCTTCTCTGATCTCTCTGCCTTTCTCAGTAGAATACCCAGTCCTGTGCTTGTTCCTCTGGGCAGTACTGTTTGGGATTGCTGTTAATTGTATCCCCTTACTAGACTGTAAACTGCGAGAACAGGGAGTATATTTTATTTATCTCCGTATCCTACAGATAGTGTGGCCTTCTCCTCCTCTCTCTCCCTCATTCTGGAGATTACCTGAGGGCAGGGCCTGGGCCCTAAGACTACTGTTTGGGGCTAGGTGGAGAAGTGAATAGAGCACCAGCCCTGGAGTCAGGAGAACCTGAGTTCAAATCCAGCCTCAGACACTTAACACAAAAAACTAGCCATGTGACCTTGGGCAAGTCACTTAAGCCCAATTGCCCTTCCTTCCCCCCTCCAAGAAGCAAAAACAAACAAATAAATAAATAATGAGATTGCTGTTTGTTTGTCTCCCCCAGACCATGAGCTCTCTGAGAGTTGGGGCAGGATCTTGTACATCTTGGTCTCTCTCACAATTCTTTGCATATTAAATGCTTGTTGGATGAATGGCAGAAGAAACTATGGTGGGTCTTCTTCCCCTGGGCAGGCTGCCTGAGATGAGTTGTGCTTCTCAGGAAACAGCTAACCTTGTCAAACATTGGGGTTTACACAGAGACCAACAGGGAGCTGCCTGCTAGGCAGGCTGAGTGCAGTGAGGTTAGCAAGCTTTTAGAGGCAGAGCCTTTCTTGATCTCTCTTTTCCCCTCTCACTAATCTGCCTCTCCACTAGTCTACCACTCAGACAAGGTCAATGACCTTTCCTGTTTTCTTAATTTGCTTGAAATATTAATATTGCCATCATTTTGGACTCAAATGAAGCTTTGTTTTGCTAATATGAATATTGGTGGGTAGGAAGGAATTTTTTGAAGGCTTTACCACCACTACCCCCAGAAACCCCACTCCATTAGTGAATACTAACTCCAGCAATGACAATCATGACAATCCTGGGAGGTACCTAAAACAAGAATCATCATTCCCACTTTACAGGTGATAAAAAATGAGTCCTAGAGAGGGGAAGCGACTTGCTAATGTTAGAGCTAAGACAAGAACCCTGGTGTCCTAGACTGGTGCTTTTCCTGTAACACCATATATTCAATAAACCTAGTCACAAATTCCTAGTCTTGGACCTGAAGAGGAATTCAGAGAGCAACTTGTTCAACCTCCCACAAGTTATCATCCAACCTCTAGTGATGGGAAGAAACTTACTACTTCCTAAGTCAGTCCTTTGTGACTTGTGATAGCTCTGACATGGAATATTACTTATAATAAGCAAAATATTTGTTTCCCTCTAATCTGCTTCCCATTCCTCCTAGTTCTGACCTGGCTAATCAGAATTTCTAATCCCTCTTCCTCATGCGTGCCTCTCAAATACTTAAAGACCATCATTCAGATGTTTCCCCCCATATCCTCTCTTCTCCAGGCTAAGTGTCAACCAGCCAGCCTCTGTCTTTATTGAATAACTACTATTTGCAATACATTGTTACAGCTACAGCGTAGAATGGTTATAGGAAGGACCTTTATAGCGAAGAATACAGAATGGCAGAACTGGTTGAGAGCTTAGAGGTAATTGATTCTAACCCCCTTTATTTTACAGCAAAGGAAACTGAAGTCCAGAAATGGGAAATGACTTGCTCAGGTTCCCACTGGGAAGTAGAATCAAGGAAGGATCAAACCCAGGCCTTCTTACTCCTAGCTTAGTATTCTTTGCATTACCCTACATGGTTCACACCCAAATTTAGACAGTATGGGAGGTGATATTAGGGGTAGAATGTTATATCTATCTATCATCTATCTGTCTATATGTCTGTCTATCTAGAGATAGACAGATCTATATTTATCTGTTATAGTCAGATAGACTATCTATCTAGGGGGAGTTAGGTAGCACAGTGGATAGAGCACCAGACCTGGAGTCAGGAAGACCTGACTGAGTTCAAATCCTGCCTCAGACACTTATTGGCTGTGTGACTTTGGGCAAGTCACTTAACCCTGTTTGCCTCAGTTTCCTCATCTGTAAAATTAACTAGAGAAGGAAATGGCAAATCACTCTAGTACCTTTGGGAAGAAGACTCCAAATGGGGTCAAGACAAATCCAATACAACTGAATCACAACAAAGTTAGACTATGTGCCTATAGAGACAGATCTATATCTATCTATAGATAGACAACTAGAGAAAGACAGATAGCTAGATGATAGATAGATAAATAGATAGATAGATAGAGAGATGATAGAGAGATTGATAGAAAATAGATAAATGATAGATAGAGAGATAGATAGGTAGAAGATAAATAGATGATAGAGAGATAGAGAAATAGATATAGATAGAAGATAGATCGATGATAGATAGATAGATAAATGAGAGATGAGAGAGAGAGAGAAAGGGAGATAGAGAGATAGAGAGATAGAAGATAGATGATAGAGAGAGATAGGGGGAGAGAGAAAGAGAGAGAGAGAGAGAGAAAGAGAGACAGAGAGAGAGAGAGAGATAGGTAGATACATAGATAAGTGATAAAAAGAAAGGGTCTGTGTTGGCTCTTTTGGCTTAACAATGTTTCTTTGAAGCAGCATGCAGTTCTGGTGCCGTAGTTGGGATGTGGGTATATATCCAGAAATGTGAAAACAAAAGGCATAAATAACCCTTATTTTCAGCATTGATTGCTGCTAGTGACTACTCACTGAGAGGATGAGGAGGGTGCCTCATAGTTTGCACATGCGCAGCTGGGGCAGAAAGACTGAGTAAGCCACTTGTTCTCTAAAGCTACCAGAGAGTCAATGGCCTTCTTATCCTCCACTTCTATCCAAGACCCCACCCACTGGCAAATTTCTTTTGATGATGCTTTTTGTCAACTTTGACCTAATGAAAGTGGCTCCTCATAGAAACAGGCCCCCGTGATAGAACGTTACATACAGAATTTTTTGCCTTTTAGACAATCATCAAGCATTTTATTAAGCCATATGAGGTAAATGCCAGGTATGACAGGTGGACAGCCTGAGTGAAATGCACGTTACAACCAGGAAATGTGAAAAGACCCAGAGGAAGGCCTCCAGTACCTTGACTAGAATTTACATGGGATCTATAGGGGAATATGGACAAAAATCACCTAGAATTGGTGCAGAGTAAACAATAAGTGCTTGTTGACAGTATAAGAAAACATGGATGGGTTGTGATATTTACAGAGGGAATAATAATTATAATAATGCACATTAGTATTACACTTTAAAATCTGCAAAACTCTTTCCTCACAACGACCCTAAGAGGAAGTGGTACAAGAGTTAATTGTCTCCATTTTACAGATGAAGGAACTAGTTCTCTGAGAGATTAAGTGACTGTGGGCTCTGGAGGGTTACTCATTAAATTTCCAATACGAAATTTACATCTCAGAAATCAACAAATGCTACAGATTAGGGTCTGATTTATTGTTTTGTTGATTGTCAAAATGTAGGAAAGTGACAGATAAAATAACAATAATGCTGTCCTGCCTAGATTTCTTTTTCCAGAGAGCTAGTTGTTAGACATTTCCTAGTACATCTCTGACTGACTAGCTCATGGTTTCACAGCCGTCAATTGTTTAAGGTAGGAATGCTTACATTTATGAGATCATGGGACTACTGATATATTGAAGTGCATCCTTAAAATCATGTCATATCAGAGATATGATGTCAGAGGTCATTAGCTCCAACCTCTTCATTTCACAGTTGAGCAGACTGAATCTCAGAAAGAGGAAATGATTTGCCTAAGGTCATAAAACACTGAATTAATTAATACCACAGTTCAAACCCAGACTTCAATTTTATGTGACATAACAACTACACTACATAAGCCTCATTATTTAACTATAAGATCTGTGGCATTGTACTAGTTTCAAGTCAATTGAATTCAATTCATATGATAGGATTCATTCAACAAACATTAATTAGACTCCTAAGGTGGGTGGAACATTGTACTAGATGTGGGGAAGATTCAAAGATTAGATAAACAATGTGGTGATCTCAGTGGGCTCAATGGGGAGACAATTACAATGCCTAATAACAAAACCAAATAAAACCAAGGAAGATCTTGGGAGGAGGTGGGGAGAGACAGGTGGGGACCTCTGAGAGGGGCCAGAGATCTCAGAAATCTTCATGACTTACATGAAAGCATAAATTACAGTTTTTTAAATCAAATTTGAAGATGACACTAACTTTGAAAAGATAACTAATATATCACATGACAAAATTAGGATTCAAAAAGAACTCACAACACATCATACCAAAAATTAGAGTATAATAATGCAATGAATCTAATTGGATGAAGTTTATCGACAAAGATAACATCAGTTGTTGTTGAATCTTTTTAGTTCCAACTCTTCATGATCCTATTTGGGGTTTTCTTGCCAGAGATACTGGAGTAGTTTGCCATTTCCTTCTCCAGATCATTTTACGGATGAAGAAACTGAGGCAAACAGGGTTAAGTGATTTGCCCAGAGTCACAAAGCTAGTAAGTGACTGAGGCTGGACTTGAACACAAGTGTTCTGGACTTCAGGCTGGGCTCTCTATCCACTGCATCATCTAGCTCCCTAATATCTTATATATGGGTTCAAAAAACCAAGTTCATAAGTCCAAGAAGCATGGTTAGACAACTGGCAAAAAGATCTGAGAATTTTTATATACTCCACGTTCAGTGCTAGTTAACTGAAATGTAGTAGCCAAAGAAACCAAAGCAATCTTAAGCTGAATTAAGGGAAAAACCTGTAGAGTCCAAAATAAGGGAGGCAATAGTTCCAACATCCTTTACCTCACTTGGATTATTATATTCAGTTATGAGTTCCACAATTTAGGAAGGACATTTATAATTTGGAGCAAATCCAAAGATTGTGACAATAACAGGTGGGTGTGGTGGTTCATATACCCCTGCTACTAGAAATACCAAAATTGGTGGACTACTTAAGCTCAGGAGTTCTGAGCTACAGTAGAGTTTAAAGTCAGTTGGGTGTCTATATTAAGTCTGGCACCAGTATAGCAAGCCCCCTAGCTGAGAAGTGGCAAAATGGCCCAGGTAAGAAACAGAGAAGTTCAATCATTTTGATCACTACTGGGATTAGGCCCCTAACTGGTCACAGCACTTCCAGACTAGGCAAAATAGGGAAATGGGGAGTCAGGGTTGGGAGGGGGAGAGAGAGAATTAGCCTGAAGAAGGAAAAACTTAAGGTTGAAATGATAGCCCTCTTAAGTGATTATAGGACAGTCACACAAGAGAAATTAGACTTGTCCAGAAGGCAAAACTTAAAAGCAATGAATGAAAGTACATGGCCAGAAGTAGTGTGAGATGAAGCTAGAAAGAGGATGGTGCTCAGCTGGAGAGTTGAATAGCAAGCTAAGAAGATTGAACTTCTGAGGCATTATGTAGAAATCAAGAATTTTAAGAAGCTAGGACATGATTTTGAGGCCACTTCCTAGCTCTGACATCTATGATTCTCTTACTCTAAAGACATTTCCAACTCTGAAATTCTATGTTCTGTTTTCCTTCCAGTTCTCAAATAAGGTATCCCGAAAGTCTTAGTGCAATTTATAGCTTTAATAGCATTCAGTTGCACTAAGATTTTTGGGACACCCAAGAGTCACGTACTAAATTCTTTCTGTATGGACGATTGCAGAAGTTGTTGTTTGTCCTTTGTTCTCAAAGAGGACCATGACATCAGGAAGGTGATGCCATGACATGCAAGTGAATTGGATTTAAGTGAGGGAGGCTGTGCAAAGCCTCCATCTAGCCTCATTTTCTCCTCCGGAGCCATCTGAGTCCAGTGGCAAGATACAGTAAGATCACCAAAGTTATTTGAGGGAAGGAGGTAGTACAGTTATCCCTGCCAACATCATGATTTTCCACATCACAGGTTCAATATATCATGGGTCAGCATGAGAAATTAAATGGGAATTTGGGGGAATTTTGCAGAAGCCATAGACAACACACGAAGGCTAGCAGATGACACAAAAAAAAGTTTAGAATCTCAGAAATGAAGAAAATATGTATAGTATTGCATAATATACCCTATGACCAAATACTTAACCCAAATTTTATAATGAAATACTAGGAATACCCCATAAAAGAAAAAGAAAAAAATTCAGACTTCTCTGGTTCAAAAGAAGGGCTAAAATGTTTATATGGATTTTCCAGATTGCAGGGGCATCCTTCATGCCCTTAAATCCTGTGATGTGGAAGGGACAACTGTGCTCTGTAATTTTGGGCAAATCTTAGAATTACAGAAAATTAGAACTATGAGGTACAGGGAATCAGGGAAAGACTTGAGTTGATGAAAAGTGATTGATTAAAATTGATGAATTGATGAAAAGTGAAGTAAGCAGAGTCAAGAAAACAATATACACAATGACCATAATAACTTAAATGGACAGAACAACACAACAAAATAATCAAAACAATGCTGTGAAATTATGACAAGAAGAGATAGGAAAAAAAGGAGAAAAAAAATAAGCATTTATTAAGCCTCTACCATATTCCAGACACAAATATTACTTTATTTGACCTTCACGACTCTGGGAGATAGGTGCTATTATTGTTGCCCATTTTACAGCTGAGAAAACTGAGGCAGATTGAAGTCAAGTAATTGCCCACATGGGTCATACATAGTAAGTGCCTGAGGTCAAATTTGAACTCAGGTCTTCCTAGGGGAAAAAGAGAGAGAGAAAAAGACAACTCCCACCACTCCTTTGCAGGGGTAGGGGCATAGGTTAGAGCACTGCATATAATGTCAGACCTCTTCCATGAGTCAATTGATTTTGCTGATTTTTAAAAAAAATCTTCTTCCTCTGCTTAATATTTGCCAAAAAAGAAGACTTTTTTGAGGAGGTAGAGGAAAGGATACAGCGAGAAATGTAGGTGATATAAAAGCAAAAGACATCATTAAAATTTAATCAGTAATATATAATTAATGTTAATACATTTAGTTATAGAATTTAAATAATAAATATTAGATAACTGGAAGATATATTTCTTAACATCTGTAAGCCTCAGTTTCCTCATTTGTAAAATAGAGAAAATAATTCCTGCCCTGTCTTCCTTGCAGGTCACTTAACTCACCTACGTTTCAGAAGGGATCTGATTTAGCTCAATTCACCAAGCATTTATTAAATGCCTAGCACAGGGCCTCACTTGAGGACCTAGAGGGTCACATGTGGCCTCAAGGCCACAGGTTCCCCACCCCTGGCCTAGAGTCTGATGAATTAACAGGCTGAGTGACTGTCCAACCAAGGATACTCTCACCTGTGGCTCCAAAAGCTCTAACATGCTCAGTGGCTACAACCCAGTAAAACTGCCTCAGCAGATGGGCTAAACCAAGCTGAGGGCAACCGACAAGCCTCAAATACGTCAGTGAAACACATCAGTGAGTTCAGGGGATGTCTACCCCAAGCATGTGAAGAATTCCCTGGAGGAATAGGCAGAGATGAGAACAACCTATTCCAATGGCCATGAAGGTGGCTGGAGCTGAAGATGGCTGGAGCAGGTGCTGTGGAGCCCTTGAGATTAGTCAGACATTGAAGACATCAAGGTCATCTGCCACATTCTGGGTGCTCACCAGTTGTCCTGACTTCTGTCCTGCCACTGGACTTCTATGACTCAGGAAAAGGGAATAAGACTGACAACATTTCATGATTCTGCCTCACTTAAATCCAATTCACTAGCAAGTCACCACATCACCCTGTGATGTCATTGGAACTCTTTGAAAATGAAGAACAAACAACAATCCTAAGAAAGGAGGGAGGGGGCTAAAGAAAATAGGTATTTATTTTAAAAAGATAATGTCAATGTAGGGTACTTAATGAGAATCAGATTTAGAAATCTATTAGAACAGGAACAGGAAGGTGAAAATCTAAAATGAACAAAAGACTTGAGGAAAACGTCAAGGAAAAATAAAAAAGACTTTTAAGGCAGTCATTTCTCCCCTTAAAATATGATCTTTGCGTGGCCAAAGACCTGATCTGACATTTGTCTGCTTCCTCCAAGTGTCTAGCACAATTCCCAGCACAGAGTGGGTCAGGAAATAGATGGTACCCAAATGAAAGGAGAGAGAGACTCTTAACCCTGGCTGCCTTGGAAAAAACCAACCAACCAAAGACATGATGGACTAGAGAGGTCACAATGAGACATGTATTTTCAAATATCACCAATGTGTTGATTTGTTTTGGTTGACCATGCTAACTGTTACAAGAGAAGGTTTCTAAAAATTGGGAGGAAGGGACTAGTAATAATGATGCCCAAAAAAAAAAAAAAAAAGAGAGAGAGAGAGCAAGAAAATAGTGTCAACAAAGCATTTTTTTTAAATGCCCCGAAGAGAACAAAAATAGGTTTAGAGGAAACTACAGACAAACAGGACAGTTTTGGAACTGATGTCCTGAATTTAGAATATACTTCTTTTTTTAAAAAAAGTTGTATATAATGAAGATTCAGTCTCATATTTTGTCTTCTTTTTCTGTAATATGTCTATGGGATGTTTATATTGGTGTTTGTCAAGTTGAGAATGAAAAAAAACTAATTAAAATTTATTTTCCTCACAATGATCATTGGAGGTACAAGTATTTTGTTGTTGTTCCAGATGTAATTTCATAACATAAGGAAGTTCCAGCAAGTAAATGCCCTCTACTAATGCACATTGACCACCTGTCTTAAAATTTATAGTCTTTTTCAGAGTTCTCTGGGGCACTGAGAGGTTAGTTGACTTGCCCTAAATCATATGTCCAATATGTTAGAGGGAGGACTTGAACCTATGCCTTCTTAAGTCAAAAGCTAGTTCTCTTTATACTGCCCCCTCATAGTACAAATATGATTGCTCCCACTCTCTCCATGAAGAATCTAAAGCTCAGAGAGTTTAAATGACACATGGTATAGCAGAGGCCCAGGCAAGAGGGGAACCAATGCTTTCTCCACTGTACCATATTGTTAGAAGGGCAACTAAGTGACCTAACAGCTTAAGTTTCCAGACCTGTGGTCAGGGCATAGATCCAGGCTGAAAAGACTCCTGAGGACTTATTGAGCCTTCAGAAACTGGCAAACACTATAAATCAGAGCTTGATTTATTGTTTTGTTGACTGTCTAGACTTAAGAAAGTACTGGAGAAAATGTTACTGATGCAGATTAAATTCAAAAGTGCTACCTGTGTACATTTTTTTGGAGAGTTGATTGTTAAAGATTTATCAACACACCCTTGCCCACATTCTATCATAACAAGGAGCTAAAGCCAACAATTATACAGTGATTAATAACCCACACTTGGGTTCCAGAAATCAACCACTCGAATACAGAATGTGGGCGGCATGGCAAAAACACCATTCTCATCACCCTGATGGGGGATTTTATTGGATTCTAGGTTCAAATCGGGTAAGAGTGTGACATAGCAGCCCAAAATGTTAAACTGGTCTCAGCATTGATAGAAGGAAGCATTATGTCTAGGAAAAAAGGAGGCCATAGTTCTGTCATCGCCTGCCCTTTCCAAACTTCGTTTGAATGACTGTCCTCACTTCTGGGAGCTATACTTGAAGAAGGATGCTGACAAGCTGGAGACCACTTCAGTCTGAGAATGGCCTGAAGGAATTAGGGATGTTTAATCCTAAAAGGAAGAGTTAAAGGAAAGTGGGATGTTTATCCTGCAGGGAACAAGAGATTTAGGGGAGAGCACAATTACAGTTTTCAAATATTTGAAGGCTGTCAGGTGCCAGAAGGATTAGATTTGTTTGGCGTGGCCCTAGAGGGCAGAACTAGCAGTCAAAAGGTGGAAGTTGAAAGGGGGCAGATTTAGGCTGAATGTAAGAGGGTATTGGGGGGTCGTGACTTCCTAATAATTAGAATTGTCAAAAATAAAATGGTTGCCTTGGGAGAGGGTCAGTTTCCCCATACTGGATGTCTTCAAGTGGTGGCTAGACAAGCACTTTTGGGGATTTCGTAGATGCATTCTTTGACTATTATGCATACCCAAATTAACTATAAAGGACAGATGAAGGAAGACACTATCTGTATCCAGAGAAAGAACTGATAAATAGTACATATAGAATGGTTTTACATATATACATATTTATGTTGAATGGTAGCCATCTTGAGGGGGTGAGGAGGGAAGAAACTAAGGGGAAAAAGGAAAGTTATATGATAACTTTATTATATATTTAAAAGGAATAGCAAGTTGTACATAATAGATTTGCAGTTTCATGTACAGTCATTTTTTTTTATTCTGTTATGGAAATGCTTGTTTTATTTCTTAAATTCAGAATAAAACAAATTTTTAAAAAGAAGAAGCATTCTAGGTCAAGTATGTGTTAGAATAACTTGCCTCTAAGATTTCTTTCAGAGGCAACTAGATGGTGCAATAGATAGAGCGCTGGGCCTGAAGTCAAGAAGATGAATCTTCCTGAGTTCAAATCTGGCCTCAGACACTTACTAGCTGTGTGACTCTGGACAAAGTCTCAATCCTGTTTGCCTCAGTCTCCTCATTTGTAAAATGAGCTGGAGAAGGAAATGGCAAAGCCCTCTAGTATCTCTGCCAAGAAAAGCCTAAAAGGGGGTCAGGAAGAGTCAGACACGGCTGGAACAACTGAACAACAACAACAAAGGTCCCTTCCTGAATTTCTGTGATGCAGAGGTTTTTTCAGGTGAATCTCAAAGATGAAGACTTGAGCCTAAGCATTCCTCTGATCTGGTGTCAGAATCTCTGCTCCCTTTATTCTCATGGTGGTGAGCTGAGACTCTGAAATGTTTATTTGGCCAGTCAGGCCTGAGATGAGAGGTTAAACAGCGTCCTGAACATTTGTACACCATCACACAGAAAGTCAAACAAGTGTTTGGCTCCAGGCCTACAAGGACATGCATAACTAACTGGCCTGATTGTTCCCATTCCCTTCACTCTGTCCCACGCTGTTGATATTGATGCAGGGGAGCCTCACTTGTTTGCAATAGGGGAAGAGCTTTAGGGAATTTGACATTCTGTGAATTGAGTACAATCTTCCTCTTGACTAGCCAGCTTAAAAAAAATTTTTTTTACATGCTCAATCTTCATTTCTGACCCATCTGCAGTAGAGGGGAGCTCCAGTAACTTTTAACTTTTGTGTGCATAGAGAGGGTGTCTTATAATCTCATAGGTGTAAGATTCTCCTACTGAGGAAATCCCATCTATTGTTGTGACCTGTAGTCTTAGAGAGTTTCCTGGTGCATTAAAAGCTCAGTTTACCCAGGGATATCCAGTCAGTACTGTGTGCACCCCAAAACTGTATGCAACAGAAATCCTTATCCAAATAATACTTAGAGATTTCTCAAGGTAGGAAGCAGAAAAAAATGGTTTTTTATGATCTCTCGAAAGGGCCACTCGCCTGACAAATGATCAAAGAGGAGAAGCAGTTTACAAAAGGAAATGGCAAAGTTATAAAGCCCTAACATGGAATTCTCTCCCATTCCCCTCCTGACCCTTTGCTTCCATTGGCTAGAAGTCAGGTGCACGATCTAAGCGTGGCAATCTACCTCAAGTACTGGAACAAGGAAACAGTGGACCACCCAATGTACATTTGAGAAAGCACTTCTGTCCTTATTTGGCATATCTTATGCTGAGGGATCACTGAGGAGAGGGGGGACTCCCTATGGCTCTGAGTTCTGAGTCCTTGTAAATCATGTGATTTCCGGGGAAGGAGAGCTTGGGCCTGTTTCCCATGAAAAGCCTTACTAGATTTGAGTAAAGTCTGAGAAGTTTTCACTTCTCTCACTTAGTACTTATGTCAGAGGTGGGTCTTTAACCTAGATATTCCTGACTCTGAGGCCTGTTTTCCATCCATTTCTCTACTCTCTCTCTCTTTTCAAAGCATTAGTGATGTGCAAATAAATACTTCCAGGTTCTGCCTCTTACTACCTTGTAGGAACTTTAGAAGTCAGCTGCGTTCTGAGGGCCTCATTTTACATGCTTGTAATAATGAGAGGGTTGGGCTAGATAACCTCCCAGGTCTCTTCTAACTATGACCTCCTGAATGTATTGGAAGTGCTGTTAAAGAACAGTTTTTTTTAAAAGAAAAGTTCTTCTATTACATCTGAAACCTTCATTGACATCTCATCCCTTCCGAGAAAGAACTCTAACATCTGGAAGTCTGGGCCATCTGGCAATGCAACATCTAAGCTCTGTTTGAAATGACTATTTCTCTCATAATTAATAACTAAATATTGTATTAGGACCAAGGTTTTTCCCTTTTTCTGCTTCCTCATCCAGAAAGCAACCAGTGGGAAAGCTTTCTAAAATACTTACCCAGCCGGGATGGTTAAGGTCTAATAAAAGACAGTAAAAGAAATTGCAATTTTAGGCTAATGCTCCATTGTGTTTACTCAGACAGGTCTGGGAAAATGTGGATTCTCTCTTCGGTCAGCCAAGTGATATGAAAATTGATAAGTCACATTGACTAAGATTTAGGTGACCCAAGTCAGTACCCCAAGACCCTCATTGTAATATAGCCCAAACTCTCGTTGTAATATTCATTTTCTCATGAATTGTTAACCAATCAGGGTTGATTAACAGCAACTCTTCCTGGGCATATAAACTGTGAACTCACCACCATGAAGGCTCTTTGTTCTAAGTGGGCCAGTCCAATGACCATCCTTTTATTACTAAATGTGCTGGTCTTATTAATAAAATGATTAATTTGCCCAGAAACTATGTCTCTTAGAATTTTTTAACCATCACAGAGAAAATCCAACCAAGATGAAAAAGTTTTGAGAGCAGGCCTGGTATCAAACTCTCTCTTGTTATCAGCCCATCATGTGCCATGTCACTGGTGCGGGGACTGTTACCAAAGGTGGGGATATAGGGAGTGAGCTCAGTCCTTCATCCCAGAAGCACTAAGAGGATTTGGCCACAGTTTATCCTTTCTGCTCCATTTTTGCTGTGTGGGCTCCAGTTCAGCGTTAGCCGGGATCCCAAACAAACATAAACACTCATGTAGTCAAAATTATAGACAAATTTGATGGGGGGGTGTAACATAGAGGACCAGGGAGAGGTGTGTGCAGTGACACAGAGGACAGGCCCACTCTGGATGCAGTCCCATCCCCAGAAGAGTCCTGTAGGAGTAATTGGGGCCATCCTTCGAGGAGTATTGCTGCTTCTGGGAGCAAGTGTGGAAGTATACCCATTGCTGGTGCAAGGGAGACCATGAATGCCTCCATTCACCACGATGGAGGCATAAGAGGCAACTGAATTTAGAGCTAGAGGACACAGTTTTGAATTCTTGCTGTTTACTACCTATGTAAGCATGGACAAATTAATTGAACTGCCTTGGCCTCAGTCTTCTCTGTAAAATGAGAGAGTTGTACCAGATGGCATCTGAGGTCCCTTCCAACCCTAAGCCTATGATGCTAACCTGAAAATGAAGTTCCTTCCAGTCCTAATTCTTATGAGGGAAAAGAGTCCCAGTACAATAGATGCAGAAGACACCCTGTATCTCTGAGCCTTAACCCATCTTTACCTGGCACTTGCTTTTCTCCTTCTCTCCAGCCCGCTCCAAATCTTTGCCCCAAGGCTACACCATACCTCAATTCTAAGTCCTGAAGGTTCACTTTAGCCCTAGAAATCACACATTAGAAGGGCCTTCCAGCCCTGCTGCCTTGATTGCACAGTTCATGCCAGGGCCTTCATTTAAGGAGGGTTCCCAAGCCCACCATGTGTCATTCTTCTGTATGATGCACTCTTTACTTCCTCTACAATGTCCCCTACCTTTGAGTTCTGCTCTCCCCCTCCCCCTTTTCATGCATTGTTTTCCTTCATTAGAATGTAATCTTCCAGAGGGCAGGTCTGTTTTCCACTACTGTTTGTATTCCCAGAACTTAGCACAGGGCTTGAATAAATGTTAGCTGACTGTAATGGTAATGGAATTTGGAGGTGCCCCTGTATTGGCCTGGTTTCTGGGTTGAGTGTTAAAACCCAGAGCTTGTGAATCCCACTTGTGGGATGGACTTGTTGACTGAAGAGAGAGGGCTGAACTGGGAAGAGCTGTGAATTGGGAGAGAGGCCCAAACCCAGAGAAGGCCAGAAGGATTTTGGGAGAGCAGTATCCAGTATTGTGGAGCCTGAGTTGCTGAGAGAAAGACTGCTGAGGGCCCATTGGAGCTGTCCAGGACTTTTGAGAGCTGCCACCCGGAGCTGCCTAGAACTGAGGAGGCATGGCTGTGATGCCAGTATTTTGTCTGTCTATTTTGATGTTGTTTTGCCAGATTCACCTGCTGGTGAAGGACAGTGCTGCTGTTGTAGAGGTTCTGGAACCTTACTGTTGGTTCAGAAACCCTAAAGGAGGATTTTCTTGTGGTATGTTTACAGAAATCCTGGATGTTTTCAGGGGTTCTGGGACTGTTCTACAGGCAGAGAGTGACTTGATGAGGACACTGGCTATGGCTTTGTTGAGCCTTGTCTTCCCAGGAACTGAGATTGCTGAGGGCTTGCCTCAATTCAAGGTGAAAGAAGAGCCTTTCCTTGGGTTTTCAATGCTGAGGTGATATCTTAACTTTGTTGTAACTTAAGAGTGGATGGCCTTTTGTGCTCTCCTGCCCCTTTTGAGAAAGTGCTTGGTGTTAATGGATGGTATTGTAATTCTGTAATGTCCAGGGGTGGGAAACCTTTGGCCTTTTTGTGCTCTGTGATTGACTAAATGAATATACTTTGTTTATGATTGGAAACTATTTTCCATTTGAGAAGAGAATAAATGAATGTACTGCCCAGGAGTGGGCTACTTTGAGTACTGATCCAGTGGTGGGATACCTGGACCGTGGTACTTTGCAATTGAATTGAGAACTCACTTGTTAAATGAATGAGTTACACTGTATTTTGACTTTGTTCTGTGAATGTTTTGCTGAATAAATGGGGTTTACTATGCTGGTAATCTGAACCTTGGAAGTTGCCTTTGCTTGGCATTACACTGACTGACTGACCTATGGTCCAGTTTGATCCCACGTACACCAATCATTTTTCAAGTATCTTGATCCCTTAAATACCCTGTTGGAAATGCCTAAGCAATAAGCTTTTTTTTTAAACCCAGTATCGGCTGATTGTCAAAGCCCAGTGCTGGCATAAGGTACTAGGACAATTTTCTGTGAGCTCTGTGCCTAATGCCAGCTCTGTGGAACCTCATCTGCCCCAATAGTGAAATATTCCTTGTATCACACCCACCCAGACTGGGCAATTATTGAGAAACTCATCAGGAGAGGGCTAGTCATGAAGAGGGAATGAATTGTTTTGGCCACAACAGCTGCAAAACTTTCTATTAAAACATGGAAGGGTTGGGATCTACATTGGATTGATGGAGAGAGCTCCCACAAGGAGGGAATTACAGACCTTTTGAGGTCAAAGGATCACAGATCCAGGGTTGAAATGGGCCTTATAGGTCACCAGATGCAACTCCTTCATTTGACAGATGAGGAAACTGAGGCTCTTTTACAGATCACACAGGTTGTATTGAAGACACAATAAATACTATGTATATTTATGTGGTATTCTTGCATATTTTAAAATCTCTTACCTTACGAACATCCTGTGAGCAAGGAAGGTAAAACTGTGTTATTATCCTTATATTGCAAGATGACGTCTGACTTATGGTGAAAAAACTGGCCTAAGGTCACATAATGCAGTCCATTCTTGTCACTGTAAATCCAGGCTTTACTCACTCTAGTGTTCTATGCTTTCTCTTGCGCAGCTGGATGGCCCAGTGGGTAGAGTGTTATGCCTGGAGTCCAAAAGACTCATCTTCCTGAGTTCAAATCTGGCCTCAGACACTTGCTAGCTGTGTGACCCTGGGCAAGTCACTTAACCCTGTTTGCCTCAGTTTCCTCATCTGTAAAATGAGCTGGGGAAGGAAATGGCAAACCACTCCAGTGTCTTTGCCAAGAAAACCCCCAACGGGGTCACAGAGTCAAACACAATCAAAATGACTGAACAACAACATACTTCACAACAACCTACTTCCTCTTAATAAAAATAACAATATATCATAACTCATGTAATTCCAAAGCTCTACATATCCACTTTCTTGCTTCATCCTCCCAAAAGCACTATGAGGGAGACAGAACAGGGTTTAATATTCCTATTTCACAGATAAATTAAGGCTCAATTACTAAATGCCAGCTATGCTAGGGACTCTGCTAAGTGCTGGGGATATAAACAAAAGCAAAAAATTAAGGTTCCAATTCTAATGGAAGAGACAACATATCGATAACTAGACATGTAGATGTGGAAAGTGATCTCTAAGGGGAACATACTAGCCATTGAACAGGCCTGGAAGGGGGCGGGGAAAGGTACAGAAGAAGGATCGGAGCTGAAATCTTGAAGGAAGCCAGAAAAGTTAAGAGAGAGTTGAGGAGGGAAAGCATTCCAGGCATGGGGAACAGCTGCTGCAAAGACCTGGGGACCGGAGATGGAGGGACACGTGAAAGGCACAGCAATTATGTCATAGAGCGAGTGGAAGAGATTAATGTGTAAAAAGAGTGTAAAGGTAGGAAGGAGTGAGGGTGGGAAAGGCTTTAAATGCCAAACAGAGGTTTTTTATATGAGCCACCATAATTTATTCCATCAGAGGGAGGTGGCAGTGACAATCAGTTTACCCCCAGTGATGCAGCAGAGGTGGGATTTAAATCCTGGCTTCTGCCTCCAAGTGGAGTAGGGAGCCCCAGCTACCTCTAGGTACTGGTAAATGATAAGGGTTGTTGGATGGCCCCTCCTTCGAATGTTGCTCATCCGGACCTTATCTTTCCCTCCCTCCCATGACTTCATCACTCATGTGGAGCTTGGCTTGAGCTCAGGGAGAGTTTGCTTATCACACAGTGAAGACTGTGTGGGGCATTGGGTACTGGAATGAGGCAATGTTGACTTATCCTTGGTGATCAAACGTTTCCTCTCCCCTGCTGAGGGGAGTGGCCCTCTCCCTCCCCTAGAGATGAGGCCTTAGCTAAAGGTCCTAAGGCGACTGGCCAGAGGCCAGAACCTCCCAGAGTGCCCTTTTGTAGCCTTGGCAAGCAAATCTCCATGGGTATTCCCTCTAAATTAGGCTTTTAAAACTTTAATCATTAACTGGGAAAGCTGGTCTTTGGCTTCAAGTTGGTATTTGGGATCTAAGCCCAGAAGTCATTATCTTGGACTGATTGTGAAAAAAAATCACTTTTAGCTACCTTGGGATTGATAAAACTTGAATCAACAAACTCCAAAGAATGTGCATAATCCCCATTTATCAGGGCTTTCTGAAGTGAGAGAATAATAACTACAATTCTCACCTTTATACTACAGTTGCTGGAAGCATATCTCTCACAGCAGCCCTAGGAAATGGGAAATAGGAGAGGGATTATCTGCATCTCACAAATAAGGAAACAGACTAAGTAACATGCCCAAGAGCATGAGGGTGAGTTAGTGAAAAAGCTAGACTCTAAACACAGTCCTCCGGACACCAAGTCCAGGGGTCTTTCCACTACCCCTTATTGGCTTACAATAAATACAGCTAAGAGCTCACATGTTTACAGCAGTCAAGCATCTTCATAGCTGTTATCTCTTGGTATCTTCGTAATAGGGCTAGAAAGAAGGAAGGAAGGTGAGGGAGTAGTATGCTCATCTTACAAATGAGGAAACTTCAGCTCATAGGGGTTAAGTGATTATCTAAGATGTTACAGGAAGTCATTAACAAAGATTCTAGTGAGGAAGGTAGACCTCAGTCCGTCAGTCAACAAATATTACTGTATTCTAGGCAGTGTGCTGAGCATGATGGATGCAAAGAAAGGCAAAAACAAGATCTCTGTCTCCATGGAGGCCACATTTTAATGGGAGAGACAATACTTGAATAACTTGTACATATAAGATTATATATATATATATATACATATATATATATACATATATATAGTGTAAATGACAATAATATTAGTAGCAGCTGAGGATGGCAGTGAAGCTGCTGTTGGTGGTGGTAACGAATGGTCCTTCATTCTCAGAGAGGACCAGTGACAGCAGCAGGATGTTATCTTGACTTGCAAGTCAATTGGATTTAAGTGAGGCAGAGTTGTGCAGTCATCAGCTTTACTCTCTCATCCAGACTCATTGGAATCCAGTGGCAAGACATAAATCAAGACACCTGGCCATGGCCCCAAATGCAATGGCACACCTTGGCCTTTTTAAACTAAGGGTTCTCCCAGGTTTCAGTCATTAAAGGGTAGGTAAGAATTGAGGCAAAAGATGGCCTACTTAGCCTTCATAAAAGAATCAATCCAGAAGGGGAAGACCCTTAGGGTTTCTGGCCAGAACAGAAAGAATCACTATTTATCCTCACCCTGAGCCATCAAAAGCCAAACAATCAGCAAGGCTTGGGTTGGGACCCTTACTGACCAATCAATGAAAGCCGGGTGACCAAAAAAAATGTAGGAGATGTTAAAGAAAGTAAAGATGTAACAAGTGTTCTGTCCATGACCCACTCAACCCACCTTCCACTAGTCGCTATTGTGCCCATCATGTAACTTGGTGGATGGGTTGCCACTGAGCACTCTCTCCTGTTTGTCATGTGATCCTCGGCAGCCAGCCATTGTCAGCCTGTGTCTAGTCTGAGAGGAGCAAGAGTCATATCTTCTCTTTGTGTTTTCAGTTATTACTGGTGTTGAACAGAGACAAAAATGAGAAGGCTTCTTCCCCTTCCTCACTAAGCCACCACCCTCCAAGTTACACGAGTGTCTGGTGATCTCTCCAAGGTCAGACACTCAGTTCAGTATTTCTTTGTATGTGAGAAGTTGCTGTGGAGACTGTGGTTCCAACAGTAAAGTTTTTGGGGTAACTTTGTAAAATGGGTGATAAAAAGAAATAGAAGATTGAATCAGAACAACGAGTGCTTAATCTGGAGTGCGCATATAGATACTTGCTTACTTATATGAGAAACAAAATATTGTGCTTTACTCGCTGAGAAATAATAGCCATTCTGATGGAATGTAATCTTCTTCACCATTTTGAATCAAAACATCCTGACTTAGGAAAATTGGACAATGAAAAACAAATTAAAGCATCTAGATTGTTGAAAAATCTCAGTGGAGAACAACGGTTTTTCAAGAAAATAAACTCAGGAAATGAGGTGCCTACTCAGGTTAGTTCTCAGATTTCTGAAGAAATCAGTTTCAAACACGATTCTGGAGGACGATAAACTGATTGCTGACAAGAAGTGTAATACGTCTCATTAACTAGATGTAAACAGTAAGAAAACCTGAAAAATATATTAAAACTTGTACTGCTTAGCAAAGTAATTTTTTTTGTTTTGTTTTTTGGAGGGGGGAAGGTAGGGCAATTGAGGTCAAGTGACTTGCCCAAGGTCACATGGCTAGTTTTGTGTTAAGTGTCTGAGGCTGGATTTGAACTCAGGTCCTCCTGACTCCAGGGCTGGTCCTCTATTCAC
>CM053585.1:314461687-314483290 GCA_028646515.1 Pseudochirops corinnae | reverse complement strand
TCAAATTCTCTGATGATCCAGGAGTTCATCTCTGAAGGACATGAGTTGAAAGGAATGGAGCCTCTAGGGTACATAATGAGGATATTCTGGGAGGCTGTGCACTGGAAAGGCTTTGCCAGATTTCCCTAAAGAGTCTTCAATTCAAGCTTACGTCCCTAGTATAGACACTATACTAGGAGACTGATAAGGACGCTTCTTGAGTAATTTGCTTTCCTAGCAACTTGCTAGGGATGGCATTCTTCTAGGTCAAACAGAAGTTATACCCAGAATCACTGAATTTTAGAGATGTGAGGGACTTTATGGGATTTGGAACTAGAAAGAATCTTAGGAACAATTTTAGATATGAGGAGGGGGTCAGCTAGGTGGCACAGTAAATAGAGCACCAGCCTGGAGTCAGGAGGACCTGAGTTCAAGTTTGACCTCAGACACTTAACACTTACTAGCCATGTGACCTTGGGCAAGTCACTGAACCCCAATTGCCCTGCCCTCCCCCTCCAAAAAGCAAAAAAAAAAACCTAAATCTTTACAGATGAGGAAACTGAAACCCAAAAAAGTAAAGGGCCTGGCCCAAGTTCTCATAGGAATTGGCAAAGCTGGGACACTGGTACAGGACAAAAGGGCAGAACTTGATAACTGTGACCAAAGACTGAGGATTGGAAAGTGAATTAAGACTCCTAGGTATTCATTTGGGAAAGTTCAAGTAGATCGCTTTGGTTCAGCAGGGCAAGTGTCCCACTCAGTTGAAGTAGACCCATAGATGAACCACATGCACTCTTCTCAGGACGCACCTGAAGGAAGTTATGAGTGAGAACAACCACAGAATTCTTATGGAAAGAAATTATATGAGTCTGTATCAAAGTCTGGTGGGTAACTATCCCAAAAGCACAGAGCTGGAAGAGATTCGAAGAAGGCTTCTGATCCAACTAGTACCTGGGCAATAGTCCCTTCTCTAGCCTCCCTCATAAATGACCATCCAGCCTCTACAATGGAGGACTTCCTTCCCTCTCAAGGTAGTGTTCCATTCCACTTTGGGGCTATACTAATTAGTCTTCCTTCTGTTGAGTCAAAATCTGCCTTGCGGGCATAACTCTTCTTTCTGCCTTATGGAATCAAACAGAACGAGTCTAATCTCTCTCCCATGGTTTGTTTTTTTGGTTTTTTGGGGTTTTTTAGGAAGGAGGAAAAAAAAGAAAGGAGAGAGAGAGAAAAGAGAAAGAAGAAAAAAGAAGGGAAGTAGAATTGTGTCGTTTTTAGTTGTGTCTGACTCTTTGTAACCCCATTTGGGGTTTTCCCAGCAAAGATACTGGAGTGGTTTGCCATTTCCTTCACCTGCTTGTTTTACAGGTAAGGAAACTTTGGCAAACAGGGTTAAGTGTCTTACCCAGTGTCATGCAACTAGTAAGTGTCTGAAGTCAGATTTGAACTCAGAAAGATGAGTCTTCCTGACTCCAAGCCCAGCAGTCTATGCCCTATGGCACCACCTAGCTGCCCTTAGAACTGTGTGGTGGGAGACATATAGGACTGGGAACTAGGAGCCTGCTTGTACCATAGATTCATTGTGACATTCAGTTAGTGTCCTCTCTTTAAGAGAGTGTTCCTATCTGTGAGATGAAGACTGTAGTAGTAACCTTATCTACTAAGGCCCTGAAGTGAAGGCTGGGCTCATTTCTCCTAAGCCCTGCCCCAAAGGCTGGGCCAGTTTTTCCTAAAAGACAATGAAGTATCTTTGAGACCTAGGAGACTAAGGCTCATGCCATAGATGTGACTTCCCTATAGCCTAGGGCATGAAAAGGCAAACTAATGAGTCAGTGCCTTCAGACTTTATGGGTGTTCCACTGCCCTTTGAGTCAACCTAACCTCAACTATGATGGAGAGACATCTACCTGAACCAGCACTGTATTTATTTGAGTATCCTTTCCATGCTAGGGTCAAGTAAACCTCGTTGTATTAAATGTTAGGTTGTGATTTTTCTCATTTTTGTTTCAAACCCAAACTTGAATCACCAGATCAGTCTGGTGAGCAGACCTGACCACAATAAAGGGGCTGGGGTAGATGATTTCTAGAGTCCTTTCCAGCTCTGTCATTCTATGACTCTAGAGTATGGGGCCCCGTGGAGGGACAGGAAATGGAAATCCAAGATCACCTAGCCTAATGCAAGAAGTATAGTTACATTTATATTCATCTGTATGTCAGCATGAAGAAGAAATCTGACAAGGCTCAGAAGCCCTGTAGGCAGAGAAGATAACCTGTAGTTATGGAATGTAATGACCCACTGGGGGAGTGGGGGAACCAGTTGCAAAGGAAGTAGGCAGGGATGAGGTCAAATTTTCTAATGAGAATGGGTCATGCCAGAAATATCCACACAGAGGAAAACAAGGGAGATCATTCTGTTGCTTTAGATCTATTCCAGTAATTTTGAAAATGATAAGCTAGCAAAATGTTTGACAAAACTTTTGGACATTTATTTTTCTACTCTCTGAAAATTTTAGTTCAGTTTAAGTCATGCCCTTTTATTTCCTGTTGTTCTAGTTGGGCTGTATTTTAAGTAGTTCGTATATGAATGGATTGATCATTTATTACATGAGGATCTTCTTTACAATAGTTGGATAGTCACAGAACCATAAAACATCAGAGCCAGAAGAACCATAGAATCTTAGGATGAGTTCAAAAATACTGACGGCCAAAATTCCAGTACCACTAATACAGGCAACCCTAAGAGAATGAATGAATGAACGAATGAACGAACGAATGAATGAAAAAGCATTTATTAAGAGGGAATGGCTAAACAAATTAAGGTATATGAAGATGTAAGAAGGGACTAGCCAATGAACTCAGTCCTTAAGATCAGGTTTAGAATGTCAGCACATACATGTTCTTAAGTACATATGAGGATTGTATCAGCCAAGCACTCTGCACATGCTTGTAAGGACTGAACTTATTTCCTGGGGCCTGTTACAAATGCGGTGGACTATTACTAAACCAAAAGAAATAGTGAAGAACTAGAGAAGCATGGGGAGGCCTGTATGAACTGATACAAAGTAAAGCAAGCAGAACCAGGAAAACTGTACACAGTAGGCACATCAAAGTAAATGGACAGAACAACAAAACAAAAAAGAACAAAACTGAAAACAGTATAATTATAATGGCCAAGCTTAGCCTGAAGAAGGAAATGATAAAATGTAGCCCACCCTCCCTACCTCAGTGCTAAGTAATAGTTATAGAATTTTTAGAGGACTCCAAACAGATCATGGCTTGCACCTATCTGTTCTACCACAATCCTTAATTGCCCCCACCAAAAAACAAACAAACAAAATATCTCAAATGGTCTTTTCAGTGTAATCAGAAGACTATCTCCATATCCCCCAGGACTTCTTTCCTTGCCTTTTTCAGATCTACAAGATGAGTTGCTGATTATACTACAGGAATCCTGTATTGCTATAGTTTATGAAGACTTACATTAATCATCATCCAGCATCAGGGTTCTAGATTAGCAGGGACTCAGGTTCTCATTCTCCTTGGGTCATGTCCCTGCTAGAATCTCTTTGAGAACACGGAATTTGGTTCATTTCTTCTTTTCCCCTTTAGCAAAAAAAAACCATAACTCACTTCTAGATGAATACAATATCTTATTCCTCTTTCTCCAGAGTCATCTTAGGCCCTACAAACTCATAACACCCATTGCAAAAGTCTTAGGAAAATTCTACTATCCTAAGTTTCCTGCAATCTTTAGTTCCATGGCAGACAGATTCTGCTTCTCTATCATCTCTGCCCCTACTCTACAGTTGCTGTCCTCTCTGCTCCTACCTTGCTTCCACTGCTTCTGACTTCAACACATTCTGCAACTTTCCCAACATGGTGTTCTACATTTATATAAGCTTTTGCCTCTCCTCTGGCTCTCCACAGCTGGCCAGGCAGCAACCTGGAACTTGCTCCTGGAAGTTACCTCTAGTCTTCACATGCATCACTTTTCTGCCTTTCTCCTTCCTTCTTTCTAGCCTCTCTGCTCCACGCCTTTCTACATCATGTTTGGATTTGTTTTTTCTACCCATGACATTCTAAGAAATGCACTCAGCACAGTGCCTGGCACACAGTAGGTGCTTAATGAATCTTTATTGATGGATTAATTGATAAGAAATTAGGTCCTTCCCTAGGAATGAAGCTGTTCTCCAATCATTGGAGATAAAGGATGTTTCTAGTCTTTTGCTGCTGCAAATAAAACAGGTTAAATATTTTGTAATGATAGTTCATCCCCCACCCTTTTCATGATATTTTTAGGACAAAGTCCTAACAATAGAATCACTGGGTTAAAATGTAAGACTGGTCTTCAGGCTCTTAGTAGACATTGCCATATTCTCCAAAGCTCAGGACACCACCTGGAAAAAATAGATACTTGATATCCTCTCAAAATTTGTTTTCTAAACTTGACAAGCATTTTCCAAAAACAAGCATTCCCACATCCATTGTAGAACATAAAAAGGGGTTTATCCAGAGTGCCCTCAAAATTTTAGTGCTTTTTAAGGATTAATAGTTATTAATACTATTAAGTACATTTTAAAGTATTACTAAATATTAATGTTTTTAAATGCAGTAAGATTTTTGGTACACTCTCTACATGAAACTGTGAATCTATTATTCAAAAGTTGCATTTCATTAGAAATATGTAATAAATTCAAAATGTAACTTTCAAACCTTTCCTGTATACTGCAATTCTTTTTGACCTTCCATTCTCTTCTCATTTTTTTTGAATCCTAACCCTATACCCCCTCTGCCTTCCATCTTCCCCTCCTCCACTGAAAAGAAAGGAAAAACACTTGTAACAAACATACAGAGTCAAGCAAAACCAATGCTCATACTAGCCAACTCCAGAAATGTACATCTAATTCTGCATCTTCGTCTGTCACCTCTCTTCTATTGAAGGCGGTTATGCAGTACCACTGGTATTTTGGAATCCTGGTTGGTCATTTAGTTCATTCATAAATCTTTCAATGTTGTTTTTCTTTATCGTTTATTGTTATTGTATAAATTATTTTCTTGGTTCTCACTTCCTTTGTATCTATTTATGTCTTCCCCAGTTCTTTGAAACTGTCTCTTCTGTCTTTTCTTACAGTGTATTAATATTCTATCACATTCATAAACCATAATTTATTCAGTGATTCCCTAGTTGATTGGTGCCCCCTTAGTTTCTAGTTCTTTTCTATGATAAAAAGAACTACTACAATTAGTTTTGCACATAGGGATCCTTTTCCCTTTTTTTGATCTCTTTGTGGTATAGGCCTAGCAAAGGCCCAGTAGGGGTATTGCCCAGTCAAAGTTTAGTGACTTGGGGGTTTAATTGCTGATACTTTTCCACAGTGACTTGACCACTTCACAGATCAATGCACGTGGCATTGAATAAAGAAATTTGAATAGTATTGTCATTTTATTATCTTGGCAACTAATGTCTGTAATTATTTAGGTCTGTCTTTATATCTGTAAAGAATGGTTTATAGTTGTATCTGAATATTCCTGTGCATCTTGGAAAATAAGCTCCCAAATATTTCACACAATCTGTAGCTATTTTGAATGGGACTTCTCTTTCTCTTCCTGCTGGGTGTTATTGGCAATGTACAGAAAGAAATGGGTTAGATACTAAGCAGTCTTCATGGAATATGTCTATAAAGTGTAGGACAGCAAAACCTACAAGAGCACCAACCTCCCTTGACTGAAGTTCACAGCAGCAAGAAATTTAAGGTGGAATTACTAGCCAGTTGAGGTTATCCGTGTTGTGAGCAGGATGCAGCTATGGATAGGCTTGGAATTCAGCAGGGAGAATGTTCTTTGATAACTTGCTTAAATGAATTCCACTAACTGAGCTATCTTGGCCTGAGAGAACACAGTGCTGATAAAAGTATTTCAGAAGGCCCTGAATAAGAACTGAACTGATTAGCTGAACACTGTGCCTGGGAATCTGGCAGCCTTCATGGAGGTCATAATTCAAATGAGTGACCACATAGAAAACAAAAACACAGGCTCAGCGAATAGAGCACCTGCCCTGGAGTCAGGAGGACCTGAGTTCAAATTTGGCCTCAGATATGTACTGGCTGTGTGACCTTGGGCAAGTTACTTGACCCCAATTGCCCTTCTTTCTCCCCTCCAAAAAGACCAAAAAGAAACAAAACAGAAAACAAAAACAGAATGAAGCAGACTTTCCAATACCTGTGGGATGGTAGGAAAGTCTGTAATCTATGCAGCTGAGGGTCACCTAGAGACTGAAATCCCCTAAGAGGTGACAAAATTTGGTTCCTCTCATGACCTATTACCAAAATGCTAATGAATCCTGAAAGCAGAGGAAAGCCCTGAGCCTGAGTAAGGAGAAGCTGGATAGAAACCCAAAGGCAGCATGCATGCATAAAGGGTCTCAGGAACCTGAGTGCAACAGTTGGTAGACCTGGTAGCCTTGACTGTTCTTGGCTCCTTCCTTTCTCTGCTGTATCCCTTTTTGGTGGTTAGGTAGAGAAGCAGAGGATAGAATCAAAATATGTAACAGGATATGGCAATATTATATTCTATTAATATATGGATATTTTGATGCTATTAAAAACAACAAATATGAAACACGATGATTTAATATGTATAAAGAGTATTTTTCCCCCTTCTCAATGTGGAGAGAAAACAGAAGAAGGGAAAGAATTTGGAATCAAAAATGAAATTGTGAAAAAAAATTTTTAAAGAAAATTTTACTTTATTTTTGAGGGAGAATGCAGGACAATTGGGGTTAAGTGACTTGCCCAAGATCACACAGCTAGTAAGTGTTAAGTATCTGAGGCTGGATTTGAATTCAGGTCTTCCTGACTCCAGGACTGATACTCTATTCACTGAGCCGCCTAGCTGCCCCAGAAAATTTTTATGAATTTAAAAAATGTTTTAAAATAAAAAAAAAAAAACCCAAAACCAAATATCATCCCTGGATTCAGGAGTTCAAATCTGGCCTCAGACACTTGACACTTACTAGCTGTGTGACTTTGGGCAAGTCATATAACCCAAATTGCCTTGCCTTCCTTCCCCCCTCCAAAAAAACCCCACCTAAAGTAAATATGAAACACAAATAAAAATATGGCAAGCTAACAAAAAATTTTATATATGCTGACTATTACTATATATCTAAAAAATGTAAAGCAAGTGAACTTGGAAAGGCACAATAGAATTCATTTTTTGCTTGTTGTCCACTAATTTGTTTGGCTCTATTTTGTTGACTGCTAAGAGTTTTATATAGGATAATTCTTCATTCTTGGGTTTATATGGCTGTTGGTGGTTATTAAGTTTATAATAAAAAAGGGTTTTTTTAGTGAGTTGTCACTAATATTATGACTCATGCCAAAACTATAAATATTTTCATCATAGACCATTTGATGTCATTGTTCTTGGTATCTTGATTAACAGGAAAGAGGACTGAGATGTGGTGAGAGATCCTTATGAGGTATGAGCAGTGGTCTAAAGTAGACTTTCTAGGTTCCAGCTCCATGAATTTTATTTCTACCTGTTCATGGGCCTTCCTGTGACCCAACTGGTGAAACAGGATGATCAGGTCACCCCAGCCACACCTGCCTGAGCCTTTTTGGGTGCCCAGTCTTCGGAACTTAGGGTAATGGAGATTTTAATACTAGCCTAGTGGGCCTGGACAGAGGGTGTGTCCAGGTGGGAAGCACTTCCCCATAATAAGTTCAGTTTACCAAATTACTAATTAGGGTGGGGAGAAAGAAGGAAATAATCTTCTACCCTACCCTAATCATCTGTTCCTCCCTACTCATCAGTAGACTATGGAACCTAACAGAGACTATATATATATAGCCTCAGAATTGTTGGGTAATGGTGGGAATGAACGTCTCTCATCTTATTTATTACCAATGCTCACTCTGTGTGACTCCTCCTAATCCGATCCACTCCCAGAGCTAGAATGGTCTTTGAAGGTCATCATTTCCAACTGTGAGGGATAGTAGGGCGACCCTGGCTACTTCTTGCTCAGCGATCCACAAGGGGGAGGGCAATGGCATTGTTAGTACATGTGGTCAGCTGGCATCATGGTCAGTTTTGCACATGTCCTTTTCACCTCCTTCCTGTCCTCTAACTCTCATTACACTCCTCTGTGCAAGACTGCATGATAGACACTGTTGGGGAGATATAAAAACCACAAACAAACACACACACACGCAAGCATACACATGCACACACATACATACATGCATACATATACCCACAGACACACACACATATACACATACACACACACACACACACATACACAAACACAGCAGCTACAAATCCTGCTCCAGAATTAATAGCTATGTTGCTTGGCAAATTATGTAAACTTTCTGGGCCTTGGTTTCTTCAGCTGTAAAATAAAATGGGAATAATGAGAATAGTACCTATCTCAGACTAGTTAAAGGGTCCCTTAAGACAGTACTGTAAACCGTGAAACACTATAAATGCTGCAAGCTTTTGTCACTCTAGTAACCTGGGATTCAAGGGAGGAATTGCCTCCCTAGAGTTCCATTAGGGGCATGCAGTTTTTGTTTGAACATTAGTGGCGGCACTCAACTTCCTTGGGGCAGCAAGTTTCATTGTTGGACAGCTCTGGATGTTTAAAAAATTAGTTCTCTTTTATATTTTATTGAGATCAGTCTCCCCAAAGTAGCTTCCTCCCATTGTTCTTTCTTCTAGGGCCCAGGAGAAAAATTGTGTAATCCTTCTTTCCCATGATAGTTCTTCGAAGCTCTGAAGATAACTATCATGCCCCACCCTAAATCTCTTCTCCAGACTAAACATAGCTAGGTGGAACCGGAATGAATTCCAGTCCTCTCATACCCCTGATCCTTCTCTGGATATCCCAGCTTGTCCGTGTTAGAGTTTTTTGTAACCAAATGAACAGAGTCAAACTCCTTTCCAAACAGCCTTCATAACTTGAGACACTAAGAAAAGAGAGGGCCCTCCAGAGAGCACATTGAGTGCCAGAGACAGGGCACCTAATGAAAAACTTTGCTTTGATACCAATATTTAAATGTGTGTTGATTATCTGAAACTGCCACTTTCTTGGTCTCTTTTCACTCTTTTTTTTTGGATTTTTGGAAAGGGGAAGGCAGGGCAATTGGGGTTAAGTGACCTGCCCAAGGTCATATGGCTAGTAAGTGTTAAGTGTCTGAGGCTGGATTTGAACTCAGGTCCTCCTGACTCCAGGGCCAGTGCTCTATTCACTTCACCACCTAGCAGTCCCTTCTTTTCACTCTTTCAATCAACCTAGTAAATACCTACTATAATCCAGTGCTGAGCACAATATTACCACCAACCTCATTGACCCTTTGTCCTATAGGACAGTCCTTGGGCTCTTTGGAGATGACAAACTCCCTGGCAATTTCCTGCTCAATGATCAATGAGAGGATGGCTGTGCCATCCACACATGATCCACTGGATTTATGGTTAGCTTTGCACATTCTATTCTATTTCCTTCCTCTACCCCTTTGTTCTTTGCTTTCCCCTGGTCTGACTTTTGGTCTCATACTTTCCCTCATCCTCTAGAAAGACTGAAAGATGTTATTGTTTTTCGTAAGGATATCTAATCATGGATCTAGAGCTAAAGAGGAACATCTTAATGGAAAGGAATAGGGTCCAGCATCCCAGCCCCACTGGACCAAGCCGTGGGTGTTATTAGACACAGGGTCTTTGTCCTGGGTCTGACAGGTGGATTTCTACCATCTCTGAGTACTTAATCCCTTTTAGGGACCCCCACAAGCATTCAAGGCTCACCTTTGGGGGAGTTCTTTTCTTTTCTTAAATTAAGCCTGCTTATCAGATTATCAAGTGAGTTTGGTACTCCACTGGATTGCTCTATATAATGATAAGAATCTACTGGGGTTAAGTGGGGTAGCTTGTGTGTTGATAGGACCTCTGGATAAATTTTGCCTGAACTCCCATCTCAACAGCCCTTTGTATTGGCAGGAGAACTGTTGGGGAAATGGATAGGTAGGCAAGGGTTCTGTATGCTGTAGGGAAGAATTTTTACCCAGACCAATTTAGCTTCTCAAAGAGGGTGAAGTGGTGATTTCTTCTCAGCCTCAGGTCCTGAAACCCTGTAGGGGAGCCCCACATGTTCCAGGCAATGATTTGGAACTAGAGTTATTCTCTGAGAAGGGAGACTCAATTTTTTTCTTTTTCTTCTCTCTAATTTTCATTTTTGTTAATTATTTGGGCTTTTCCCCTTTTTTTTCTCTGTTTGGGTTGGGATAGGTTGTATGTAGTAAATGGGTAGTAACCTATGAGAATTTTATAAAACATCCTATTGTTAGTTGAATCTGTAGAACTTTGCATGGGAGTAGGATGGAGTGGGGATTGTGATCTCCAGGTCTACTGGTTGTGGTAGGCTACAGCTCTCCCTAAAAACTATCAAGTTTGGGATGACATAAAGGATTATGCTGAATAGACTGTTGGGAATCTTTACCTGGCATTTAGGAGACCACTTAGAACTGCACTACTCAGACCATTTGAGTCTCTTTAGGGAAAATTTTAGAGCAAAATTGTCCTTGAAAGGATAATAGTCAGTCGATAAATCAATAAACATTTATTAAGCACCTCTATCTGCCAATATGCTAAACACTGTGGACACATATATGAAAAAGAAAGATAGTACCTGGCCTCAAGGAGCCTCCAATCCAATGGGGGGAGGGGGAGACAACACGCAAAAGAAATGGTTGAACCCCCTCCATGACCCTAGAGGACTTTCCAGTATTGGGGAAAGAGACAAATGTGCCAAGTGTATCCCAACTGATTTGACAAGGACAGCAAATATTTAACTAGAGGGTAAGGAAGGTGATGAGGCATTTATAGAGCTGTTCTTAAGACTCTCACACTTTAGGAATGATAAAACAATCCCCTTACTGGCCACTGAGTTGACTGGATCTTTAAGAGGGAGTGACCACCTTCTTGTGCTTCTCTCCCCATCCCCAGCCGCAAATAACGTCAAGACTATTTGAGCTGTACCTAAACTCAGAGAAAGATATAGAAAGATTATAGTTTAAATGGAGACTGAAGCAAAACTCGTTATCGTTCTCTTTCATGTCTGGTTTTCCTTTTTTTTTTTTTTCTTTTCCCAGTGATCACTCATTGGTTACAGCCCTTCTATATGACCAAACTATTGTACAATGTGAAAGTATTTGCAAATCCTATACATAATTGCACGCCACCATGGGGGGGGGGGGAGGGAGGGGAGAAAATCTGAAACTCAAGTGATTGTGGAACTGAATCTTGTAAATTAAAAGTAAATGAGCAAATAAATAAATAAATAAAATTAAAAAAAAAAAAGACTATTTGAGCTGCCCCTATGAGAGGTAGGAGGAGATCCTCCCTTCTCCCCCATCTCAGCCTCACTGCAACTGCTCCCGTGTAGCAAAGAGAGCAAACACTCTGTTAGGTAAACTGAGTCTGGGCATTAGGGCTCCTTGCTGCCTTTTCCACTTTGTGTTCATTTTCCTGAGTATATAGATGAATGAACAGCAATCCCCAGGATGCAGGCATTTAGCCAGTCTCAGAGGTGACATTGCGAATTCAAGAGGCTCAGACGTCCAGGGTCTCTTGGTTGGAACTGGCTGAAGACATGGGGAGTTTTCTGAATCAGAGATGATATCATTTGCCAGAGACACCAACCTGGATGCAATAGTGTTTGAATGGCACAGAGCTGGGGTAAAATGTAAAATGCCTTTTCAGCAGTCCCACAAAATGCTTCATGTTCTAATGTTTAAGTGTTGACCCCACTCCAGGAGAGTATGAACTGTGGTTATTACAGCTGCTTGTTTTAAGTCTGTTAACACACTCTTTTGTTGTGAATATCTATTTTGTGAGTAGGAAACAAGTAGCTGTCCCATACCTGATTTGTATGGTATAATCAGTATCTTTTTATTCCTCCTTTGGAGAGACCCTAGACATAAACGAAACCTAAGCTATAGGTAAATCTTCCCTAGTCTACTAGTGTGGTAGTAAAACAAACCAAACTAAGAGATAAAAAGAATTTGATCCTTCTTTCAGGTGA
Organism: Pseudochirops corinnae; assembly: GCA_028646515.1. Taxonomy (NCBI): domain Eukaryota; kingdom Metazoa; phylum Chordata; class Mammalia; order Diprotodontia; family Pseudocheiridae; genus Pseudochirops; species Pseudochirops corinnae. The sequence goes on along the minus strand of CM053585.1, from coordinate 314,471,238 downwards.
TCTGGCTCCCCTAGGAATGAACCTGGACCTACCAGGTGAACATGTTCAAGGCACGTATATGTATATTGGCACTGAATGAAGGAGCAGTTATATAACCCCAGCCCTTTGAATCCAGATTTGTTAAAATCCTAAGAACTTCACTCCATTAGAGGGATTGTGAGGAAGTATAATGCCACCATTAATCCTCCTTCCTGATTCCTTGCCAAGTGAGCTGTCCTTGGGGTGAGTCCCGGGTCACACTGGTTCTGGGGGGTGGTGACTAATAACAATAATCCCTCACATCTGCAGGTTTTTACAAGTTGTGAACCTTGTTTATATGGTATTTCTGTTGATCCTTACAATAGCTTTGGGGGGAGGCAGAGTATTATTATCTGCCTTTTACACATGGGGAAACTAAGGCCCAGAGAGGGTTTGAGAAGGGAAGAGACTTACCTATTAGGCAGTGAGATAACTAGGAGAAGACCCCAATTCTCCAGACTCTCAGGCCAAGGCTTGTTCCAAAACAATGCACAACCCCAGAGATTCTCTGGTACTCAGAAGAAAGCAGTGTAGAGGAGGCCAGGCCCCCAAACACATTACCGAGAGGGTCTAGTTCATTTTATGGTCATCTCTGATTATGAATTTTGGTGACTAACAAAAAATCAGACCCGGAAGAGCCCTTATATGACCTCTAGTTCAACCTCCTCATTTAACAGTAGAGGAAAAAACCTAAGGCCCACTGGGGTATCTATTCAATTATCTAGTGGGAGATGCCAAGCTTCACAATTTTCCCAGGTTCAATAGCCTGTCCATGTTTGCTAAATTGAGCCATTCTTTTACAGATGACATCATTAGGGACATAATTTCCCCAGAAAGAAAAAGAAACTTACCCAAGACCATCCAAAGAACAACTGGCTTTTATTTTCCCCATACAGCAAGGACCCTCCACACACAGTCAAGGCTGTGGACCCTTCACTACATTCCCCAATGACCTATCTTTGCATTTCATTCTCTCTTGGTTGCTCGCTATTCGGGAGCCAGCCAGCCAATTCATTACTGCTGTATTCACAAGCTAATGGATGCTGACACTTATCTGTGTTACCTATTAAGTAATAGATATTTTCATAGGAGATGCCTAGAGATTTTGCCTCCATCCAAAGCAGCACCTTTATACTCATGAGTACATCTTGGTGTAAAGGAAAAAGCCCCAGGCTGGGAAATGAGGGTTTTGACCAGAGAAGTGACTTAATAGGAAAGCAGCCAGGACATTGGTATGAAGCACAGATTGCCCCATACTTAGCATTTCTCTCTCTCCCATGAAAGAAGGCTCTTGACTCCAGAGGCTTATCTGCCTCCCCTACTTGGGAGGATCCATTGTCCTGTCCTCCTAATCTTTGCATTCTAGCTAAAATCACCTGTTATATTGATGGTTCTTACAAAAAGCCCTGGCCTTGGAGTCAAGATGCTTGGGATCCAGTCTGATCTATTCCATGGACTCAGTGTATGGCCTTTCCCTCTTGGGGACTCAGTTTCCTCATCTGTAAAATTATGGGTTAGGACAAGAGGGTCTCTAAAGTCTCTTCCAGTTTTGACAATTTATAACTTATTCTTCTCTGGCCCCCCAGTCAACATTCTTTGCTTTCTAGGTCCTTTTGGGTGAGTGCCTCACAGTCTAACCTATTGAGGTTACATGGGTGGCCCCTTGAGTCAAGTAAATTATCCTTGACCCAAGCCTTGTCTTCCCATCACCCTTCACAGACCTCTGGTGCCCCCTTCAGGAAGATCCCAGGCACAGCAAAGTGAACTCAATAGGCAAGTGTTGGCTTTTAACTAAAAAGAGATTTAAATTAAAAACCGTTTTATCGAGCGTTTTCATTTTACAGATCAGATCGTCGGGACATTAAAACAGAGAGGGAAAATGGCTTACCCAAGGTCACTCCCAGAGCTGGGATTCAAAGCCGGATCCTCTGATTCCCAGTTCAGTCTGCTCTCCATTACATCAGGTGTCTGCCCAGTCCTGTGTTTGTGGTTTTGTCTGTTCCAAAGGAAGACTGGGTCCAAAATGGAACCATTTGGATGTTCAAGGATGAACTGAAAAACCTCCCCCAACTTTGACAGAGAACTCTGGGCCAGGGGTCAGGATCACAGATTTAGACCTAAAAGGTACCTTGGAGGTCACTATAGTCCCATCCTTCGTTTTATAGATGAGGAAGCTGAAAAGTGACTTTATCTGTGGACACACAGATGATAAGTGGCTGAGCCAGGATTAAAACCCCAGACTTCGCACTCCAAATCAAAGCTCCAGGAATGAATGTGCAGTGGAGGGGGCACGGGGATGATTGACTACTCCGTCTAGGATCAATTAATCAGCGAACGTGCATTTTGCACCCATTATGTTCCAGATGCTATTTGGGATCAGCTGAGATAATCACCGTAAAGCACTTAGCTTAGTATGTGTTTGGCATGTGTTAAGCGCTTTGTCAATGTTAGCTGTTATTACTCGGGTCATGGGATATAAAGACAATGAATGAATGAATGAATGAATGAATGAATGAATGAATGAAAAGCATTAATTAAATGCTTACTGTGGACCAGCTAGGTGGTTCAGTACACAGAGCGCTGGGCCTGGAGGCAGGAACATTCAACTTCCTGAGTTCAAATCAGGCCTCAGACACTTACTAGCTATGTGACCCTGGGCAAGTCACTTAACCCTGTTGGCCTCAGTTTCTTCTTCTGTCAAATGACCTGGAGAAGCACATGGTAAACCACTCCAGTATCTTTGCCAAGAAAACCCCAAATGAGTCACAAAGAGTCAGACATGACTGAAAACAACTCAACAACAACAAAAATGTGCCGCTCATTGGACTAACTGGGGATACAAATACAAAAGTGATTCGGGCCCTGCCCTCAAGAAGCTTATTTTCTAATGGAGAAAACACAAGAGAGTTATATATATATTAGAGAATTGTGGTCTGGGAAGTCATAAAGATGATGAGTAGAGAAAGGCAGTCCATTAACAAACCTTTTCCAGAAGCAGATCATAATGGTAATTCATCTACAATTCTCAGAGAAAGAAATGGAAAGAGCAGGAAACGACCAGAGTAAAGATGAGCTTCTGTAGTTATAAGAACAAAGGAAGGTCTGAGCCAACTAGTTCCTGGAGCTGAGTGGCTAGCCACGTCTGGCCTGCCCTTTCCCAGAGAGAGGAATCCACCCAGGCCCAAACAAGATGGTCTGTACATTCAGGGAACCGACAGCCTTGTGGAGGAGACATGTATATGTATGGGTACAAACACACAAAACAGATTCACAGTATCTTTGGAGGCAAAGGCATTAATTGCTGGAGACCAGAGAAAGGCCTCTGAGCTTTGTCTTGAAAGAAACTAGGAATTCCAAGAGATGGAGGTGAGGAGGGAGATGGTTTTAAGCATGAGGGACAAACCAGCGTCAAGGTGTGTCCTGTGATAGTCCTGAAGAACAGCGAGTCTACCCACGTGAGCAGCCTAGAGGGGAGCGATGTGTAAGAAGACGAGAAAGCTAGAAATTTTAAGTGAAGTAGAGACAAAGTGACAGCCTGAGTGGAAGGCAAGCTCACAAAACTGGTTACTTTTCCTTTCGTTTTGTTAAGGATAAAGAGGAGCTAGAAAGCTGCCCTTTCTCCTTTCCAGTCTTTCTACTTATATCCTTATTGATTTATCTGAATTCCATAGATTTCACCCCATCAATTATTCCCTCTTCACACACCTCTCATCTTCAGTCTCTCCCTATCTGTCGACTCCTACTGCTGTCTACAAACACACTCATCTCTCACTTGCCCTTAAAAAACCTTCACTGACCCTGCCAGGGATCCCCAGTTCTGGCTCCAAAAAATAAGAAACTTCTTTGATTGGCAAATAAAGGTCTTCACAAACTTTTTTTTTTTGTATTTTTGGAGGGGAGAAGGCAAGGGAATTGGGGTTAAGTGACTTTTCCAAGGTCACACAGCTAGTAAATGTTAAGTATCTGAGGTCAGATTTGAACTGAGGTCCTCCTGACTCCAGGGCCAGTGCTCTATTCACTCTGCCACCTACTTGCCCCAAACAGTTTTTTTTTTGAAACATACAAAGAACAGGAAAACTGAAGGAATCACAGACAAGTAACATGTTGAATTATATATATGTGTATATATGTTACATATATGAGTGTCTAATAACAGAGGGTTATTCATGTTCAGATACCTATGCCACCCATCCTGGAATGTAAGCTTAATCCTTTGCTGCAGGGTGGGCAGTATCTAATCACATGATTTGATTTAATTCAAGAATTATTTGTTAACCATCTATACTGTGCAAGACAGCGTACTGAGATGAGCTCACCAAAAAACAAAGCCAAACAAAACGATTTTTGCTCTCAAGGAGCTTACATTCTACTGGAGATTTATCATATATCAACATAAGTAAATATGCACAAATTTAAGGAAGAGAATACTAACAACTAAGGACATGAGGAAAGGCTCCATCGAGAAGCTGGCATTTGAATAAACCTTGAAGGAGCAGAGGAAGAGGAGGAGGAGGTGAGGTACCCAGCTATCACACCAAGCACTCGACTCTAAAAGGGGAGCTCTAATTCCTGAGCTGGTAGGATGCAGTTGACTGGTAAACTTCAAAGCTGAAAATGAGCCTTGGAAGAGCCAGCAGAGTTTCTTCCCCCAGGACTCAGCTCCCAGGCCCATAGGTGGGACTGAACAAAAGCAGTTTGTTCCCCCATGAGGAAGAAACATTTCTTCACTTGACTCCAGCATAACTTGGGGTGTGAGTTATTGTTTAGTTTGATTTGATGAAGCTCCCCTGAGCCAGTTTCCTGGGGCAGGGTTGGGAGGGAACATCTGAGCAGGAAGTTTCTTCTACTCCTCCTTGTTTGAGTGTTTATCAATCACCTTTTTGGTGTTGTAGGGAAAGAGGATGGCCTTTTTATTACAGGAGGGGGACTCAGAACCTTGTTTAGGTGGGATCTGAACCTTGGTCTAAGAGCCTCCTCCTAGCTCCTGAGCAGAACTAGGTCTCTGCTGCCCTACACGACTGCCCAGGACCCTAATGAAGCCATTTCTGTCTCAGCAGTCACATTGGACTCAATATTCTAATACTCATAGGATCCGAAGCTAGAAGCATTTAACATAGCATTCAGAGCTAGAAGGGACTTTAGAAATGCTAGGATCCTAGATCTGTAGCTGACAGAAACCTCAGAGACGACGTCAGCCAATCAAGGCTTCTTGTATAGAATCAGCATGACATTGTAGAGACACTCCTGGTCTTGGAGCTACCGGATCTAATCCCCACTCAGATACTATATTGTCTGTGTGACCCTGCCCTCCCTCTGTGATTATTTCTAATTTATCCTGTCTATAACTTGTCTGTACATAGTTATTTTCATGTTATCTCCCCCAATGGATTGTGAACTCCTGAAGGGCAGGGATTGTCTTTTATCTTCCTGTGAATTCTCAGCACTTACCACAGTGGTTGGTACATAGTAGGTACTTACAACAGATGGCCCTGGACAAGTCATGGGATCTCAGAAGGCATTTAGTCTAACCTTTACCTGAGCAGAAATCCTCTCTGTAACCTGACAAGAAGCTAAGTGCTTATTCAGTCTCAACTTGAGGGACCTCAATGATGGGCTACTCACTGCTTCCTGGGACTGCTCATTCCACTTTTGAACAGCATTATTAGGAAGATGAACAGAGATCTAGAAAGGAATATTCTGGGAAACACTTCCACTAGCCCCAGAATAATAGCAGCTGCTTTTGCCCAAAAGCAACCTTTTAACTCCTTGCTGTCCCACGTCCTGATCTAGAGGATGAAATGAAACATTAAATCATGGAATATAATTACATTTTGGCTCTCGACCCTAGTTCTTTGGGGTGACATTTGACTATCTCATGTAATTAGATCCTCAGTATCTGATCACAGCAATTGAAATACCTAAATTGAAATGAAAATAGGAAAAATTCTGCCTCACCTGATCAAAGATAGTCAAAGTTAACTATATCTTCTTCTTTTATGGTTTTTCTTTTCCTGGATCTTCTGTGTGGATAAGGAAATTCCCCACTGAGCACATGCACCCAGTCATGTCTTGTAAAAGAAATTGGAGGAGGGAAACGGCATCCACTTTCCTTCCTCAGCAATAAAGGAATGTGGAGAAAGAAAAGACGTTCTTGGTTTGCCAAGGTTGAGAATGGGATTCATTCATAATTTGTGTTTCTTACACTCTGATTTTGGTTCTGTGGCATCTGTCCCTTCTATAGCCCCTGGTGCTGCTTGCCTCATGACCGGAATAACCAAAAGAGTTCACCAACACAGACAGTATCCCTATTATCCTGTTGTATTAGTCCTGTCTTTGACCACGTTGCTGTCGTAGAGGGAGAAATGGAGAACAAGACTGATTCCACATTTGAACAGAGCTGCATTAGCAAAGTGACCTTGTTAGCAATGTCAGCTACAGAAATTGTTTATGAAGCACAATGTTCCCGAGAACTGCTTCTTCTCTCTGTTCCAGGATAAGCCCAACACAATGTTCCAGGCATTGTAAATATTTTCCTAATTAATGGGATGACAGTCATCCAAGAATCTCCAAAATGGTGTGTATTTAGGCTTTACACAGTTGGAACAGCGACCTTGACTCCCCTCATAAGTAGGTAAGAACTCTGTTCTTCAGCCATCTCTACATTTCCATCTGGCTGTACTCCTCTGGACTTCTCTATCAAGACCCTGCACTGGATACTTTCTCCTTCCCATCCTTTATCTCCCTTTTGTATGGTGTCTTCCTCCATTAGAATATAAGCTCCTTGAGGGCAGGTAACATATACATACATATATGTATGTGTGTGTGTGTGTGTGTGTGCTTGCCTTTGCATTCCCTATACTTAGCACACAGTAAGTCATTAATAAATGCTTGCTGACTCTTTGCTGACTGTCTGTTTGGCTTATGTGACAGCATTCAGTCTAGTTCATTGTCAAAGGGATCCCTGAGAGTCTTGAAATTGGGGAGGGAAATCAGAGAGGGGGAAAAGTACCCATTCAGCCTCCCAGACCTTGTTCTGCTGTTGCTTCTCTATGAATCACCCCAGGCCTATGAGTAAATCACAGAGACTATAGAACAAGCAGAGTCTCACCAGACCCAAAATACTTATACACTCCCTCACTAGCTATTGTAAGGAGATAACTTTGTAAACTTTAATGTGCAATAGGAACATGAACTGTTATTTCAGCAAGCAATTGTGTGTTTCCAGTGGTTTGGAACTCCTCCAATTTGCTATCATGTCAGTCACTTTCAGGCAATATTAGTTAATAAGCATGGATGCATTATCTAGGTTATTAGGACAGCTTCTTTTCAGAGGCATGATCAAGAATGTTTTCACCTGAGGGGAAAAACAGTTTAATAGGAGATGGAGCAACAGGAGGGAGCAGGCTGGTTTTCACCCTAAGAGCACTGAAGATAAGTCAGGCCCCATCCCAGCTTCCTCCCAGCCCCAACAGGAGAGAATGCCTGACTGCTCCTTTTCCCAGCTACACTGCATGGATATGATTTCTGCAGTATTCTGTCTCTGACAACACCATTTAGGAGAGTATTTCTATTGTATAATCCTCTGTTGGTGAAATGTTGCAGCCTACCTATGCCATAAGGTGCTTTAGGAAATCTGAGGAAGAAGAAACACTTTCAGCTAGATCAGAGAAACAGCCCAGGTATCACCTGAGTGGAGCCTAGGAGGATTCCGACAGGTGAAGATAACTAGGAGTGAAGGAAAAATGCTTTGGGTGATGGTATGGAAATGGGAGGCAGCCTGCCAGGTGGGGAGAACGGTGGCTAGAACCTACATTACATGAAGAGTAATTTGGAAACAAGTCTAGAAAAGTCGATTTTTTGGAGCCAGATGATAAGCGGGCTTTAAATTCCAAGCTAAACAGTTTGTATTTTATCCTAGAGACAATTTAAAAAAAGCCATAGAAATATTACTTTGGCAGCAGTGTGAAGGCTGGACTGGAGACAGTAAAGGCAGAAAGAGAGAGGGGGGAGAGAAAGAGACAGAGAGAGAAACAGATGGAGAGGGGGATGGAGAAAGAGACAGACTTTGTCTCTGAAAGGTGGCACAGTGGCTAGAACTCTTGGCTGGGAATCTGGAAGACTTGTGTTCAGTTCTGGTCTTAGACATCTACTAGCTGTGTGACCCTGGGCAAGTCACTTAATTTCCTCAATTGTAAAATGAAAATAATGATAGCATCTACCTTACGAGATAGGTTGAGGGGGAAAAATGAGATAATATTCGTAAGACTCTTAGCATCATACCTGGCACATTGTAAATATTTAACTAGTGCTTATCTATTCCTTTCCCCTATCAATGAGGCAAGCTTCTGATGGAAGCAAGAGGAGAGATCATTTTTGAAGCATTTGGGAAAACAGGAGAGGTGCTACATAATTAGAAACAGGAAAATGTCTTGACTTTGAAAACAGGGAGGAGTATAGAGCCTTTAGTCTAAAGCAGTGGTTCTCAACCTTCCTAATGCTGCAACCCTTTGATACAGTTCCTCATGTGGTGGTGACCCCCAACCATAAAATTATTTTTGTTGCTACTTCATATCTGTAATTTTGCTACTGTTATGAATCATAATGTAAATATCTGATATGCAGGATGTATTTTCATTGTTACAAATTGAACATAACCCACAGGTTGAGAACCACTGGAACTCTAAAGATCGATGAACTTGAATTTTAATTCCTGGGAAAATTCTAAACCATATTATTAAAGAGATTGTTCATGAGTATTTAAGATGGAAAATGGTGACCCATAATATCATACAATCAAGAATAGGTCATGGCATACTCACCTCATCTCTATTTTTGACCAGGTGACTAGACTGATCGATTAGGAAAATTTAAAAGAAATAGAATCCTTAGATCACATGCATTTCACATCTCATATTATTTTTGTGGATAGGATGGAGAGACACAGATGAGAGTATTGCAGGTGGGTTTAGTAATCAAAAAGCATTGATTAAACACCTACTATGTGCTAGCTATTATGTTAAATACTGAGACTGGACCTAGAAGGTTAGAGATTAATAGGTACGTAGATATTAACCTGCAGAAGTCTCTTTTGGAATATCCTAGGGATCAGGATCTGGCCCTGACCCTGACCCTGGTGCTGCTTAACATTTTTAATAGTAACATGGATAGGGTTGTATCCCAGAGAGATCATAGAAGTGGGAGGAAGACCCATAGGTACAAAAATATTTATTGCATCTATCTTTGTGGTGGCAAAAAACTGGAAATATAGTGGATGCCCATCAATTGGGGAATGGCTAAACAAGTCGTGGTGTATGAATGTAATGGAATACTATTGTACCATAAGAAATGGGGAGGAGATGGACTTCATATTTACCTGGAGAGGCTTATACAAACTGATGCTAAGTGAGAAGAGCAGAACCAGGAAAAATTTGTACACAGTGTCAGACACATTGTATGTGTGATGACCAACTTTGATAAACTGGACTCTTCTCAACAACGCACAGTTATAAGACAACTCTACAAGTGTCAGGATG
>CM053585.1:314441080-314461187 GCA_028646515.1 Pseudochirops corinnae | reverse complement strand
GTTTTGTCATTTTAGCCAATCTGACTGGTGAGATGTGGTACCTCAAAGTTGTTTTGATTTGCATTTCTCGAATCAATAGTGATTTAGAGCATTTTTCCATATGCTTAAAGATATCTTTAATTTCTTCCTCTGAAAATTGCCCATGAACAGGCAATTTTCAAAGAAATCAAAGCTATCTAGATTCATATAAAAAAGTTCTAAATCACTACTAGTTAGAGAAATGCAAATTAAAACAACTTTGAAATACCACCTCATACCTCCTACCTCATACCTGTCATATTGGCTAATATGACAGAAAAGGAAATTGACAAATGTTGAAGGGAATATGGAAAAAGTGGGACACTAATGAACTGTTGGTAGAGTTGTGAACTGATCCAACCATTCTGGAGAACAATTTGGAACTACACCCAAAGGGCTATAAAATTGTACATACCCTTTGATCTAGGAATACCATTTTTAGGTCTGTATCCTAAAGAGATCACAAAATAGGGGAAAGGACCCACATGAACAAAAATATTTATAGCACCTCTTTTAGCAATGGCAAAGAATTGGAAATTGAGGGGATGTCCATTAATTGGGGAATGGCTGAACAAGTATATGAATGTCATGGAGTACTATTGTTCCATAAGAAATGGTAAGCAGGTGGATTTCAAAAAAACCTGGTAAGATTTATAGCCATGGAAAATGAAGTGAACAGAACCAGTAACCACAATATTATACAATGATCAACTTTGAGTAACTCATTCTTAGCAATACAATGATTCAAGACATTTCTGAAGGACTTACAATGAAAAGTGCTATCCATCTCCAGAGAAAGAACTGTTGGAGTCTGAATACAGACTGAAGCATACTTTTTTTTAACTTTTTTTGTTTTTGCCTTTCTTTTTCTTTCTTTCTTTCTCTCTCTCTTTCTTCCTTCCTTCTTGCCTCCCTCCTTCTGTCCCTCCCTTCCTTGTTTCCTTCCTTCCTTCTTTCCTTCCTTCCTTTCTTTCTTTCTAACATGGCTAACATGGAAATATGTTTTCTATGATTTAACACGCATAATTGATATAACATTTCTTGCCTTCACAATGAGTGGATGAGAAGTGGGAGGGAGGGAGAAAGAATTCAAAACTCAATTTTAAAAAAGAAATAAAGAACTTGAACAACAAAATTCCTTTCTCTGACCATTAACTGTCATTCTACTTCTCTACCTCAGTCCTTAGCCTTCAATTTTCTCTTGGTCTCCAGTTTCTTCACTTTTCTCTGTCCTTATACCTGCCTTTACCCTTGCTCTGGGCTCATTTTCTTCCCTTAAAAGTCTTGATCCTATTTAATCAGTTCAACTATACATTGCATTTTGACCCTTGCATCCTTGATCCCTTGATCTGCCTCTGTACAAATCCAACTAATCTTCATCCTTGTGTGATCACCTCATGCCTACCTTCTTCAGTTCTACTTTTATACCACAGAATAATGCTGGAGGAAATCACACGGCCTTACTCAGCCTCTAAAATTCATATTACTTAATTTTGTAGGGGCTGGCACTGCTACATTTCTTACCTGGTGCTTTCCCTCTGGAGCAATACCTTTACCAAGAGTTTTACATACTTCTTTTTGGACTGGATTTGTGCTTTTATTGTTATGGGGAGCTATCATTGCGGAAATTCCCCTTTCCCAATGCAGGTCTATACCCTTTCTGTAACTGATAATTATGGGAGCACTCAGGTTAAGTGACTTGTCTAGGTCAAAACAAAAACTTACTGAAAGTTACTCTAGATTCTCCTATCACCATTACTCAACAATCTCTTACCCTTTGAGGTTCACACTTTTCAAATTTATTGCCCATTCCAGACCCTACTGGAAATTATCCATACCTAGGATTTTCTCCTTCTTCCTCAATGAATCCAGGGCCTGGCTCATAGTCATTCCTCTCCTGTCCAACTCCTGCCTTCAAATTAGAAGACTCAGATCTAGTTATAAAGGCTGATACTGTAAGCAATTTGGGAGAGCAAGGAATAGTTTACCTATCAGATTTATAAAAAAGGAAAGATTTTATGACCAAACAAGAGTTAGAGAGCACTACAAAATGCAAAATGGATAATTTTGATTATATTAAATTGAAAAGTTTTTGCACAAATAAAGCTAATGTAACTAAGATTAGGAGGGAAGTGGAAAATTGGGAAGGAAGTTTTATAACCACTGTCTCTGATAAAGGCCTCATTTCTAAAATATACAGAGAATTGAGTCAAATCTGTAAGAATAGGGGCGGCTACATGGTGCAATGAATAGAGCACCAGCCCTGGAGTCAGGAGGACCTGAGTTCAAATCCGACCTCAGATACTTAACACTAGCCTTGTGACCTTGTATGTCACTTAACCCCAACTACCCTCCAAAAAGCAAAAAACCAAAAACCAAAAATGCCCCAAACATATAAGAATACAAGTCATTCTCCAATTGATAAATGGTCAAAGGATATGAACAGGCAATTTTCTTTTTCTTTTCTTGTTTTTACTTATTTATATATTTTTAAATTAAATTTTGTTTATTTTTAGTTTGTATCATTCATTTCCACAAGATTTTTGAGTTACTAATTTTCTTCCCATCTTTCCCCTACCCACCATCCCAAAACAGCAATCCCACTGTATATCCCTCCCCCAATCTGCTCTCTCCTATATCCTCCCCCATCCCTCCTCCCACTTCCCAGTGGAGCAAGATGGATTTCCATATCCCAGTGCCTGTGTATCTTATTTCCCAGTTTCATGTAAATAGTAATAATAATAATAATAATTTTTTTAAACATTTGATTTTACAACTTAGAATTCCAGAATCTTTCTCTTCCTTCCTCATCACCCACCCTTACTGGGAAGATAAGCAATTCAATATAGGTTATGCATGTGTAGTTATACAAAAAATTTCCATAGTGGATATATTGTAAAAGACTGACTATATTTCCCTCCATCCTATCCTGCCCCCCACTTGTTCTATTCTCTACTTTGACCCTGTCCCTCTTCAAAAGTGTGTGCTTTTAACTACCCTCCCACCCAACCTGCCCTCCCCTCTATCATCCCCCCTCTCATCCCCTTCCCCCCTACTCTGCTGTGCCCAATCTAGTGTGTATGTCATTCCCTCCCTAAGCCAAATTCAATGAGAGTAAGGGTGACCCATTCCCTTTTGCCTTCCCGTTCTTCCCCTCCACTGTAACAGTTATCCCTTGCCTCTTCTATATGAGATGATTAACCCCATTCTGTCTCTCCCTGTCTCCTCTCATTCTATTTCTCTCCTACCTCTTAATTATACCTTTTAAAATATCATCCCTTCCTATTCAATTGATCCTGTGCCCCCTGTCTACATACACATAAATATTTGCACTCACATATGTATTCATATGCATATATACCCTCCTATATAGACATGTGTTTATATATACGTATATATACATTTATATTCACTTCACTTATCCTCATACTGAGAAAAGTTTCATAAATTAAATTATCATTTTTCCATGTAGGCATGTAAATAGTTCAACTTTGATAAGTTCCTTATGATTTCTCTTCGCTGTTTACCTTCTCATGCTCTTCTTGCTTCTTGTATTTGAGTGTCAAATTTTCTCTTCAACTCTGGTTTTTTCATCAAGAAAGCTTGAAAGTCCTCTATTTCATTGAATGACCATATTTTCCCCTCAAACATTATACTCAGTTTTGCTGGGTAGGTGATATTTGGTTTTAATCCCAGCTCCTTTGACCTCTGGAATATCATATTCCAAGCCCTGTGATCCCCTTTGATCTTGTATTATCCTGATAATGTTTTCACAATATTCAAATTGTTTCTTCTTGGCTTCTTGTAATATTTTCTCCTTGACCTGGGAACTCTGGAACCTGGCTATAATATTCCTAGGAGTTTTCTTTTTAGGGTCTTTTTCAGGAGGTGATCAGTGAATTCTTTCTATTTCTATTTTGCCCTCTGGTTCTAAAATATCAGGGCAATTTTCCTTGAGAATTTCTTGAAGGATGATTTCTAGATTCTTTTTTTGATCATGACTTTCATGTAGTCCAGTAATTTTAAAATTATCTCTCCTGGATCTATTTTTCAGGTCAGTGGTTTTTCCAATGAGAAATTTCACATTGCCTTCTATTTTTCCATTTGTTTGGATCTGTTTTATATTATCTTGAATTCTCATAAAGTCTTTGGCTTCCATTGGCTCCAATCTAATTCTGAAGGAATTATTCTCTTCAGTGAGCTTTTGAAATTCTTTTTCCATCTGGCAAATTCGGCTTCTTAAGGCATTCTTCTCCTCATTGGCTTTTTGGACCTCATTTGCTATTTGAGTTAATCTATTTTTTAAGGTGTTATTTTCTTCAGTCAAGTTGTTGACTTTCTTTTCATGATTTTCTTGCATCATTTTCATTTCTCTTCCCATTTTTTCCTTCACTTCTCTTGCTTGATTTTCAAAATTCTTCTTGAGGTTCTCCATGGCCTGTAATCAATTCATATTTTTCTCAGAAGCTTTTGGTGCAGGAGTTCTGACTTCATTGACTTCTTCTGGTCCCATGTTTTGATCCTTTTCGTCCCCAAAAAAGGAATTGCTGTACTTGCTTTGCTTCCTTTGCTTGCTCATGTTGCCACTCAATTACTTGACTTTTGAGATCTTTGCCACAATAGACTATGCTTCCAGAGGGGAGAGCTTTGTCCCAAATTGTTGGGGTTTTCACAGCTGCCAGAGCTATTTATTAGGAGGGTGCCGTCTCTGCAGCCCCCACAAACTCTGGCTCACTGGTCACACACCTCAGGACCACTATCCCAGACTGTGATCCAGATCCAGGCAGGTTAAAGCAAGAGTGGTTACCCTCTGAATGTTTGCTTGGCCCCCTTACCATCTGCAGGCCAGGAGCTCTGAAGCAGCCATGTGGAGGTGGCTGCAGGGCTGCCACACCTCCACTAGTTCTAGCTCAGGGGTAGGGGCTCGACCCACTCCTCCAACCCCCCCCTGCCAGTTCCAACAGAGTTCTACACTGACCTCTCACTTTTTTTTTGGCATTTATGGGTTGATAATTCTGGAAACCACCATTGCTGCTGGTGATCTACTCTCCCGAAGTCCTCTGAAAGTACTGTTTGCGTCCTCCCTGAGGCTAAAACCTCAGGCTCATGTGGGGCTGGGCTCGGCTCCCAGCATGCTGTGATGAACCCTTCCTGCTGGCCTGCCAGGATGCCTTCAGCAGGAGATTTGTTTCTTTCTGTTACTTTGTGGGTTCTGTAGCTCTAAAATTTGCTTATCCATATTTTATAGGTATTTGAGGTGGTTATGGGAGGAGCCATGGAGTTTTCCGGCTTCCATGCCACCATCTTGGCTCTGCCCCCTGAACAGGCCATTTTCAGAGGAAGAAATTAAAGATATCTATAAGTATATAAAAAATGCTCTAAATCACTATTGATTAGAGAAATGCAAATCAAAACAGCTCTGAAGTACCACATCTCACCAATCAGATTGGCTAAGATGACAAAACAGGAAAATGATAAATAGTAGAGATGATGTGGAAAAATTAGAACACTAAAGCATTATTGGGGGAGTTGTTAAGTGATCCAACCATTCTGGAGAGCATTCTGGAACTATGCCCAAAGGACTATAAAAATGTGCATACCCTTTGACCCAGCAATACCACTTCTAGGGCTATATCCCAAAGACATCATACAAGTGGGAGGAGGACCCATATGTAGAAAAATATTTATAGTAGCTCTTTTTGTGGTGACAAAGAATTGGAAATCAAGGGGATGTCCATCAATTGGGGAATGACTAAACAAGCTGTGGTATATGAATGTAATGGAATACTACTGTACTATAAGAAATGAGGAACAGATGGACTTCATAATAACCTGGAGAAATTTACATAAACTGATGCCAAGTGAGAAGAGGACAACCAGGAGAACTTTGTACACAATTAGAGGCATATCGTATGTGTGACAACTAACTTCAACAGACTGGGCTCCTCTCAGCAATACAAGGTTAGAAGACAACCACAGGAGACTCATGATGGAAAGAGATATCCACATCCAGAGAAAGAACTACAGAGTCTGAATGCAGATAGAAAGCAAACTACTTGCTCTCTCTCTTTTTTGTTTTGTCCCTTCTTCCTCATTGTCCACTCCATTGATTATAATCCTTCTTTACAACTTGGCTAATGTTTAATGTGAAGGTATTTGTAGAACCTGTATCAGATGGCACTCCACCATGGGGGAGGGTTGAGGAGGGGAGGGGGGGCGAATTCGGAACTGTGGAACCTAATGTTGTAAACTAAAAGTAAATAAATAAATTTTTTAAAAATTAGAAGACTCGAAAATACATATTTGTTGATATTGCATCAAAGGTATGGGCAGCTAGGTGGTATAGTGGCTATAGGACCAGGTGTGGAGTTAGGAAGAACTGAGTTCAAATCCAGCCTCATACATTCACTAGCTGTGCGAATCTGGGCAAGTCATTTACCTCCGTTTTCTCATCTGTAAAAAGAGGATGATGGTAGTACCTACCTCCCGGGGTGGTTGTGAGGATCTAATGAGATAATAATTGTAAAGCACTTAGCACAGTGTCTGGGACTTAGCAAATGCTGTATGAATGGTAGCTATTATTATTATTATTATTATAATACACTAACTTCCCATTTCCTCAATCTGTGCTTTCCCCATGACTTCATTTTACATTCCATCTCTGCTGCAGAGATGGCCATACCCTTGATATTGTCATCACCCATAAATGCATTACTTCCATGTTCATGAACTCTGAAATCCTTTACCTGATCATCACCTTCTATTATTCCATCTTTCTCTGTTTCTTGTAATCCTAACCCCATTCTTAATCCTCACTTTGATGTCCAATCCTCCCACTCCTTAGTTTTTTCCTCAGGCCATTCCCACTGAACAGGCTCTTCCCTTCCCTGTCCAAATACACTGGTGAATCACTTCAATTCTCCCCTCTTCTCTTCATAGGAGTGTCTTTTCCCCTTGTCCCATCACCAATCTTGCCTTGTGCCAAACCCTGGCCTTGGATTATTCCCACCTTATATGAAAATCACTCTCATTCAAATGCTTCTAAACAAACCTGGAGAAAGTTAAGAAACTCTGATGACTAGAACCCCTACAAATTTATATCACATAATCTTAACCTGCCCTCATTGCAGGGACGCTATCCTTTTACAACTTCCTAATGGATTCACTCTCCCACTCACTATAGTAGATATTCCAAACCTTCCTATCTCGAGTTTTCTATGGCAGCCCTTTCCCTGCCCTCTCAGCCAAACACTTCATCTCATACTTCATCAAAAAAATTGAGGTCATGTGTTAAAAGGTCTCTTTTCTTCCTTCTTTCTCATCTCACAACACATACATGTCTTCCTTTATCTCCTCCTTTACCGCTACCCGTCTCTGATGAAGAGTTGGCTCCTTCTCCTTGCCAAGGCACAAATCTCTCTACATTCACAAGTGATTACATTCTTTATTTTCTTCTCTAGCAGATTGTCCTCCCTATCATCCCCACTCCTTCTAATTTTCGATCTCTATTGGATCATTCTCAACTGCCTACAAACAGGCTCATGTCTCCCTCAACCTTAAAAAAACACTCGCTTGATTCTACTCTTCCCAATAGCTATAGCTCTCCTCCCCATAGTGGCTAAACTCTTTGAGGAGGTGGTCTACAATCAAGGTCTTCATTCCCACGTCCTCTTTAAATCTCTTCTAAACTCTAGGCAGTCTGGCTTCTGACCTCATCAACTAACTGCTTTCTCCAAAGTTGCTAATCATCTCTTAACTGCTAAATCTCAAGGTCTTTTCTCAGTCCTCATGTTTCTTGTCCTCTCTGCAGCCTTTGACAGTATTGATCACCCTCTTCTCCTAGATACTTTTTATTCTCTCCATTTTCCTGATATTGTTCTCTCCTAGTCCACCTCTTGCCTGTCTAACCATTCCTCTGTCTCCTTTGCTGAATCTTCACCCAGGTCATGCCCACTAACTATGAGTATCCCCCAAGGCTCTATTCCTGGGCCTTCTTCTCTTCTCCCTCTAGACCAGTGGTTCTCAACCTTCCTAATGCCACGACCCTTTAATACTCGTATGTGGGTGTATCTACATGTGGGCGGACCCGCCTGGAGATGGATAGAGGAGCAGTGTCTCGGTTCCTAAGACTGTCGGAAATATGTGTTTTCCGATGGTTTTAGGCGACCCCCAAAGGGATCACAACCCACAGATTGAGAACCGCTGCTCTAGACTATTTCACTTTCACATCAGCTTCAATTGTCTTCTCCATGTAGATCCATAACTCCAACTCTCATAGCCTCCTTCCGAGGCTCTGTTCTCAAATCACCAACTGCCTCCTGGACATCTCAAACTGGATGTCCTGTAGGCATCCCTACAAACTCAACATGTCCAAAATGGAACTAACTCATCATCTTCCTCCCAAACACTTTGTTCTTCCCAATTCCTTATTACTGTTGAGGGCACCACCATCTTGCCAGTCACCCAAGCTTGCAATCTCCTTGATTCCTTCCTTGCTATCAATTCACATATCCAATCTGTTGTCTAGTTTATAATTTTTACCTTAAGGACATCTTTAGTCTATGTCCCCTTCTCTCTATAATTCAGAAAACCTTGCTGTTCCTTAAACAAGAAACTCCATTTTCCCACTCTGCTTTTTCCCTTGGCTGTCCCTCATGCCTAGAAGACTCTCCTTTCTCACCTCCACTTTCTGGCTTCCTTGGAGACTCAGCTTAGACTTCCTAGTCTTGTGCAAGAGATCTTTGCCATCCTTACCTCTCAGCCTCCACTGCTAACCTCCCTCTGGGATTATCTCCCGTTTACCCTGGGTCTATCTCGTCTGTACGTATGTAGTTATTTGCATTCTGTCTCTCCTATTATAAATGAGCTTCTTGAGGGCAGAGATCATGTTTTTGCCTTTTCTGACACGTGGTAAGTGCTTAAGAAATGCTTGTTGACTAACGATTGATTATGAGAGAGCTAGGTGGCCCAGTGGATAGAGCCCTGGACCTGGAGTCAAGAAGACTGTCAGCAAGTCTTTTAACAGAAGTCATATTCTGTCTACTCTTCTATAAAATGGGGGTAAAAATAGCACCTATTTTATACAGTGGGATGGTTGTTTTGAGGTGTTGGGTATGGGAAAGATGGGGAGAAAATTTGTAGCTTAAAATCTTGTGGAAATGAATGACGTAAACAAGAAAATAAATAAATTTTAAAAAAATTTTTAAAAAATAGCCAATGTTGTCAAAAAAAAAAAAGCATCTATTTCCCAGAGTTGTGAGGATAAAAACAGACATTTGTGCTTTGTATAAAACATTAAACTAAAACCATTGAAACATTGCATAAATGCTAGTTATTATTATTATTATTATTACTATTACGTGTCAGAGTTTGACCTAATCCTGAGGCTACCTTTCTATAATAATATAATAATAGCTAGTATTTGTTACTGTTGAGTTGTTTCAGTCATGTTTGGCTCTTCATGACCCTATTTGGGATTTTCTTGGCAAAGACACAGGAGTAGTTTGCTATTTCTTTTCCATTTCATTTTACAGCTGAGGAACTGAGGCAAACAGGGTTAAGTGACCTGCTCAGGGTCACACAACTAATAAGTGTCAGGTTTGAATTCAGATGAGTCTTCCTGATTCCAAACCCAGTGCTCTATCCACTGCACCACTTAGCTTCCCCATAAACAGAATGCTTTAATATTTGCGTAATGTTTTAGGTATGTTATGTCATTTGATCCTCAGAATAATTCTGTGAGGTATGTACTATTATCACTCTTTTTCAGATGGGAAACTGAGGCTTAGAAAGGTTAGGTGTCTTCTGCAGAGTCACACAGCTAATAAGTCAGGGAAGGTCTTGACTGTGCTTTCTTACTACAGGTCCAAAACTCTCTCCATTGGGCCACCTAGCCTCTGTTTCAGGCTAGACATTTCCTGTTTTATTTCATTTAATTCTCATAACATTCTATGAATTAGCTGTTATAACGTTATTCTCCACATTTCACAGATAAGAAAGCCAACTGAGAGAAATCAAGGGACTTTTTCAAGGTCACGTAGGTATTATATGAGCTTAGCCTCAAACCCAGGGTTCTTTTCAAATTTTCCCTTATCACTTTACCCTGTTTGTACATAGCTTGTAACACTGGCTCCTTCCCTCACCTCCACAGACTTCAAGCTGCTTGAAGGCAGAGACTGGCCTGCTTTTACTCTATATATTCCCAATGTCCAGTACCGGGTTTTACACACATGTAACTATTATCCCCCTCCACTCTGGACATACAGTGTGTGAGATAATATTGTGTTTTGCAAACCTTAAAACATTATATAAAATGCAAGCCATTATTATTACATGTCAGAATCTAGGCTTGAGCTCAGATCTTCCTGACCCTGAAGTTAGCTTTCTATAATAATAATACTAAGTCTTTGTTGTTATTGAATCATTTCAGTTGTGTCCAGCTCTTTGTGATCCCATTGAGATTTTCTTGTCAAAGATATTGGACTGGTTCGCTATTTTCCTTCTCCAGCTCATTTGACTGATGAGAAAAGTGATTCAAACAGGTTTAAGTGACTTGCCCAGGGTCACAAAGCTGGTAAGTACCTTTGAGCCTTGGAAAATGAGTCTTTCTGATTTCGGGCCAAGCAGACTATGTTCTATGGTGCCACCTAGCTGCTCCAAAATACTTAGCTATCAATATTATTCCCTCAACATTAAATAGCAGATACCTAATTATGACTAATGAAAACATAACTTAATACACAAAAATGGCAGCCTAAGGAACTTATTTTTAAGGATCTAGTGCAACAGATGTGATTTTAGATAAATATCAAGTGCAGGGAACTCAACTTCAACAGGTCCCCTTGAGTGCTTTGTGGACCATCTGATAGAGAAGCTCCTCATGCCCATCACTAATGCCAACTGGCACTGCCATCTCTGTGTACATCTTGCAGTAAAGCAGAAACACAACAGAGGCCACTCGGGCCTTCGGATTTTATGTAGAAGCAGCCTAGTTTCTTACATGTAATCAGTACCCCCTGCTTCAGATTCATACCTCAGGGCTCTTGAGGTAGTGCTTGGTGGGGATATTAGTGGCTAAATTCAGGATTGACTGTCTGAGAAATTTTGACCTTTATTATACAAAACAGCCAAAGGCCTAGACCTGGCAGATCTTCTCATCTACTTTACAAACCCAGAGCAACAGGAATTTCCCTGCTCTGGCACTGAAGACAGACACTGTGTGGTCCTAACTTCAGGGAGGTTTGGCCATTCAGACAGCTCGGGAATATAAAACATTGTTGTTCAGTCGTGTCTGACTCTGTAACCCTGTTACATGCCAATACTGATCCTGGGGTCTTCTTGGCAAAGATACTGGAGCGGTATGCTATTTTCTTCTCCAGTGGATTAAAGCAGAGGTTAAGTGACTTGCCCAGGGTCACTGCTGGTAAGTATTTGAGGCTGGATTGGAACTCAGGTCTTTCTAGCTTCAGGCTCAGTGCTTTATCTACTGAGCCATCTAGCGGCCTTGAAAGAAAGCATAGGCATTATCATATTTTTGAATAATTGATCAATCGATCAATATTTATAAAGAGCATACTATGTGCCAGGCATTGTGCTAAGCACTAGGGATACAAAAAGAGGCATAAGACAGCCCTGCTCTCAGAGAGCTTTATAGTTTCATAGGAAGACAATATGCAAACAAATACATCCAAAGCAAGCTTTATACTAGATAAATAGGAAATAATTAAAAGAAAGAAGGCGCTGTAATTAGGAGGGGCTGGGGAAGGCTTCCTATAAAAGGTGCAGTTTAAGTTGAGACTTAAAGAAAGAAAGGGAGACACAAAAACATTATATGGATATTTGGACCAACTACTATAAAGATAGGACAGCTAGGCAGTGCAGTGGATAAGACTCTGGTCCTGGAGTCAGGAAGACCTGAATTCAAATCTGTCCTCAGATACTAGCTGTGTGACCCTGGACAAGTCACTTAACCCAGTTTGCCTTGTCTGTAAAAAGAGCTAGAGAAGGAAATGACAGACTGCTCTAATGTCTTTGCCAAGAAAACCCCAAATGAGGTCACAGAGTCAGTCACGACTGACAATGACTAAACCACAAACATCTTTATCTTGAAATCCCCTTCCTGTAGCCATAGCACAGCCATTTGACCACAGGATAGTACTCAATATAGGAGTCTTAGTTTACATGACTATAGCTTCCAGAATTCTCCAATATTTCTGTATGCAATAAATTCCTGGAAAAGCAGTTTTAGAAGCAGTTATAGGCTTTTTCTCTTAGGGCTAATAGGAAAATGAACAAGAGGAGAAAACTTATGCTCTGGGAGCTATTAACCAGGAAAATATTTCTAGTCCTCTTTGATAGTTTCTGAGCAGAAATTATATTGGTAGTTACAGGATATAGTGAATGTATCCTCCTCAAATCAAGGGCTTGATTCAGTCCTTAGAGAGGAAGCGTGACCTAGTAGATAGAAGGCTTATCTTGCAGTCAGGTACACCTGAACTCAAATCCAGCCTCTGCAGTTTTTAACTTTGTGGACCTGGTAATTCACTTAATCTTCCTAGGCTTCAATTTCCTCATCTGTAAAATGAAGATAATAATGTCTGTGGTGCCTACCTCATGGGATGATTGTGAGGATCAAATCAGATAACATATGTAAAGTCCTTTGTAAACCTTAAAGTATTATATAGGTGATATAGTACACAGAAGACCGGTCTGTAGTTGGGAAGACTCATCTTCCTGAGTTCAAATTTGGTCTCAGACACTTACTAGCTGTGTGACCCTGGGCAAGTCACTTAACTCTGTTTGCCTCAGTTTCCTCATCCATAAAATGAACTTGAGAAGGAAATGGCAAACCACTCTAGCATCTTTGCCAACAAAACCCGAATGGGGTCACAGAGAGTCAAACATGACTAAAAACAACTTAATGACAAATTATGATATAAATTCCTAATTCCTAAGATGATTTATGCCCTAAATGCAATGAGCAGTAACATATCAGATAATACGCAGGTTATCTCAAGATGTCTCCTGGATGAGAAGCAGTGATTCTGTACATTCTCCAGGAAGTGAATAATGGTCATTTTATGTTTCCAGAGGCAAGGATAGCACCTGCAGTTACAAGCTACACCTGCACTTGAGTATGCTGTAGACCAGGGGTTCTCAACCTTCCTAATGCCCCACCCTTTAATACAATTCCTCATGTTGTGGTGACCCCCAACCATAAAATTATTTTCGTTGGTGCTTCACAACTAATTCTGCTACTGTTATGAATAGTAATGTAAATATCTCATATGCAGGATACATTGTTACAAATTGAACATAACCCACAGGTTGAGAATCGCTGCTCTAGACTCACGTGGAGCCAGGAAGGCTTCTTCTCTCCTTCCCTGTTCTAGGGGTACCCTGAGAGATTTGGGGATGTCTGCTCTCAAGCTGCAATTTCACATTATAATGAATATCATATTGCTTGCTTTCACAACGCATGGGGAAGGGGCTACGGAAAGAAAGAGTATGGAACTTAAAAATTTAAAAAAATTAATGTTAAAAATGAAAAAAAAAACTATTAGAAAAAGAATCTTGTCGCCTGCAGGTATATTAAATTCCATCTCAGGGTGGATGAAGGCGAAGTCTCACAGCTTTCCTCGAGGCTAGTGTGGGCATTACTATACTCCAGGGTCACGGAGATGCTCTGCAGCAGACGACCAGTAAGGACGAGAATTCTGGCTTTGTTTCAAAATGTGGCATCAAGAGGCACGTGGCGGGAGGAAGGCCTCGTGCACACGTCCGCCAGCGTGTATGCGTGGGGGCGGGGTGGAAGAGGAGGTGCAGGGTGGGGGTGAATGTGCATTTGTGCACGTGCGCAGTGGGTAAATTTTGAATTAGCGGGGCTAGGAGCTTCTTTGTGCAGCGCTTTACCCACTGCCAGAACTTCACGGGTTCCCCAGCTCCAAGAAAGGGGGTTTTTTGAACCCTGGAGTCTGAGAGCGCGCACTCCACAGAATCTGGTGGCACACGTGCCGGGGTGGGGGTGAGAAGAGGAGCCCCGCCCCGTTGGAAGGGGGAGAGGCCGGTGGGCGGGGCTTGGGCGGGCGGGGTTGGTAGCTCGGTGTTTCTTTCTCTTGCAGTCGTTTGGCTCTTGCCAGACGCTCAGTGAAGCTCGCAGGGGGAGAGTGCGTCCACTCCTCCTCCGTTCGCTCAGACCTCACTATGCTGCGCAAGCTGACCCTAGACCAGATCAACGACTGGTTCACCATCGGCAAGACGGTGGCCAATGTGGAGCTCTTGGGGTCTCCTCCCACCTTTCCTGCTGGCCCTAAGGGGGCTGGGGCACAGGCTCATGCCCAGACCCAGGCCGAGGCGGAGGCAGAGGCAGAAGCCCTGGCCCAGGCCGAGGCCGAGGCGGAGGCAGAGGTCTTGGCCCAGGCCGAGTTGGAGGCCGAGGCCCTAGCCCAGGCCGAAGCCGAGGCTGAGGCCCTGGCTCAGGCCGAGGCCGAGGCCAAAGCCGAAGCCCAGGCCGAGGCGAGGACCGGAGAAGAGGCACGGAGACCACCCCCGAGTGACCAGGCTGTATCGGGGTGGGGCGGTGGCTTCGGCAGCGAACAGGTCCCTGCTCGAACCTTGGCCTCCCCAGTGGTCGGCAGGTAAGGGGCCCTGGGAGCCTTTCCCTCGCAAACCTTTATTAGGAATGGGGGAGAAGGGAAGGAGGGAATGAGCAAGAGCAACCTGTATATTTTAGAAGGCTTTTCTTCGTGATCCCCCCTCCTCCCTCTTCCTTCCCACTCCCGGCCAGCGATTCCCCGTGCTGAGGAAGGGTAACTGAACCGGAGACCGGGCCTGCTCACAACACGTGCTCCAGCCCTAGCGCTCCGGGTCTGCCTCCGAGGAAGGCCGGCCCAGGCCCAGGATCAAGGCTGGTCCGGAGTATCGGCTTGGATTCTAGCCTTTTTAAAGAGGTTTCCTACTGGCCTTGTGGATCGCATTCTCTTCTGTTCTGTTCTCTTCTCTTGTCTTCTCTTACATCCAGCTTAGCTTTTCTGAATATCAATATTAGGCTTTTCCTAACAATTAGATGCCATTACATTCATGGACCACGTTTTTCTTCGGTTGGTTCTTCAATTGATTAGCACCCACCTTATTTCTAGCTTCTTACTACAACAATAATTGTGGAATTGCTGGTTTTTCTCCCAAGGTGTTGAGATTGACCAAGTGCTAGCCTTGCAACCCTGGGAGGTTTTACAGAGGAAGAAAGTGAGGTCCCAGAGGTGATTTATCCAGGGTTACGCAGCTAGTAAGGACCCTGAAGGCTATGAAAAAGGCTGTATTTTATATTTGCTTTATTTTTTTTTTTGGTGTCTTTTCTCCCTGGTGCAGCGTCCTTGTTCCTTTCTCCATTTCAAAAAACTTTTATGTGTACTTGACATGAAATGAAAACATTACATTCCACTAAGAAGTTTAAATTTTATTTTATGAGCTTCAGTCCCCTTTGATTGATGAAATGCATTTTTGGGTGTGTTGTAGGATTATAGATTTAGGACTGGAAGTGACCCAAGAGGTCATCTAGCCTTAACATTTTCATCTTATAGATGAAGAAACTGAGACCTAAAGAGACTGGACTTGCATAGAAGTTGTGTGTTCTGGAGCTGGATTTGAGCCCAGATGTTCTGACTTCTTTACTCATGATGAATATAGCCCCAGCTGGGGTTGGTGAAGGCCATTAGCCCTTGCCACAGTCACAAGAGAAGAGTGAATTAATAAGCACATTATACGGAGGGATAGTTAAGTGTATTTTTTAAAATAGGAGAGTTCTTAAATGGAACGTAGTGAGAAACAACTATTTAGAGGTGCCACCATTCTCCCTATTTCAGGACCTTGATTCAAGTCTCTCCAGTCACTTGCTAAACCTTGTTATTTCTGCATCTGTAATATTTCTTCTATCTGACTTCTGGAGTCATCCAACCACCACCTTAGTTCAGGTGGCCAGTACATTCCTTATACCTGAGGTGTCATAGTGAGTGCAGCTAGAATCCTAGTAAAATGTAATAGGGAAATATTTAACAAAATAAATAAAAATACAATAAAACTAACATGTGATTTTTCTGAGTCAATATCTATGTCCCACCAGGATCCTTATGGGTAGTTTAGTGGCCCTGGTTCTATCAAACTTAAATTTGATATCACTGTGCTATGTTGCTGCCCAAATGATTTTCCTTACACATAGATTTGACTTTGTCACTCTCCCACTCCAATTCCAGTGGCCTCCTATTACTTCTGGGTTAAAGGTAAACTCCTCTTAGCTTTTAAAGCTTTTCCAACCTGGCCTCAACCTCTCTTTCCATCCTCAGTGCAGTTAGTCATTCTCTTTCCTGCAGTCTATAATCTAGCCAAACCGGCCTTTTCCAAGGCTTGCTCTTATTCTTGACTTTTGGACTTCCATGCCTGGAATGCTTTTCAGCTCACATGATACCTCTCTCCAAGGTACTCTACAGTACTCTACACTGATGCTCTGCTGATCCTCCCCCACCCCCAACTGCTAGCACCCTTTCTCCCAGACTACTTAGGTCGTTTCTCTTCTATATGGATTTGCCTCACCCATTAGAATGTAATCTCCTCGAGGGTAGGGATTCTTTCATTCTTTGTAGTCTATCTCCAGTGCCATGAACAATATCTATACTTATTCAAAGTATTTGTTGAGGAATTTATTCCAGTTTCTGGAATTGATTCCTAAGACCTGTTATATCCTTGAAATTCAGTGATCATTGGAAATTAGAAGCACTTTCCACCTTTGGCATTCAGTTACCTTTTGAGCTATTTCCATTACTGGAATAATGTCTATCTTGTTTAATTGAGAAGAAAAGAAGTCAGTACAACGGAAAGAACTCAGGATTTGAAGTCAGATGACTTGAGTTTGAATACTGTCTTTGCCACTGACTGACTACTTTAGTGATCTTGGGCAAACACCACTTTGCCTCTCTGGCCCTCTGTTTGCTCATGTGTAAAGTGAGGTGGTTGGATTTGATGATTCAAAGGACTTTTTTAGTTTTAAATGTGATCCTATTAATACATAAACTTTTCTTCCTCAGACTTGTCATAGCACTTTGATTCTTCGTTGCTTTTATCACATTTTATCCCGCATCATACTCATTTGTGTGCACGTTCTTAGGAATTAAAACTGTGAGGGGAACCTTAGAGACTATCTAGTGCAATCACTTCTTTTTACAGATGGGAAAACTCAGGCCCAGAGAGTCGCGCAGACTCACCCAAGAAGACGCAGCTGCTATGTGGCTGGGATTGATCATCTTGCCTCCTGTTATATTGTTAGATCCTGAGTCCAGGGTCTTTCATCATTTTTTTCTTGGATGG
This sequence comes from Pseudochirops corinnae, assembly GCA_028646515.1. Taxonomy (NCBI): domain Eukaryota; kingdom Metazoa; phylum Chordata; class Mammalia; order Diprotodontia; family Pseudocheiridae; genus Pseudochirops; species Pseudochirops corinnae. Next base: position 314,443,814 of record CM053585.1, on the reverse strand, counting down.
GGGAAGGCAGGGCAGATAGGGCTAAGTGACTTGCCCAAGGTCACACAGCTGATAAGTGATAAGAGGCCAGACTTGAACTCCGGTTCTTCTGACTCCAGGGCTGGTGCTCTATACACTGTGCCACCTCGCCGCTCTGTCATTTTTTATGTTAGTGTTTTAAGTGCTAAGCGTGGTGCCTTGTACTACACATATTTAATGCACATTGGTTGAGTTGAATTAATTCATGTTTCTGCAGTGCTTTAAAGTCTACAGAACGTTTCTCTAATTGAAACCACTCTAATTTTCTTTGTGTTAAGTGCTAGAAAGAGTCTGTAGAAGTAGGGGAGAAAGATGGCATTGCCTTGAATGAGATACCAGTGAGGGATATGGGAAACTATTATTGTGACTTGGTAAAGATTAAAGCATGGTAATTTTGTCATGGGCATTAATTAAGTGTAACCAAGGGCCAGATTTCTGGTGGTCTCAGGACATTCTAGAACTGGCTGTTTTCTGCGCCCTTTGCCACTGAGGGTTTTCTCTGTGCTTTGTTTTGGTCTTTTTTTTGAATGGCAGTTGGGCCTAAGTGACTTTCCCAAGATCACACGGCTAATAAGCGTTAAGTGTCTGAGGTTGGATTTGAACTTGAGTCCTCCTGACTCCAGGGCCAGTGATCTGTTCACAGCACCACCTTGCTGCTCCTTCTCTGTGCTTTTTACTGTATTCGTGAAGAACACATAAAACCTGTTTGTTTTCCAGAACACATTTAATGTCCCTTTGCTGTTCAGTAGCAGTTCTTCTGTTATGTTTGTGCAGTTGAATTCATATTTGTTGAAACTAACATTTCATTTTCTTTGGACACTCGTAGCCTTTTATGTCTTGAAGGTGGCCTTAGAACTAGAAATGATTTTGGTTCTAGGGCTTATTTTTATGTGAATGGTAATGTCTCTTCATTTTTATAGTGCTAAGGTTTGAGAACGTGGCTTATAACCTTGTGAGTTGTATAGTACAAGTATTCATTCCTATTTCCGTTTTACAGACCCAGAATCACAGGTCTGATAAGGGCCAGTGCTAGGAGCCAGTACCAGTTCTTGCTCTAAATCGAGCATATTTTCTACTACTCCATACAGTCTCATTCCCTACCATGTTTTTGGTGATTCTGCCACTTGGAATATGTTGACTAACAGTTATCCCGGCATTCTTGAGAATAATAAATAGTTGACATTTCTAAAACAGTGTCCTTACAACAGCCCCCTTAGGTAATATGCAAATATTTATTACTATTTTACAGGTGAGGAAATGGAGGTTCAGAGACGTTGTCACCTAATAAGTTACAATCCTATTGGCAGAACATTGAATTTCAGGGACATTATGAAGGACAAGAGGACAATCAACATTTTTAAGGAGCTCTCCAGTTTTGAACAGCTGAAATAAGAGAATTTCGAGCTAGGATGGAGCTTGGGGGTTATCTATCTATTCCAGGCCCCTCATTTTATTTTATTATTTTTTTCCCAATTTATTTATTTACTTTTAGTTTTTAACATTCATTTCCACAAGATTTTGAGTTACACATTTTTCTCCCTCTTTCCTCTACCCCCAACCCAAAATAGTGAGCCTACCGAATACCCGTTCCCTGAATCTGTTCTCTTATATCCTCCCCCTCTCCCCTCCACAGGCCCCCCATTTTGTTTTATTTTTTTAAACATTTGTTTTTAAAACTTTGAGTTCATGATTTTTTTCCCTTCTTCCCTCCTCACCCACCCCCACTGGGAAGATAAACAATTCAATATAGGTTGTACATGTGTAGTTACCCAAATCATTTCCATAATTGTTATATTGTGAAAGACTTAACTATATTTCCCTCTGTCCTGTCCTGCCCCCCACTTATTCTAATTTTCTCCTTTGACCATATCCCTTTTCAAAAATGTTTGCTTCTAACTATCCTCTCCCCCAATCTGCCCTCCCTTCTGTCATCCACCTTCTTATCCTCTACCCCCCCATTTTCCTATAGGGTAAGATACCCGATTGAGTGTGTGTGTTTTTCCTTCCTTAAACTAAATCCGATGAGAATAAGGCTCACTCATTCCCTTTCACCTTCCTGCTCTTCCCCTCTATTGTAACAGTTTTCTCTTGCCTCTTTTATGAGATATTTTGCCTAATCTTTCTCCCCCTTTCTGCTTCTCCCAGTAATTCCTCTCTCACCTCTTAATTTTATTTTTTAGATATTATCCCTCCGTATTCAACTTATCCTGTGCCCTCTGTCTATGTATACATGAACATACATATGCCCACACATACATATTTCCTTCAACTATCCTCATACTGAGAAAAGTCTTATGAGTTACAGTGGTCATTTTTCCATGTAGGAATGTGAATAGTTCAGCTTTAATAAGTTCCTTATGATTTCTTTTCCCTGTTTACCTTCTCATGCTTCTCTTGCTTTTTGTATTTGAAAGTCAGATTTTCTGTTCAGCTCTGTTTTTTTCATCAAGAGTGCTTGAAAATCCTCTGTTTCATGGAATGACCATATTTTCCCCTGAAGCATTATACTCAGTTTTGCTGAGTAGGTGATTGTTGGTTTTAATCCTAGCTCCTTTGATCTCTGGAATATCATATTCCAGGCCCTTTGATCCCATAATGTAGAAGTTTCTAGGTCTTGTGTTATCCTGATTGTGTTTCCACAATACTCAAATTGTTTCTTTCTGACTGCTTGCAGTATTTTCTCCTTGACCTGGGAACTCTGGAATTTGGCTATAAT
>CM053585.1:314424340-314440580 GCA_028646515.1 Pseudochirops corinnae | reverse complement strand
CTTTGATCCTTCTTTTCCCCAAAGAAGGAATCTAGGGTTTGGTTGCTGTTCTTACTTTGCTTCCTATGCTTATTCATGGCTAGCCAATCAGAGATTTTTTAGCTCTGTGGAACTCTGCTTCCAGAGGGGAATGCTCTGACCCAAATTGCTGGGCTTTTCCTAGCTGCCAGGGCTTTTAGGAGGCTGCTGGGGCCATCCCCTGCTCTGGCTCACTGAAAAGATATCCCTGGACTACCACCCAAGACCGTGATGCAGATCCAGGCTGCTCAACTCGAAAGCACTTGGCCTCTGAACAATGGCTTGGCCCTTCTGCAGTCTGCACGCCGGGAGCTCCAAAGGGGCAATGTGGAGGCGGGTGCAGGACTTCTGCTTGTGCTGCTTCCTTGCCCTGGAGGCGGATTGGCCAGACTGACTTTTCTTCTCCAATTTTGAGTTCCGGTAACCTTTTAGTCCTTTTTTTTTTTCTTTATGGCTTGATAATTCTTTAGCCTGCCACAGCTGCCGCAGATCCACTTTTCTGTTGCTCCAGCTGCCGCTTAGCTTGTCTGGCTGCCCCCAGGGCCAAGCTGCTGTTTCAAACTTGGCTGATTTTGGCTTCTAGCCCTGAGATGGTGACTCCTAGCCAAGCTGCCTTTAGCAGAAAGTATATTTGTGTGTGTTTTAGAGTTCTAGAATTTGTTTAGAGTCATATTTTATGGGTATTTTGAAGTGGCTATGTGGGAGCTGCAATACTTTGCTGCTCCTATGCCGCCATCTTGGCTCCGCCCCCCTCTGAAAGTTTTTAAAGAGAGAAATTTTCCTCAAAGAATTGCTTTACCTGCATCCCCAAAGTTTTGGGTTTTTTTTTTTGTGCTTTGGTTGAAATTGAGTATTGTTTGTATATAGCAGTAAATATTTTTTCTTTGATCCAACAGTTATTTCAGAATCAACTATTTAATCTTCAGTTAATGCTTTATTTAATTCCTTTGATGAAATTAAATTCTTATTGTCATTAGTTAAGGGCATGTTTAATAATTCTGCTATTCTGTATTTGTTTGTGAGGATATCATGACCTATACATGGCCAGTTTTTGTAAAGTTCTTACAAAGAACTAAGAAATGGGTAATCTCCTTTTTGATCCCATTGAATAATTGCCAAATAGGTAGCATATCTAACTCATCTTTTAAAAAACCATTTATTTATTTATTTAGCATTCATTTAAAAATTTTTTGAGTTTAAATTCTCTCCCTCCTGTCTACTTTGTCCTTACCCACTGAGAAGATAAGCAGTGTGATGTAAGTTACAAATATTTCCGTATTACCTATGTTGTTCTTCCCCTCCTCCTCAAAAAGCAAGAAAAATAAATTAAGTGAAAAAAGTTTTGTTTCAGTTGTACTCAGACTACATCAGTTGTCTTTCAGGAGGTGAATAGCATATTTCATCATGAGTACTTTGGAATTGCCTTGGATAATTGTATCAATCAGAGTAGCTAAGCCTTTCACAATTGATTATTATAAAATTGCTGTTATGATATACAGCAATCTCCTATTTTTGCTCACTTTACTTTGTTTCTGTTCGTATAAGTCTTCTCAGGTTTTTCTGAAACCATCCTGCCAGTCATTTTTTATAGTATTTCATCACAGTTATATACCACAACTTGTTCAGCTGCTTCCGCATGAACAGGCATGTCCTCACTTTCCAATTCTTTGCCACCACAAAAAGAACTACTGTAAATATTTTTGTACATATGGGTCTTTTCCCTTTTTCTTTTGATCTCTTTGAGATATACATCTGGTAGTGGTACCCTTTGGTCAAAGGATATAGTGCAGTTTGCTAACCTTTGTAGGATAGTCCCAGTTGTTCTCCAGAATGGTATGACTAGTTCCTAACTCTCCTATCAATCTAGCATTTTGTCATTTTCCTTTTCTGTCATGTTAACCGATCTGATAGGTGTGAAGGTGGTACCTTAGAATTGTTTTAATTTGCATTTGTCTAATCAGAGAATTTTTATGTGACTATAGTAGTTTTGATATCTTCTGAAAATTTACCTGTTGGTGAATGAAAATAAATTTATTTTTATAAATTTGGCTCAGTTCTATATATATCTGAGAAATGAAGCATTTATTAGGGATACTTGCTGTAAAAGATTTCCCCCCAGTTTCCTCCATTCCTTCTAATTTTGACTGCATTAGTTTTGTTTGTGTAAAAACTTTTAAATTTTATGTAATCAAAATTATCCATTATACTTCCTGTGATCCTCTCTATCTGTTCTTTGATCATAAACTCTTCCTTTATCTATAGATCTCACAGGTAAAATTTTCTATACTCTGCTAATTTGCTTATGATACTACCTTTCATGTCTACATCATGTACCCATTTTGACCTGATCTTGATATACAATGTGAGATGTTGGTCTTATATCTGTTTTCTGCCAAATTGCTTCCCAGTTTTCCCAGCAGTTTTTGTCAGATAGTTAGTTGTTGTCCTAAAACCTATGCATCTGTTTGTCTATCAAATACTAGATTTTGATGGTCATTTACTACAGTGTATTGTGTATCTAATCTTTATCACTGTAATTCAGTCTAAACTGAGAGTCCCTCAGTTCTCTGTTTGAAGGTGGGTAGTATTTTTCAGTCTTTTTAAAAATTTTTGTGCATCATTATATTCAGAGTTGCTAATAAGTCTTTCACAATTTATTATTGTCACAGTATTGCTGTTACTGTGTACATTGTTCTCCTATATCTGCTATTTTTACCTTACATAGCAGTTCATAGAAGTCTTGCCAGGTTTCTCTGGAACTGTCGTCTTAATTTTATTTTCTTCACAGTAGTATTTTGTTACAATCACACACCATAACTTGTTCAGCCATTTCCTATTTTGGAGAATTTTTCGATTTTCAGTTTTCAGTTCTTTGCCACCACAAAAAGAAATGATATTAACATTTTGTGCATATGTGCCTGTTTCCTTTTTCTTTTATTTCTTTCGGGTACAGACCTTGTAGTGTCATTGCTAGGTAAAAGGATATGCATGTTTATGTGCCTTTGGGCACAGTTCCAAGTCTTTCTCCAGAATGCTTAGATTAATTCAGAGCTCTACCAGTACGTTGATGTCATTATTTTCTCCGTGTCTCTTGTTCTCATTATTCTCCCTTTCTGTCATGTTAGCCAGGCCGATAGGTGTGAGGTGGTACCTTAGGATTGTTTTAGTTTGTACTTCTCTAATTTATTAGTGATTTTTATATGACTCTTTTATATGATTATTGCTAGCTTTAATTTCTTTTTCTGAAAACTGTTCATGTCTTTGACCATTTATCAAATGGGGAATGACTCTTGTTCTTATAAATTTGACTTAGTTCCCTGTGTATTTGAGAAATGCGACCTTTATCAGAGAAACTTGTAATAATTTTCCCCCCAGTTTTCTGTTTTCCTTCTAATTTTGGCTGCATTGGTTTTGTTTGTGCAAAGCCTTTTTAATTTCATGTAAAATTATCCATTTTACTTTCTCTGATCCTCTCTATCTCTTATTTGTTTATGAACTCTTCTCCTATCCGTAGATCTGACAGGTAATTTCTTCCATGCTCTCCTGATCTGCTTGTGATATCACCTGTTATGTCTAAATCACGTAGACTTTAGAATGTGTCTTGGTATAATGTATGAGATGTTTGTCATTGGCTAGTTTCTATTAGACTGCTTTTCCAGTTGCCCCAGCAGTTTTTGGCAAATACTGAGTTCTTGCCCCACTAGTTTGGATCTTTTAGTTTTATTGAACACTGTGTTGCTGTGCTCATTGCTTCTGCATATTATGTATCTAATCCATTCTGTTGAACACCTATTCTGTTTCTTAGCCAGTACTGAACTGTTTTGATGATTAACACTTTTTAGTATACTTCAACATTTGGTTCTGCTAGTTCCCCTTCATTTTTCTTGTCATTGATTCCTTTGGTAGTCTTGATTTTTTTTGTTCCTCCAGAAGAATTTTTTTATTATGTTTTTCTAGATCTGTAGAGTAATTCTTCAGTAGTTTGATTTTTATGAGACTGAATAAGTAAATTAATTTAGGTAGTATTGTCATTTTTTTATTACATTGACTCAGCCTACCCAGGAGCAATCAGTATTTCTCCAGTTGTTTAAATCTGTCTTTATTTGTGTGAGAAATGCTTTCTAATTGTGTTCATATAGATCCTGTTTGTGGCTCGACACAGGTAGACTTCCAAGTATTTTATGTTGTCTGCAGTTATTTTAAATGAGATTTCTCTTTCTAACTCTTCCTGCTGGATTTTGTTGGTAACAAATAAAAGTAGTGATGATTTGTTTGCATTTATTTTATATCCTCAAAATTTCATAAAAAGTTTAATTGTATGTTCAATATTTTAGTTGATTCTTTAGTAGTCTCAAAATATGTCATCATATCATTAGCAAAAAGTAATAGTTTTGTTTCTTTGTGACATATATGTCTTCCTTCAGTTTCTTTTTCTCGTCCTGTGCAGTATTGTGTAATAATGGACATCTCATTACTTTACCGCTGATCTTATTGGAAAGTTTTATACCTTATTCTTTATATAGTTAGTGTTCGTTCTTGGTGTTAGATGGATAATACTTACTTTAAGAAAAGTTCTATTTATTCCCATGCTCTCAAGTGGCCTTTACTCAGGTAAAGCCTCTGTTCCCTCAAGACCACAACTGCTTTTCTTTGCTATGGAACTGCGACCTGGAACTGGATAATGGGTGATGGAATTTCCAAATGGTACCTAGTGCTGGCACAGAGGTCCTCTGGGATCTCTTTTTGACCAGTATTCAGTTACTTTATTGTCCCTGACTGCTTGATGCGCCTCTTGCCACTACCACTGCTACTGACTGCCACCTCAAAGACCCACATCTAGTGCTGCTTGTACTTCAATTCCTATGCCCACGGGCCCTCTGTAAGCTGCCCTGGGTTTGTAAAATGACTCACTTTGACTTTTTTGTTGCAGAATCTCTCAGAATTTGGTTTGTTGTTTTCTATGAGGTTTTTGGTGAAGTTTGGCGTTCATCATCCTTCCTCCTACCATTTTGACCATTACCCAAGCCCCAAACACCCAGGTTACACTTAACAGTGAAGGCCCATTTTTCCACTACAGATATTTTGCTGGTATTGTATGTCAAGAAAGCTTTGGAATACTGAGACTTAAAAGATGAATATTACACAGAGAGTAATGGAAAGGCTTATGGTTGGTGTGAGCAGACTGAAACACATTCAAGGACATCATCATATAATTATATGACAGAAAGAGAAGATGGATTGATCACATGTGCAGGGTGAGAGTTGTCGGGTTGATGACTAGAGTGGTACTTTATGATGTCTGGAGAAAGTGTGGAAAGGCTCAGGGGACTGAATCACTGGTAGCAGTGGCAGTGTCCAGACTTCTCAGCCCACAGATGCTAAAGACAATTTAGGTGATCCACAGGAAAGGTCTGTCAGATCTGGGTGAGAGAGGAGAGCAGTCCAGTGCAGGCTGCACCAGCATAGCCCTGCCTCCAGCAAACCAGCAGGAGTAATTGGAGTAATTGAATCAGCAGCAGCTGGGGTAGCAGCTGCTTCTGGAGCTCTCAGCCCACAATGAGTCGGGGGAAATTGTAGGGGTCTCTTTGCTAGCACTGAAGTAGGACTCTGTTCCATTGCCCATACTTGGGTCTGACCATCCTTGGTGGCAGTTCTGGGGCATGGAAGAGCATTAGCATACCAGAGCTGTGGTCACAGTGGAGCAGGGACCCTCCTCACAGTGGCAGAAAAGAGTACTTGTGGTCATGCACAGACTGAGCACAGGCCAGGAGAGGAGTAAACACCTCTCCTTAGATCATACTACCTTGGAAGAACTGAAAATTTATAGGTCCCGAGAAATATCTCTGAAAACAGGTACACAAACCCCCTGACGCTTGGGGCAGTTCACCCTCTACATTTGAAGCAGAGCCGAACCTTGACAAAGAGTTAAAAAGTCAAGTAATAGGCTGGGGAAAATGAGCAAACAATGGAAAAAACATGAGACTGCAGAAACTTACTTTGGTGACCAGGAAGATCAAAACACATACTCAGAAGACGACAAAAAATTTAGAGTTCCGATAGCCAAAGCCTCCAAGAAAATATGAATTGGTCTCCGACCATGGAACAGCTCAAACAGAATTTTAAAAATCAGGTAAGAGAAGTAGAGGAAAAATTGGGAAGAGAAATGAGAGTGATGCAAGAAAATCATGAAAAACAGGTCAACAGCTTGGTGAAGGAGACCCAAAAAAATACTGAAGAAAATAACACCTTAAAAAATAGACTAGACCAAATGATGAAAGAGGTCCAAAAAGCTGGTGAGGAGGAGGTCTCAAAAAGCAGAATTGGCCAAATGGAAAAGGTGGCCCAAAAGCTCACTGAAAAAATCCTTAAAAATTACAGTGGAGCAAATGGAAACTAATGACTCTGATCAAAGCCAAGAAATCATAAAACAAAATGAAAAGAATGAAAAAATAGAAGACAATGTGAAATATCTCATTGGAAAAACAACTGACCTGGAAAAGAGATCCAGGAGAGATAATTTAAAAATTATTGAATTACCTGAAATCCATGGTCAAAAAAAGAGCCTAGACTTTGTCTTTCAAGAAATTATCATTGAAAACTGCCCTTACATTCTAGAACTAGAGGGTAAAATAGGAGTGGAAAGAATCTACTGATCACCTCCTGAAAGAGATCCCCAAAAGAAAACTCCTAGGACTATTATAGCCAAATTGTAGAGTTCCCAGGTCAAGAAGAAAATGTTGCAATCATCTAAAAGGAAAACCTTCAAGAATTGTGGAGCCACAATCAGGATAGCATAGGACTTAGCCACTTCTGCATCAAAGGATCAGAGGGCTTGGGATAGGATAGTACATAGGGCAACAGAGCTAGAATTACAATCAGGAAGGACATACCCAGCAAAACTGAGTATAAGCCGTGAAGGGGGAGAATGGATGTTCAATGAGCTCTTAAGAAAAGACCAGAGCTAAATAGAAAATTTGACTTTCAAATACAAGATTCAAGAGAAGCATGAAAAGGTGAAGAGGAAAGAGAAATCATAAGGGATTTAGAGTACTTAGAAGGAATATATATATAGTCAGAGGACACAGATGTGAGTTGAATATGAAGGCATGATATTTAAAAAATAAAATTAAGAGGTGAGAGAGGGGAATGTGCTGGGAGAATAAGAAGGGGAGAGGTAGATTGGGATGAATAATCTCTCTTAAGAAAGAACTTTTACAGTGGAGGGGAAGGTGGGGGGAGGTGAGAATGAGTGAATGATCCTTAATGTCATCAGAATTGGCTCAGAGAGGGAATAACATGCACAGTCAATTGGGTATAGAAATCTATCTTACCCTATAGGAAAGTAAGGGGGAAGGGGATAAGAGAAGTGCAAGAGTGACAGAAGTTTGGGTGAATTGGAGGAGGGGGTAGTCGGAAGCAAAGCACTTTCAAGGAGAAGACAGGGTGAAAGGAGAGATAATAGATTAAATGGGGGGATAAGATATAGGGTAGTTAGTCTTTCACAACATGACTATTGTGGAAGTGTTTTGCACGTGTATATTGAATTGCTTGCCTTCTCTTTGGGGGAGGTGGGAAAGGAGGAAGAGAGAGGATTAAAGATGAAAAAATCGTTTTTACATGTAACTAGGGAAAAATAAAATGCTGAATACAATTTTTTAAAAATGTTTTATAAATCTTTTTAAAAAAGGTGAGAAAGGGCCTGTAGAAGATTTTATAGACCCCTCTGTGATTAATTTTGGGAGGTGTTAAAGATGAAAATGAAAAAGAACAGGCAAGGGAACCTGCATATTGATGAACTATATACATATATATGTATGTAAATATTTATATGTACAGAAATGTGAAGAATTTAAAGAAGCATGATTAGACTTTTGTGACCTGATGCAGAATGAAGCAAGAAGAGTCAGAAAGTTATTTTTCACAATAACCACTTCAGTGTCTGAAGAAAGCACAATAAAATGCTGCTGCTGTGTAATTAGAATGACCTGAGTTTTCCTTTCTCTCGGCAAATTTGGGGGCACTATGGGAATGCAGTATTGCATAGAATTCCAGATTTGATCAATATGACCACTGGCTTTAACCAAGCTATCCACCCTTCCCCTCTTTAAAATCTTTGTTACAATGGAAAGTTGCTGGTAGTCAGGTGAAGGGGTGAGTGGGATATACTTGGAAAAGAAGGTTGTGAAAAGGCAGAAAATATCAATAATAAGAATAGCAGTAGAGCATCCAGTAGGATTAGGAAAAAGTATTTACTGTTGTTATCAGTGCTAGTCCACTTTTCCAGTATTTAAGAATATTAGTGACTGAATGGACACATATTAAGCACCATAGTGCTTGGAAATTTTTCTGTTACGGAAAGGAGTTGCAAAGTGTTAAGGTTACTTTTTGAGAGACTTAGAAGATTTTAGACCTAATTTGTCTTTAGTGTATAGTGTAAATGAAGAGTAAAGGTGCTTTAGTGAAACAGCTTGGTGGTAAAGTTACATTGCTAAACATGTTTTCCATTAAACGTGGCATTCTTTTTGATTAGAAATTTTTGTAATCTAAGCCGTTACTATTTTCTATATTTGTAACAGAATACAACTTGGATACATTTGAGGCAGAGTAGAGGCATTAATTACTTTAATAGAATCTATTTTCCTCCTACTCACCTCTCTCTTTTTTTTGAGGGGGAAGGCAAGGCAGAGTCGGGGTTAAGTGACTTGCCCAAGGTCACACAGCTTGTAAGTGTGTCAGGTGTCTGAGGCTGGATTTGAACTCAGGTCCTCCTGACTCCAGGGCGAGTGCTGTATTGACTATGCCACCTAGCTTGTCCTTCACCTCTCATTTTAAAAGCTATAATGTCTAGGTGTGGAAAGCAGGCCCAAAATGGTATAGTCTTCACTTTTTGTGTAACTTTGCAGAAAATATAGACAAATTACAAAATTTAAAAAAATATGAATCCATTCTTTCATGGATGATTTACTTCATAGAATTGTATTTATTCCTTTGCCCTTTGAGCAGTTTTTAAAAATACTTCTTCCAAACATCTTGCCCACTGAATAGCAATCTAAATGTGGGGCTTTAAGAACTGAAGGACTTTGAACAGTGTCATGATTTTTGTATCTCAAGAAATTTCATTCTGTTATTTATGGTCTTAACGTTATTTTACTTTTATTTTATTTTTTAAAGAAATAGAGGAGTTATATAAGTGTATAATGCAATTGGGAGGTCCACTCCAGGCTGTGTTACTGACTGTGGAGTTTCTCTTCCATGCTAAAGAAACTTTATCAGTGATGTTCTTTTCCTGCCAGACTTGTTAGAGTAGAAGTATCCAGATAGAAATCTGATGATTTATTTTTCAAACATTTAGCCTTCCCTTTCAGTGATCATGACTGAACTCAGTTCATGGTAAATGAGCCTGAATTTCATCTGAAAAAAAAAATGCTTTATTTGCTCTATTAGGTATATAGATTTTATTCTGTGATACGAGGTCTAACAAGACAGCTAGAGAGCCTTGTAGACAGCATGCCAGACTCGGAATCAAAAACCACTATTTTCATCCCTCCTCAGAGTCTTTCTGGCTGTGTGGCCCTGGATAGGCTACTTAGCCGTCTTCAGCTTCGGCTTCCTAATTTGTGAAATTAGAATAATGGCATTTAGTGTTGATCGTTGTGAGGATCAGATGAGATCACGTGTGTGAAATCCTGTGGACTGTGTATAAGTCCACTGTTGTTAATAAGACTACTTCTTAACATGTTCCATTGTTTCCAACAACTTTTCTGACAACCTGTTATGTTCTTTTTCTTAAGCATAACAAGTCTTGCTGGGATTGAAATATATGATGGATATATGTGTCAATGTTTTTTCCTGCTTCTTAGTTCCTGTTAAGCATTGTTCTATTGGAATGTGTATATGTATGTGAGAACATACTGCAGAATGTGAAGATTTCCCTGAGGATTGATGAATTTAGTCTTCATATATGTATTTCATATAATAATCCTGTCCATGTTTTTGTGTCCTTGAATTTGTATCATCACCTAGAGGGCAGAAATCTCTTATGGGGCCTGTAATAGTAAAAGAAATATAATGCAATTGAAAGCATTTCATTTAGAGTGTTGGATGAATGATTTATTTGAACTAGTTTTTATGATGTGAGAACACTGCTGATTTTCCCCTTAAAAAATACAATTGCAATATGCAAAACAATTTGTTTAATTTGAGTCTTAAATCTTTTTTTGCACTTGGAGTCAATTTAACAAAAGTCTAATATCCATTTCATAGGTCGTTAAAACTTCTAATCTCTTAGTTATTACGTGAAGTATTTTGTATTGTCTTAGACACTCTCTGCCAAGTTTTGTTCAGCACATCAGAGGTAGAAATTTTTCCTGAGTGTAGTTCCTTCACTTGTTGGTTCTATCTTGGAACCAAAATCTTAGACATCCTCTCTTTTCCTCTACCGTAGTTACTGTAGTGACAGACCCTTATTTCCTCACATCTGCATTATTTCAGTAGCCTTGTGGTTGCTCTCCCTGCCTCAACTCTCAGGATGTTCCATTCTGTCCTCCACTAAACTGCCAACATTACTTTCTAAAAGCTGGATTTTGAACAGGTCACACCCCTTTTCAGTAAACTCCTCTGTCTCCCTATTACCTCTGGGACCTAATATAAAATCCTTCTTGTCTTTTAAAACCCTTTCATAATCTGACCTACCTTTCGAGTCTTTCTATACTTCCTGGCTTTGAAGGAGAAAGTGAGGCTGGTGACTGTGCACAGCCTTCCTTCACTTTAATACAATTCACCTGTGTCATTTCATGTGCTCCTGAATTTTTTCTGGTTGATCTAGGAAGCTATGCTGAGCTCTAGGCGCTCCCTTTCTTATTGCTGCTTGGCCTCAGGCTACTCCTTTGTATAGTTTTAGGGAAGAAGAAGTGATTAGATTCTCATGGCATATCTTGATTTCTTATGCAGTTTGATGCACATTTCAGAATTTTGCTGGATCAGTGTGTATGCAGCTATACTTTTAAATGAATTTAATTTGGAAACTGTGTAGTCTGCCTACTATTCAGAAAGCCATTTGGCCAGAGAGTTAATTATTTTTGTTCTGTTAATGAGAACTATGAGTAACTGACATTGTCGGTAGGAAACATATTCGATGCTATAAAGGGAGAGTTATATTATACATGTAACTCTTTCTCCCTGGAAGTTTTCAGCTTTGGACAAATAATACCAACTTAGTTTAGCATTTAAAAAATGAAAATGAAGAAATAAATGGTTACCTTTTCCCATTTGTGTTGTGAATCCATTTGCGAGACCTTTTAACAGAGCCACTAATTTTGTCACTTTTGGAGTCTGTCATTTAAGGCGAGTCAGGATTTTGAGAGAAACTTCTGACCATTGTCACTATATGACTGTATCCTGTTGGACACATAACCTAGAATGAAGATTTAAAATAATTTATCTGTTTAATTAAAAATAATTGTAGCATGTATTTTATCAGGAAATAATTTTTCTGTATTTTTTAAAGCTTCCTCCACAGCTCATAGATGAACCAATGATAACAAAAGAAATGTATGAAGTTGCCATTTCCTTAATTCAGTTGTTTGATGAATTGGATATGAAAGAGAATGGGTAAGAAAAGGGGGGAGAATGACTTAAGAAAGACATCTTTTCCTTTAAATCATTGTTTTTATAGTCTATAATGATATTAATGGGTACCATGATTTATATCTTTACTTTTTAACCTTCTAACATTCCTTAGAAATGTTTCATTGTGGATAACTAAGTGATGCAGTGAATTGAATGTTGGCTCTGGAGACAGGAGGACCTGAGTTCAAATGTAACCTCAGATACTTACTAGCTGTGTGACCTTTGGCAAGTTACTTAAGTCCAATTGGCCTTCCTTCTCCCCTCCAAAAAAAAAAAAAAAAAGAAATGTTTCATTGAGACATTAGTTTAAATAGTGTGGCTTAATGATAATCTCTTACTTCAAGAGGAAGTTGGGACTGATAGTTGTAAAAGCTGAGACATGTCTATATTAGACCTAAATGAAACTGAAGGATTATATTGATTAAAGAAACCATTGAGAGCTGATGTTCTTTGTTTTCTGGCTTGTCTTTTCTAATAATTTTTTTCAACATTACAGGCAGTCCTCTCTTTTTGAATACATCATACTTTAATAGTTGTGAGTTGTTTAGAATTTAGAATTCATTTCTCCATAGAAATAGTGTTGGAAAATGGTTGTTAGTTTTGGAAGCAACCTCTGTGGGAAAACTTTATTCAAGTTCCAGCCTGGGACTTGGAGAATCAGAAGTATGAGGCGTGAAGTTTGCTAACTCTAGCATGATAACATCATAATAAACTTAGAAAAAATTTGTTAATAGCTGTCTTTGAATTTTATTTTTTAACCATAACCAGATTGCACATGGTTAAAAAGTAGTAATACTTCAGTTTGGGACACTTTATTCCATTTACTGAAAGCATGTTTTCTTCTTTACTAAGTCATACTGTATATTTTGTTAGAGCTTAAAGTTTAAAAGAAAAATGATTGGTACCTACAGTTGTTTGTACAGGGCTCTTAATCCACACTTTGGGAACCACTACAAAAGAACTTAGGGCTATGTGACCTGTTTTCCCCTGCTTGAAGATAGTTGTTGCCACCACTTTCTGATGACACCTTATATTTTAGCTCCTCCCTGTCCCACACTTTTTTGCTCTGGAGGTGCTGGTCCTTGCCCCATTTTGTTTGGGAGGAGGGTGTGTCTGAGGAGATCAATGTGCTGTTCCAGATTTGGAATGTTGAGCTGCTATTTCAGTTTGTAGAGCAGTGGTTCTTCTGCTCTCTCTCCCTTTTTGCCCTGGCTGCCCTGACTTGCTTCTTTGTGTGTCTCCAGTCAAACCATGTGGTTGTCCTTAAATGCACCAGTTAAAAGGGCCTGTCGCTTTCAGTATTTCGTGGCATATGTAATTCTTTTGTGAGGTTCCTTTAAATCCCAGAAACAGCCTGGTAGTGGGTTTAGGAGTAGAGAGACAGAGAGATAGATGGCCAAAGGAAGGCCTGAAGGAGTTAGAGGAGAGCAAGGAGTATGCTTTTACCTTCCCCTTGGCCTAGTGTACCTGGATGTATTTTTGAGAGAAGGTACACATACATAGTATTGGGGATGCTGGTCAGGGATGCAGTGTGTTCTGAGAGGAACTTGGTTTTCTTAGGTGCAAGAAGGTGGAAAGAGTATGTGGGGAAGAGATCTAGAATAGTATTTGGTTTACGGTATAACGGGGATTCAAGTGGGCACAATGAAGGGACAGGTCATTGTAGGATAGCGACTTGAAGGAAGTGTAGGACTAAGGTGGATGGGGATTCAAGAATGGGAAGTGGTAACAAGGATTTTCTCCTAGCTAAATTAATAACAGGAATTAAGAAGGAAGTAACTGAAAGTCTGTTCTCTATAGGTTAGGAAAATTCCATTCATATGCCTTTATTCCCATTAAAAATGGTAAAAGAGAATACCATGAGTTTGTTTTTTTCTCAAATATGAGGGAAGAAGAGAGATGAGTTTGGTCATCTCTGTGAGTTAAATATCTAGTAATTGGTCCCAATGCACCTAATTAAAGATATATCATATATGAGGTATATAAGGATACCTCATAAAGTTATCTCAAGATTTTCCATTCCCTGTCTTTGGTGTGTCTCAATTGCTGGCAGCATATGCCTTTACAAACTTCTAATTCTCTGTTTTCCCAGGTGTTACAGAAAGAAATGTCGGTTGCCCAGCACATTGCTTGGCACTTAGTAGGTACTTAATAAATATTTGTTAGTTAATTGATTCTTCCAGAGGCTCTGGACATCTAAGGGAGATTTTGATTCGCCAGTAGCACAACTTTGGTATACTTTATGCTTCCAGAGGTTCAGGAGCTCTGGTTTTTGAGTTCTGTATCACAAACCATCCTGTATCAGGCTCCCTAACCCCCAAGGTATTAATTCACCAAACTTCTATTATGTACCATTGTATTGATTGCTTAGTACCAAGTCAAAAACATAATTGTCCCTCCCTTCCTTCTTCGGAGGGATGCAGTACGTGTAGAGATCAATAAATTAATTAGCGCCCACCAAGGAGAAGATTAGAGACTATATCAGGGACATTGGGGCCAGCCTGTGGGAAGACATAGGGAAAAGAGGGGGTGCTGAGTTTAGCAAATGCAGCAGTCTGCTAGGGCTGGGGTGCGGGGACCCGCGGTCAGTCAGGCTGGGGAGGCCTGTTGGGGCCCCACTCTGGAGGCGGAGAACGCTGACTTGAAGTGTTTTTACTTTCTCTTAAAAGAAATAACTCCTTCCGTTGTGCACCGTTGAGTTGAGTTCTTCGTGTAAGTCCAGGCTCCCTGGGTTGGGTGTTTTTGTGCTTTGCCTGACTGGTGGGTGCTAACGTCTGCTTCTCTGATGAGGCCTTTATGTTGTTCTCTTGGCATTTATTTCTCTGACTCCTTAGAGTGCTCATTGTCATGATGGAAATGATGATGATAATAATGATGATAATGGGAAGGTCTACATTTACATAGCATTTCAAAGTTTGCAGAATTCTTTACAAATATTATCCCATTTTCTCCTCATCACAATCCTGGGCAGTAGTTGCCATTAATATCCCCATTTTATAGATGAGGAAACTCAGGCAGAAAAGTTAAATGAGTTGTCCAGAGTCATATAACTAGAGAGTTTCTGAGGTCAAATTTGAACTCAGGTCTTCCCGACTCTAGGTGCAGCTTTATCTGCAGAACCATGTTATAATACCAACTCGGTAATTGATTTCATTGCTTGGCTTCAGACAATTCACTTTTATTCTCTAGGCTTTAATGTTTTTATTCCTTCAATTAAATTATCTATTGAGCAAAATTATCTCTGAGTTTACTTATAGCTGTAACAAAGATATAGTGAAGAAAATGAATATGTAATATTTTTTTCATATAACTTTTTTTACTTTTAGGGACAAGACCTTGTTGAGTACCAGCTTTGTATCAGAACGTAGTAGTGTGTTGGTTTTTTTGCCAGGTGAGTATTTATTTTGTATTTTACTTTGGGTAGAGGAGAAAGTGTTTGATTAGCCTTTTTTAACAATATAATATTTTTTCTTGTGACTTTTTTCTTGCCAATGAGAACCTGAATAGAAAAACTGTTTTTAGTATGATTCATTCTTTAACTTGTACTTCAACAAGGAACCAAACTTTTTTAAGGAGGTGATGTATCTTGAAGGATGATCCTCACATATCAGCAATTTAAAAATCTAAATTAACATTAAATTGATAAAATTTTGTTTACTACATTTAGGGTTTTACTGATATGGTTATAAATAGTACATAATTAAGCAGCTTTGAATAAATTTTAGATATAATAGATTGATGCCAAACGTCCTTGGAACACATATGAATCCCAAGAGGATGTTAAAGTAATCATTAAATTCCTCTTTTGTTGTCTTCCTTTTCAGAGGTTTGTAAAATTGTTCTTTGGTTTTATAATAAAAGGGTTATTTAAAAGAAACATTTTGTTCTGAAGGAGAAAGCATTTGGTCAATTAATAACCATTTTTTAAGCTCTTAGTTCATGCTAGGCAAAATACCAAGAGCTGAGAATACAAAGCAAATAAAAAAGTCCCTGCCCTCAAGTAACTCATCTTTTGACAAGGACTACGTTAGGACAATGACCGGATAGTTGCTCTCTCTGTGGTGCAGATGCTCTGAAAAGGGAAGGCCTTTAGAAGGTAGAGTTTGAGGTGAGTCTTGAAGGAAACCATGGAAACCAAAAGGCAGAGATGAAGGGGCAGAACATTCTGGCTCAAGAGACAGCCAGTGAGTGCTAAGGCACAGAGCTGGAGAATGGTGCAGTGTGTTTGACGACCTTAGAAGTTAATCCATTGTAGTAGGATTGTATAGTTAGGGGAGGAGAGTAAAGTACAAGAAGACTAAAAAGGCAGGAAAGGGTTGAGTTTTGAATAGTTTTAAATAAGGAATAGAAGAATTTACATTTAGTCCTGAAGAAAATAGAGAACTCTTGGAGTTTCTTGAGTAAAGGGGTGACGTGGTCACCAGTACTTTAGAAAAAAAATCACTTTTCTTGACTGATGTAATAGTAATTGGTTTAGCAGGATACTTAGCACTTGGTACTAAGTGGATAGACAGTACTAAGTGCTAAGTGTGGAAGGTGCAAACTCTGTCCCATTGTTGAGAAGGCATGAACTCCCCTGTTGATGTAGAAGAAG
>CM053585.1:314402680-314423840 GCA_028646515.1 Pseudochirops corinnae | reverse complement strand
ATAATGTTTTGAATGTTTGTCTTGATTTGTAATGGAATAAACAGAGTGTTCACTATATTTTGTAATCTGAACTCTAAAGGCTGTTCACAGTAGCATTCCTTTGGGAATCTGCTGGTGCATGGCATTACAACTGAGTAAGGGATAGATTGGAGGGATGAGAGACTTGAAGAAGGAAAGCAAATTAAGAGGGTGTTGCAATAGTAGAGGAAAGAAGTGAGGAGGAACTGAATTAGCATTGTGGCTGGGTAAGTACAGAGCAGCTGACATATAGGAAAGATGCTAAAGTAAATAGTAGAAAAGAAACTAGAAACATCCAGATTGACAACAAATTGGATATGTGCGTTAAGTGAGAAATTAAGGATGACACCATGGTTGTAAGCTGGGGTGACTGGGAGCATGTGGTGCTCTTGTCAGCAACAGGGAAGTTAGGAGAGTTTTTGAGGGTAGGGAGAAAGACAGTAAGTTCTTTTTTGAACCTATTGAGTTTGAAATGTCCATGGGAAATTCAGTTTGAGAGGTTTAAGAGGTAGTTGGTAATACTTGAGTGTAGCTCTGGAGAATGAATACATCCTCCTGGGAATCACCTACATAGAAATGATAATTGATCTAATAGCACTGAATGAGAGCACAGATTTAGACTGTATGAAGAAAGGGGAGAAGAGAGCCTAGAGCGGAGCCTGAAGTCACCTACATCTACAATTCACATAATGCAGATGAAAAAAACTAGCAAAAGAGCCTGAGGAATAGTCATCTAATAGTTGTGGAAGATTTTTGTATCTCAGAAACTTGAGAAAGAATCCAGGAGTAGAAGGTGACAACAGTGTCAGAGACTGCAGAGAGGTCAAGGAGAATGAAAATTGAGAAAAGGCCATTAGATTTGGCAGTTAAGAAATCATTGGTACCCTTTAAGGAGGACAGTTTTAGTTAATGTTTCCCTCGGAAGCCAGATGACAGAGACTTGAGAAGAGAACGAGGGGAGATGAAGTGGAGGCACCACTTGTAGATGATGTTATCAAGTGTAGCCAGGAAGGGGAGGTAAGAATTTAGAAAAATACCAGGTGGGAATGGAGGGATCAAATGAGGCTTCGTTTTTTTTAACATAGGAAAGTGACTGTAGCCATCAGGGAAGGAGCCAGTAGAAAGATGAAACGTTCGAAGAGTTTAATTGGATAAAGGAATTTCAGAGTTCATGGATGTGCAAGTGAAATACCTGTGGATGATGTAAACATCAAGGCAGTTATCATCTCTTTGAGTACTTGGAATATATCACTGAAATGTCTTTAAAATTTTTTGCTGGTGTTGGAAAGTACCATACTACAGTTAGTGTTTGATCCACACTGATGGTGTGGATACTATTTTAAACATTTGGCTTTTAAATGCAATATAAGATTTAAAACAAACAGAAACATTAAATCTGTTGTTTTAAACTTCTTAATTAGGGTCTGCTTAGACTAAGATTCTAATTGGATGTGTAGTTCTTGTACACTTGCTAATACTACAGGAAAAAAATGAATCTGAGATGTGATATTCTTTCATTCTACTAGCATTTGAATTCCTATCACATGTACTATATAAGGAAAAATCACCAGATAGCGCCTCAACTCAATACATTTAAATTTATTCTATTTAAAAATTTTAGGTTAATAGTTTCTCTGAACCTGAGAAGAAATCAGAAAGTATAGAGAAATAAAATTTCAAAAATGACACGTGAATTTATGTTCAGGGTCTAGAAAAATGATCAGAAATATTTTTCCTCCTCCACTATTATTTAGCAGTAAATGCTCTGTTAAATGAATGACTTTATGGAAACTCACTAAGCACACCAAGGAAATAAAAGACAAGCCACACACAGAACTCATTGTAGGGGTGGTAGAGTGTTCTTCAAGACCAGATATCTATTCTTATATTACTCAACAGGTATAGAAAAAAATAAAGAAAAGAATAACCATCAATCAAAGGAAAAAAAAATTTTAAATGGATGTGTGAGCAGGTGTGTGGGCAGTAGCTTTGATAAAAATTAGGTTGATGTAGTCATACATTTTTACTTGTTAACAAACCTCTCTTTTTGGCTCTTATTTAGGGGGAGCGATACAAGCAGTGTATCAGTCCCTTATGAGTATCTTCCCCCTCAAGTGATTGCTTCAGAACAAATGGAAAAAATAATTTGAATTTAATGGTTGAAAAGGGCACTTGAGTTTTTTACCTCACTCTCAAAATGATTGTCTTAGAGAAGAGAAAGGCAACATAAAGCCCTTCTTTCAAATGATTGTCTTGAATGGGGAGAGGGACCTCAAAAGAAAAAGGTTTGAAAATACTGGTTGCAGAAATTTCCAATATTGTGCCTCTCATAAGTTATCACATAAAATGGGGCAGTAGGCAGATTCAGATGCTAGGAAAAGCATCCTGTCCTCATTTTGTCATTGGATCTGCTGATGCTCTTTGTTGTTATTTTTATGTGTCTTTGGGAAACAAGCAAACTTGGTAGTGAGTAGAAACTTACATCTTTGTTTTGCATGGTAGTAATAAAAAATTTTTTATAGGATTAAAAATTTGAGTCTCTTAAAAGCCTTAGTCTTCAAACTTGTTGGGAAAGACACACTTTAAGGTTGACAGACCATTATGATCTATCCAATAGAACTCTTAAATGGGAAGTAGAATATGGAAGAGAAAATGGAAGTAAAAATGGATAGAATTTATGTGAAAAATCATTATCTTGACTTGAAAATTGGTTTTTGACAAATTAAAAACTATATTTTAAGCCTGACTCTT
Organism: Pseudochirops corinnae; assembly: GCA_028646515.1. Taxonomy (NCBI): domain Eukaryota; kingdom Metazoa; phylum Chordata; class Mammalia; order Diprotodontia; family Pseudocheiridae; genus Pseudochirops; species Pseudochirops corinnae. The sequence goes on along the minus strand of CM053585.1, from coordinate 314,421,071 downwards.
TTCTTCTTTACCTAGGTTTAGGTGAAATAAACTACATGCATGAACTCCTTACAAACATGGTTCACAAAAGGTAGTTAAAAACATAAAAAAATAGACTAATTTCTTAAAAGTTGAATTATTTCTTCATATAATAAATCTTATAGCCATCTCTTAAGTATAGTCAGAGCATAGTTATTGATCATGTTCTAAAATATCATATATAAGTTTATTTTCAGTTAAATATGTTTAAAAAGAACATGAGTCTTGGAGTCAGAAAACCCTTGGTTTAAGTCCTTTGATGCTTTATAGCTCTGTGTTTGGGATGAAAAACCCCATCCAGAAATTTAATTAAAAGTTTGGAAATGTCTTAGGATAAAAATAGGAGTTTATTCTCTTCCCCGGGAGAAGAGGATGGTCTTCCCCATAATTGATCATGAAGAAGAGGCATGTGACAAAAGACAGAACAAGAATTTATACCCTAATGCAGTCAAGCTCCCTTCCCGGACTGTATCCTCTCTTGTTGGCTGAGAGGCAGACTTAAGTCTTGGTGCCAAAATCTTCCCCAATGGCAAATCACAGGGAAGCCTCCACTATCTCTCAGTGGCTGGGAAATAGGTTTACAAAGAACAATTGACAACAAGGGAAAGGGGGGAAGGGGCCCAAAGCAAGGGAGGAGCAGTGAGCCTGGTCTGTCCCTGACTCCCATTGGCGGGGAGGAGGGGCCCACAAAGGCGGGGATATTAGAAAAGGCTCGCTGCTGATTGTCAGTAGTATTGAAGGGGGGGAAATTAATCCAAAACTGCCTGAGAAGTTTTCACTTTTCCCCAGACCTCTGTAACCTTGGGAAAGCCATTAATCTTTCTTGAGTTTTGGTTTCCTCACAGAAATGAAGATTTTAACATTCACAATACCTAATACTTTACAGAGTTGTAGGGGAAAGTTTTTTTAGTCTTGAAATGCTGTATAAGTGTGAGATAATCATTGACATTTTATGTCACTATTCTGTTTGTTAGACTGCAGGTTTATTCTCTCCATTCCAGTGTGACTTTGGAAGAACAAAATAATGTGTTTTTAACTCCAGTCCCTGGGTACAGAAAGGTGAGAAAATCAGAAAAGATAGATGCTTTAGTTGCATGTCTAAACAACCCATCCTTTTCTAGCACTGTATGTTTAATGTTGCCCTAACCAGGTTACTGGGACAGCTAGGTGGCACAGTGAATAGAGTGGAAGATCTGAGTTTGAATGTGGCCTCAGACACTTATCAGCTGTGGAAGTCACTTCACCCTATTTGTCTCAGTTCCTCATTTGTAAAAGGTACTGGAGAAGGAAATGGCAGTATCCTTGCCCAGAAAACCCCAAATGGGGTTATGAATAATAGGATACAACTGAAATGAATGAACAATAGGCAAGTTACTTAGCCTTTCAGTGCCCACAGGTGTCTTTTAAAGAATAATGTAAGTTGAAAAGAAGATACCTGTTAGCTTTGTAGAGGAAATTCTTCAGCTACACCAACTTAGTAATGAAATTTGCTGGTCCAGTCTCCTCATTTCCTCTCCTCCTTCCCATCCTCCTGTCCCCAGTTACTACACTTATAGAAAGTAATCACTCTTGATTTATTTCCTAAATTGTGATTTGTGATGAGATAGCATGGCCAGATGGATAGAGGGTGGACAGTCTTGAGCAACTTCATCTTGCCTCTGCCATACTGGCTGTGTGAACACGGACACAAATCACCTAACCTCTTAGTGCCCCAGGTGACTCTCAAGATTGTAAACTATAGATAGATTACGTGATGAGTTCCTTACAAGAATGAAGTTGGGGGTCCAAACCCCTTGCTCACCAAAAAGAAAATAATTTTCTGTGTTTAGAAGCTAATTGTCCAAATAACTGTGTGGCTAGTCCAGTATGCCTTTATTTTCTCATCTTTATTTGCTTAAATTCATGTAGCTACTAAATATTGTTGATTCTTCCACTAGTGATGTCCTTCTTATTTGTATTCTCCTCTCCCTGTTTACTACTGCCATAATTAGTTCAGTCCCTCATTACCTCTAGACTGAACTTTTGTAGTAACTTCCTAACTGATTTTCCTGTTGCTGGATTATTCTTTGATTCTCTGCATATGCGATCTTCATAAAACACTACTTTGATCATAATTACTCTGGTTTTTAGTGGTTCCCCACTGCCTACTAGATAAAGTATTGTCCCACTTTGTTTCATCTAAGTTTGGGGAGCTTTAAAGTTTTCATGAAAGAGACAGATGAATCAGTAAGGCTAAAGCAAAAGACTCTCATGATTGGTTTATTTTAACTCAGTTTTCATCCTTCTATAGGCGGAACGCTCCCAGTTTCTTCTATCAGTCTTTATACAATGAACTTCAGTTCTTTGACCATTCAGGATGCCCTTCTTCTGATGTTTTCTAGCTCATCCATGTTCATGGTACACAAACTCACAAAATTCTGGCTTCATTCTAATCAAGGCAGAGTATGGTTGGGACTAAGACTACTGTTTTTTCTGTCTCCCCCTCCTCAAAAAACATTTTATTGATGCTCTTCTTTATTCATTATCATTTCCAAGTGACTCTTATTTTGAAGTAATAAGGTTGATCAGTTAAGGAGAATCAGTCAGCAGTATGGCCATTTTTGACAGTGAATTTCTCCCCGGTGTCAGTAGTCCAGCCTTTCCTATTGTGAGGAAGAAAGTACGTTCTACCATCATTTCTTTGGAACCAAGGTTGGTTCTTATAGTGATCATAATTTTGTTATCTTGTTTTTCTTTACATTCTGTTTATTTAGAAAACTGTTCTCTTGACTTAGCTTTCTTTGCTCTATATCATTTTATACAGGTATTCCCAAACTCCTAATACTTATGTGTTTCCCTTAATGTAGCACAGTATTTGCATTAGCTTTTTTAAATTTTGATATCACATTGTCAGCCCTGATTAAGCTTGCAGTTCAGATATAATGTCTGACTATGCTTCTTCAAACTTGTACTTGTGAATTTTGGAACCCAATAAGACTTTATGTTTATCCTAATTAAATTTCATCTTAACTCCTTCAGCTCAGTGTTTTAGCTTGTAAAGGCTCTTTAAATCCAGACTCTGTCACCTAAATTTGATAAAAGATATTTTCTGTGCTTATATCAGAGTGATGGATACTAATGTTTAATAGCATAGAGGCAGGTATAATACCCTTAGGAATTATACCGAAGATTATTTTTTTGAATTTTATGCTGAACTGTTAATGACTTGTTTTTGAGTTCAATTATTCTGTCAGTTCTGTTCATTGAAATTTGAGCCCATCCGATTGTCCTAGTCTTCCCTGCAGCTTTCTATCCTTCTGCAATTGCATGAGGCATATTATTAAACACTTTGCTTATATGCATATGTATATGGATGTGTGTGTGTCCTCTCCCCCCTTCCCTGCTCGTCTTCTGTTGTAAGCAAATCTTAAATTCATACCTCCTGTGTTATCTACCATAGTGATCTGTGGACAATACATATTTTTTTTTTTGTCCAGACCTGTGATCTTCATCCATTCAGGGGGCTCCACAGTGCGGACACTCCCTCTACTAATTCAGATCTATACTTATCTGCAACTTACAGGCTTAGAGAGTTGCCTAGAGTTATGATGTCAGACTCAGATGGAAATGACACCACTAACTTGTACATAAGGATCCCTGTACTGACTTTAAAAAACCGCATACTTACATTATCTACATTTTATTGTATTTTTTTGTATTTTGTTAAACATTTCACAACTATATTTTAATCTGTTTGGGCCTGCACTCTGGTGTGTTTCAGGTGCATGTTTAACATGGGTCTCTGGCCTAAAGCTAGGTGATTTGTCTAGGGTCACACATCCAGCATATCAGAGGTGAGTCTTGAACTCAGGTCCTTTCAGACAAAGCCATCCTTAGCTTTACTGCCTGATACTGTATAGTATATATTGCATAAATAATGGTTGCATGAACAAACTAAATGGAACTGAATTTGAAATTCTTCCTGGTTAATCACTCAGGTGAAGGCATAGTAGATTGACAAGAATGGAAACTTGAATGACAGCTTGGAAACTAGTTGTGTGATTATGGGAAGATCACATAGTTTCCCCAAGCTTATTGTTTCTTATCTGTAAAAACCAGTAACAGCCCTTTCTCACAGAATTATTATGACAAAAATGCTGTATGAGCTATTGTTACTGCTTTTTCATGGTAGTACTTTGTAAAAACTTACTTGATTGAGACACTTAAATTTTTAGAATTGCTCTTTCAAAATAACTTATGACTTGGAAGTGCCATTGAGGAATTTTATAATTTTCTCATTTAGGAGATTCCTTTCTACCTGTTACTCATCGAATGTATACATCATATGATATTTTCTTTTTACTAGATCATTTTATCTACAAACATAGCAGAGAGCTCTGTCACAGTCCCAGATGTCAAATATGGTAGGTGACATATCTCTTTTTCTTATCAAGTAAAAACATTTGCAAGTATTTGTCTTCCTTTATCTTCTTTTTCCTCTCCCCTTTTCCCTATGCCAACATCCTTTGTTGGAAGAGAAAAATTAACAGAATTTCTCCTCATAGTTCCCTCTTTATCTTTCTATAAATGACTACTTCCCTATCTCCCAATGAAGTCACTTGTTAACCGAAGTGACTGGTATCAGGTGATTTTTGTGAAGTTGGGGGAAGGTCCTGTGAATGATTTTGATCAGGGTCCTACCAGTGTTGAGCCGTGCCTCTGAAACTGGAGAACAGAGCTCATTCCTCCATCTTCTTCCTTTGACCCTGTCAGTTGCTGTCCTCTGTCACTGAGGAAGGTTAAAGGCATTAGGCCAAGATACAGTTAAACCTCTGTGATTGGGGGATGAAGCTTTGACATTTAAGGGTCAGGATGAAGCAGATGAAGCAGAGAGAAACCTGAGACAGAGCAAAGGAAAATGAAACAAAGAGACATGAGATCATACACAGGACAATTTTCAGTAGCAGCTACTGGGCAACTTGGGCGATATTGTGTCTTATCAGTCCATATATTTCCTTCCCTCATTGTGCAACTGTCAGGGGATAGGAGCAAGATTATTGTGGTTCAGACTAGTAAATTTTTATTTCTAGCTTCTTTACTTGATAGTGGTTTTAAAAAAGGATGTCCTGTCATATTTCTAAATTTGTGAATAGAATATTCATTTTCATAAACATTTGAACATGATTGGAATAGCTTATGAACTAGGAGCATCACCTAGCTCAGTTCTTGAGTTGCTTTTTGATATGGTTGATGTGCCTTTGGACGTGGTATGGTACGGTTGATATGCCTTTTTATTTTTAACACCGTAAACCAATATAAAATAATTTGATGTCGTTTGCCTGAGTAAGCATATCAAATCTATGCATAGACATTACACCTGTAAGAATAGTCTTATTTAGTTATCTGCACAGTTTGAACCTTGGACTACTTTTTAGATGATATCTCATTGTGAGGTTCTTTCAGTACTTAAATAGCTCCCTTTTGGTTGGGAGTGCTTTCCTTAAGTGTGTTGTGGGTTATTAGATACCATTAACCTTCTTAGGAATTCATTTCAGTTCAACAAATAATTAGTATACACTTACTTGTATTTGGCACTGTGCTTACACCAGGGATATTAGGGAAGTTCAGGGATATTGGAACAGTCCTTCTCAAAGGAGTGTAATACCTTTTAGAAAAAAAAAACGCAGTGGACAAATTATGAATTTATGGAATCTCAGATTTGGAAGGGACCTCAGGTCATCCAACTGAAACCTACCTCAAGCATCTTCTATTTACATTTTATTTCTAAATGCTAAATGTTTTCTATATATTTTCTTTGATAATTTTACATACCTCAATAGACACGTATTGTGGAATTATTTCTTTTTGACATAGTGTTTGTGATTTTTCTGCCCCTTTTTTGGTACAGTTATAGATTTTTGTTTGACTAGAACACTTGTTTGTGATGAAGACACTAATTACCAGAGTCTCCGACTGAGTTGGGCTTCTAAAACCAGTTGTAATCAGAGAAAAGGTAAGAGGCATTACTTTGTAATATTAGAAAATAGATCTTGTCAGGTTTGTAAGCTGCTTTGGAATAATGTAGAGATTTTAGGAGATTCTTTTTTCTTTTCAGGCATTTAGTGCTCTAGAACAGTAATTTATTTGCAAGTTTTATCTTCCCAATAAATGTGACATCCTAATATGTGAAATTTTATTATTGGGAAATTCTAACTTAAGGAAATAATTTCTTTTACTTATGTACACATCTATTACTTCTTTCGAATGCCCTATGCACATTGGTTCTAGCTTTATGTCTTATGTATAGAAAAGGTAGACTGAAAACAGACACTGTAGCAGGGGCTACTACAGATAATTGCTGCAACACTACAGGAATTTTACTTAAAAATGCAGAGAGATTCTTAGAAGATCACGGTAATCAGTGAACCCTCCGTTCTTAATCTGCCAAAACCTTTTCTCTAGGGTCAATGCCAGTGTCTGTTGCAGTCCATGTCAAATCTGTCTTACTGACCTTCATTTTTTTCTTCTTGTTTTAATTCTATCAGAAAACAAAATCCTCGTGCTGTTATTGTTTTAGTAAGTTACATAAGGTATGATCCCCAGAGATGATTCCCAGATCCTAGTGTCTCCCCTAAGCTAATACCCATTCATCACCTACTGCTTCTTGGACACCTTGAACTTAATATCTTATAGACATCTCAAACTCACCATGCCCAAAACAAAATTACCTTTTCCCCCAAACCCACTCAATTCCATCTTTCACTCAGTTCCCAAAATGATTTACCTGAAACATGCATCATCAGGCCCCTGTCCATTCTTAGTGAGCCCCAGTTGTTCCTTATGACCTCAGGGATCCAATATCAACTCCTCTGTTTGGCCTTGAAAGTTTTTTTTAACTTGGTCCCTTCCTGCCCTTCAAATCTTCCTCCACTTTACGCCTTTCCACCTACTTGATAATCCAGTCACACTGGAAAACGTGCAGTTCCTTGCACATGGCACTCCATTTGTCAGTTCTGTACCTTTGCCCTGAATCTCTTTTTCCCCTCCCATCCTCTTCTCCTTCCTCATCTCAGCCTCTTAGTGTCTTTGACTCAGCTCAAATCTCACCTTTTACAGGAGTTTTTTCCTGGCCTTTTGGTTACCATATTTATGGCTGATTCATATTAAGCCTACAGTCTTTTAAGATTCCCCAGATCTTTTTCAGACCAGGGCAGCTAGATGGCACAGTGGATAGATTGGTGGACCTGGAATCAGGAAGACTTGAGTTTAGATCCAGCCTAAGATACTTCCTAACTATGTCACCATGAATAAGTCACTTCACCTCTGTTTGCCTCAGTTTCCTGATCTGTAAAATGAAGATAATAGCACCTGCTTGTTGCAAAGATCAAATGAGATAAGATTTGGAAAGTCACAGCTTTATGTTCATCTGCAGATGTAATGAATATGACACTTATGTTTTTATCCAAATCATTGATAAAAATGGTAAAATAGCACAGGGCCAAGCTGTCTCCTGGTATACCCAGGTGGAGACCTTTTACTAAATTGAGATAAAACCATTATTAAAGCAGGCACATACAGCCTATGGCCTGCCAAAGGATTTCCCAGCACAAAAGACTGTTCTTTGAGTCTAACCATCTAACCATTCTGAAGCCATCTGATTATGTTATCATCTAGTCCACATCTTTTTATCTTCTCCACATGAAATCATGAAATATTTTATTAAATGTTTTACCAAAATCATGGTGAACTCTATCTACAGGATTCCCCTTATTTACCAGTTAGTAACCTGTCAAAAGAAATAAGATTAGTTTGGCATCAATGGCTTCTGTTTTCCTTTTTAATATTTTTAATTATTATGAAATGAAACATCAACAAACAGACATTTCTGTATATACAAAGTATAGAAAAAAGAGGATTGTATTTGACTAATGACTGTGAAACTATGATATGCAGCCTGTTACTTGTAAAGGGAATGTTCAGTTTAACACAGGTTCAAACACTGCCTGCTTTCTGTGTCCTCTCTTGAACTTCCTTTCGCTCCTTTCTCCGTATTTTAAAAAGTATTTCATTAAGTGTCTTTTCCTTTGTATTTTGGTATCACTACCCCTTGAATTTTCCCCCTTAAGTCTCTCTCCTCTTCCAGTTATCCCATCCCCCTCCTCAAAAACACGGACACACAAAACCACAAAACTATTCCATATAACAAATTAATGTAACAGAGCAAAATATATTTACAACTATTGTTTTGTATTATAATTTAAGATTTGGGGGCAGCTAGGTGGCACAGTGAATAGAGCACTAGCCCTGGAGTCAGGAGGACCTGAGTTCAAATCCAGCCTTAGACACTTAACACTTACTAGCTGTGTGACCTTGGGCAAGTCACTTAACCTCAATTACCCTGCCTTCTCCCCTCCAAAAAGAAAAAAAAAGATTTGGTGCCAGTAGACCCTCTTCATTCCTAATTTTATAAGTAATTTAAGATTCTTTTGTTCCTCCAGTTGAATTTTTTTTTTAAATACTACAAAGAAATTATTTTGTAGTAGGATTATTATAGCACTGAATTTGTAAGTCAGTATAGGTAGTATTGTAATTTTTGTCATATTGGCATGACCCAACCATTAAGCAGTTCATTCTTCATTTACTTAAACGTGTTTGTTTTTATATAGAGTATTGTAAAAGTATTGACATAATTCTTTGTTGTGTGTCATGGTAGGTTTATTCTCAGAAATTTTATGTATTCTTTAACTAGAATGATAGAGATTTATTCTTCTTTTTATGCCTCCTGGGTTTTGTTGGCAATATACAAGAAGGCTAATGATTTTTTGAGTATTATAATCATCTACTTTACTTAATTTTTTGTTTCAATTAATATTTAGTTGATCTTTAGAGTTCTTTAAGAAAGCTGTTATATCATCTACAAAAAGCATTAATTTTGTTTGTGCTTTAGCTATGTTTATTCCCTAAATTTCTTGTTTCTTATATGATTGCTGTAAACAGCATTTGAAGAACAGTTCCTCACTCAGTCAGGTGCTTGCTGTGTGCCAAAAACTTTGTAAGTGCTGGGGATACAAAGAAAGGCAGAAATGGTGCCTTCCTTTAAGAAGCTCCCACTCTGAGGAAGAAAATCATATAAGATGTAAACAGAGTAGAAGGAAGAGTATGATGCAGCAGCCTCAGGTGTGCATAGGCTGGTGTCAGGAAAAGCTTCCTGAAGAAGATGACATTTAACTGAGTTTTGAAAGAATCTGGGGAAATTTGAGGCTCTTCTGAAGAGGGAAATCACTAAAGAGAAAGGGGACCTTGTGCAAGGAAACTGCAAGCAAATGTGGATGGATTGTGGATTGAGTAGAATAAAACCTGGGCAGACTGAAAAGCCAGGGAGTGGGACAGGGTTACGAATGCTTTAATTACCAAACAGAGGAATTTACATATGATCCTGGAGGTAGCATAGAACCACTGCAAGAGGAGAGATGGGGTGACATAGACCTTTCCTTTAGTTAGATCAGATGGTTTATTAAGAGGCTTATTAGGAGGCAATAGAGTAGTCTAAGCATGAAGTGATTTTCAGAAAGAAATAGTAAAACTATAAAAGTTTAAACTTTCAGTGTTGTCAAAGAACTCAGATATAACTAAAGGATTAAACAAGAATGAAGTTAAATACCTAACTACAGTTTTTAGAAAAGTTAGGATAGGTTTTTGGCCATTACTAAATGGGAACAGAAAGGAACAAGCATTTCTTGCAAGTTGTACATGGGGTCTTTATAAAAATTTACCATTTACTAGGATATAAAAACTTCACAGGCATGTAGAGAAGTAGAAATATTAAGCATATCCTTTACAAAATAACAATACAACAAAAGCTAGATTTAGTAAGTGGGCTTTGATAGAAGAATTTAAAATGAGAGACAAAAGAACTTAATCCTTAAAGAAATTATGTATCAAAGAACAAAATGACAGGAATTGCATCAAAGAAAATGAAAACAATGAAATAACCATAAAATTTCGAGATCTAGCCAAAATGGTTTTGAGATAAGAAATTCTATGTCAAAGCACTTTGGCCGGTAAAAAAGACAATGAATCATGAGTGAACTGGGGATTCAATTAGATAGTGTCACTAAGGCAATTAGAGTGTGTAAATTCATCAGTGATATTGGTTTGTCTTTTATGATTCTCTTCAGTATGATACGGTTTCCTTGTTTATTTTTTTTGGAATATTTGTTTTTGCTTCATCTGATCGCATGATGGAAAAGTTGCTTTTTTAGATTCATTTGATGCTGTGTTAACTTTTTTTGATCCTTTGGTTTCATTTTGTTTTTTTAAATGTGTTTCTTTAAAAAAAAACAGCAACAGATAGTAGGGTGTTTTTTTTTTTTGGCAGGGGGTATAGACAAGGCACTTAGGGTTAAGTGATTTGCCCAAGGCCACATGGCTAGTAAGTGTGTCAGGTGTCTGAGGCTGGATTTGAACTTGGGTCCTCCTGATTCCAGGGCTTGTGCTCTATTTGATGTACCACCTAGCTGCCCTGATAGTAGGATTTTTGTTTTCTTATCCAGTATGTCACTCTTTTTTGTTACATTGAGTGGTTTAGTCCTTTCACATTTGAACTTAGGAGAGTTAGATTTACATTTTCTTCCATTTGTCTCTTAACTTTTTTTTCACATGGATGTTTTTTTCCCCTTCTGCTTTGTGTTCCTCCAGTTACTTTACTACAATCTTTTTTTAAGGTGGCCCCGTCCCCATGGGCTCCCTTTCCTTTACCACTGATGCTGTTTCGTTTTATTCTCATTCCCTTTCCCTTTGGAGCTCTGTTGATTAGTTCCTTTCTTCTGCTCTTACTTGATTACATATTTCTTCCTTTTTTCCCCTCTCAGTCAGGTTTATTCCCCTTTATTCTCTGCCTCTTGGTTTGTTAGTCTTTTTAATTGCATTTTTTTGGTGCCCCTTCCCAAAAAGGATTTTTTTCATTCTTTTCATTATCTATCTCCTTCTGTTTACTCTAGACCAGGGCTGAGGTACCTGTGGCCTCAAGGCCACACGTGGCCCTCCAGGTCCTCAAATGAGAGCCTTTGACCTAATCCAAACTTCACAGATCCACTCCCCTTAATTAAAGGATTTGTTCTGTGCAACTTGGACTCAGTCAAAAGGCTACCCCCAAGGACCTAGAAGGCCACATGTGACCTGAAGGCTGCAGGCTCTTCACCTCTGCTTTAGACCTTCTTTGGTTCATGACTGGTTTCCCTCTTTTCCTCTGTATTCTTCATGTAATCACATGTTCCAAGGTGTCCATTTTAGGCTCTCTCCTCAGCCTTCTGCCTTGTTGGACTTGCCCCTTGGATTTTCCATGTCCATTGTGCCTTGCCCCCAAAGCAGGGCCGGTTATTACGGGTCTCAGAGAGCACACTGCCCCATGGCGCGGCCCCTCCTTTGCCGCTCATCTGGATAACCCTCTTGTTGACCTTTTTTTCCTATATTTTTCCGTATTTGCCTGGAAATCTTTCTGTGTCCGTTCTTTTCCACTTCTCTGTATCCGTTATCCCAAGGGGCTCCAACTTCAGGAAGAAATGCTTTACACCTGAATGAAGAATAAATTAATTGTAGGAGGGAGTGGAGAAATTGTGGGGAGAGACTAGAGACAGGAAAACCAACAGGCTGTTGCCATAGTATATTACCATAAAGTGATGAGGGCCCCTGTCCCAGGGTGGTAGCCGAGACATTTAAGGAGAAGAGGTGGAGATAAAAAGTGCCATGGGATCTAGGGGACTTCCAAGAGCCAAGATGGTAGAGTACGCAGTAAATCATTGTGACTCCCCCACGTTCACATCCAAGCAACCATAACATAGTGCCCCCAAACAAATCCTAGGACAACAGAACCAGCAAAAAGTTGGGGTGAAATAATTTTTTTCATGGTTCTTTTTTTTTAAATTTTATTTATTTATTTTCAGTTTTCAACATCTATTTCCACAAGATTTTGAGTTCCAAATATCTTATTTCTCAGTTGCTTATAAAAACCACTTTTTAACATTTGTTTTTAAAACTTTTGAGTTCCAAATTCTCTCCCTTCTTCCCTCCCTACCCACTCTTATTGAGAAGGCAAGAATTTGGTATAGGTTATACATGTATAGTTATGCAAAACATATTTCTATATTAGTAATGTTGTAAAAGAATAACTGTATTTCCTTTCATCCTATCCTGCCCCCCCACTTCTATTTTCTCCTTTGACCTTGTCCATTTTCAAAAGCATTTGCTTCTGACTACCCCCTCCCCCAATCTGCCCTCCCTTCTATCATGCCCCCACTTATCCTCTTCCCTCTTACTTTCCTGCACAGTAAGATACCCAATTGAGTATATGTTTTTCCCTCCTTAAGCCAAGTCTGATGAGAGTAAGGTTCACTCATTCCCTCTCACCTTCCCCTTCTTCCCCTCCATTGTGAAACTTTTTTCTTGCCTCTTTTATGTGAAATAATTTACTCTATTCTATCTCTCCCTTTCTCCTTCTCCAAATATGTCCTCTCTCACCCCTTCATTTTGTTTTTCAGATGTCATCCCTTCATATTCAGCTCATTCTGTGCCATCTATCTGTCTATCTCTTTCTGTCTGTCTCTTTATCTGTCTATTTTCTCCAACTACCCTAATACTCAGAAAGTTTTCGTGAGTTACAAATATCATCTGTCCATGTAGGAAAGTTGATATGCTTACATGCTTTCCATGTAAGCAGTTCAACTTTAATAAGTCCCTTATAATTCCTCTTCCTTTTTACCTTTTCATGCTTCTTTTGATTCTTGCATTTGAAAGTCATATTTTCTATTCAGCTCTGGATTTTTCATTAAGAATGCTTGAAAATCTGCTGTGGAAATGTTTTGCTTAACTACACATGTATTACCTGTATTGAATTGCTTGTCAAATCCCTATGGTCTCCAGCAGTTCCAGCCATCTTCACCCCACCTCTTCAGCTCCCATGGGCCTCAGGACAACATTAGTGCAGCACCAGGCAAACAACCAGGGCCTGCAGTCCCTGGCACAAGAAGTGAGAGACGTTCTCCCATAAAATGGAAGCAGATAGCAGAGTAGATCAAAAACCAGTCCTGCAATATGTTGTTTACAAGAAACACACATGAAGCAGAGGGACATATACAGAGCAAAGGTAAGAGGTTGAAACAGAGTGTATTATACTTCAGCTGAAGTGGAAAAAAACCCCAGGGATAGCAGTCCTGATCTCAGACAGAACAGAAGCAAGAATAGACCTAATTAAAAGACATAAGGAGGGAAACTACATTTTGCTAAAAGGCACCAGAGACAATGAAGTAATATCGATACTAAGCATATATGCACCAAATGGTTATATAATATCCAAATTCTTAAAGGAGAAGTTAATGGGGCAGCTAGGTAATGTAGTGAATAGAACATCAGCCCTAAAGTCAAGAGGACCTGAGTTAAATTCAATCTTGGACACCTGACATAATTACTAGCTCTGTGACCTTGGGCAAGTCACTTAACCCCAATTGCCTTTCCTTCCCCCTTTTCCTCCAAAAAGATGTTAAGTGAATTAAAGATTTGTGACCAAACAAGATATAGAATTATGAAATATAAAATAGACATTTTGATTTTTTAAAAAAAACTTTTGCATAAGCAAAAACAGTGCAACCAGGATTAGAAGGAAAGCAGAAAGCTGGGAAACAATCCTTACAGCAAGTGTCTCCAATAAAGGCCTCATTTCTCAGTTATACAGAGAACTAAATTTGTAAGAATACAAACCCTTTCCCAATTGATATATGGTAAAAGGATATGAACAGGAACTTTTCAGATGAAGAAATCAGATATCTATAGGCATATGAAGAAGTGCTCTAAATCACTTTTGATTAGAGAAATGAAAATTAAAACAACTCTGAGGTACCACTTCACCCATATCAGATCAGCTCAGAGAAGAGCTCTAATTTGTTGACATTAATTCTTATGGTAGTCATTTTGCCCTGGAGATGTCACTTTTGTTGAATGCTAATATTTAGGTTGGAAGAGGATAAGTCTATGATCAGTCACTCTGCACCACACATTGCCTTTGTCACTCTCACATCCCATCTCTTCTCCTTACAGTTACATAGTCTGTTTGTTTGTTTCAAGGGTGCATCCATGAAGTTTTACTGCATTTAGGTAAATGGAAGACAGTGTAGGTAATGAGAAGGTCATGAGATGCATAAATCTTTAGTAGTAAGTGACCATTGCTGTTGCTGTTTCCAGCTCCCTTCCTTCTGAGTACTCCCTGCCAAGTCTGGTAGTCTGAGCCTACTCTAGCATTAAAGTTGCTCAAAATTATAAACTTGCCCTCTTTGTTAGCAAATAGTTGGTTGCTAATTTGGAAGGAGAGTTGAACACAGTTGGCATCAGTGGAGCAGAAAAGTAGTGGGCAACTTTCAGAGATCTGATGTATAGCACCACATTTGCTCATCTGGGTCAGAACACTTGCAAACACCAAGACTGGTTTGATGAAAATAATGGAGAAATTCAGGAGCTGCTAAATGAAAACTGAGAATTCTACAGAGTTTAGCAGGAAGATAATTCGTTCAGCTCTAAGAAGATGGCATTTAATTCCATCAAAATTAAAGTACAAGCAAAGCTTAGAGAAATGAAAGATTCTTGGCTCAGAAAGAAGGCAGATGAAATTCAGTTTTATGCTGAGAGTAACAATCCACAGTGCTTTTATGATGCCTTGAAGGCTATTGATGAGTCAAAGATGTATGGTATATCTGAGTTATTACATACCGATGGAGCCACATTGATTAATGTTAAGGAGATGATCCTAGAGAGATGGGCTGAACATTTCCATAGTGTTCTTAATAGACCATCATCAATCAATACTGAGGCCACTGACTGTTTACCTCAGGTTGAAGTCAGTCTCTCCCTACCTGATCTTCCAACTGAAGAAGAGGTTTTGTATGCCAGTAGGCTCTTTTCACGTGAGAACCTGCTTCTGATTTTATTCCAGCTGAGATTTAAAAGGTAAGCGGTCCATTGCTGTAATGCCATGCATGAGCAGCTTTCCAGAAGAATGCTACTGTGAACAGCTTTTAAGGTTCTGATTACACAGTATAGTGAACACTCTATTTATTCCATAACAAATCAAAGCAAAACATTCTCAGAAAATCACAGTATAGTGTTCACAACAGCTTATCACTAAAATGGCCACATAGTTTTCACCAAAGTGGTCACAATATTTAGAACAAAAGAACAATCATCTTGTATCCCTAAGGAGGTTTGCCTCCTTACTCAGTCATTCAGTCATCTCAGAAGACTATTGTCTTCCACTCATGGGGCAACTAAGTTAATTTAATCAGTCACTTATCTAGCAGTCAGTTACTAAGTATCGTTAATCACTAAATACAATCATTAGAAATACACAAACCCTCCACCCCTTGGTCTCTAGTAAACTTCAATTTCATCGTAAGCATTCAATACCCAAGGAGAGATCTTTTCTTCATCTCATCCCAAATTTTCAGCAATCTCTGTTCCTGGAGAGACAAAGTTTAACACAGCCACAAATATTCATTGCCAGTGTCTTCATCAATTCACTCTCTGCTTGCAGAACAGTCTCAGGACCCCTGAAAACATCACCAAGACCCTCTTCTAGGATTTCTGTAAACATACGACAAGAAAATCCTTCCTCAAAGCTTCTGAGCCAACAGCAAAGTTCCAGGACCTCTACAACAACAGTACTGTCCTTCAGCAGCAGATGAATCTGGCAAAACAACACCAAAACAGACAGGCAGAATACTGGCACCACAGCCATGCTTCTTCAGTCCTTCGGCAGTTTGGCTGGTCCTAGGACCCAGAAGAAATCTCAGCTGCCTCCTGGAATCAAAATCACTCCTCCCAGGTTTTCAAAATCAAAATTGTTTTCTCCAGTCTAGGTGGGGCTTTCCTCTTCAGCCTTCCAGGTGGCAGCAACCTCAGCCTTCACCAGATTCTAGTCTTAAGAAAATTCTGACTCAGTTCTCATTCTAGCAGTAGTATCCCAGTTTCCAGATGCTGCTGAGAGAAACTCTCTCTCTCTCTCCCCAGCAGAACAGATTCTGCAACCAGGTTCTTGTCCGGAGAAAATTCTGACTGCCTCTCTCTGGGGTTTTCTTATATATACACACACAGCATTGGCTTCCTGTTTCAGCCAACCCCTTCCTGTTATGTCAGCAATAGGAGACAGTTCACACCTTCTGTTTCTTTCACAGAGGTTTGATTAGATACTAAGGGCTAAGTACCTGCTTACTTGGCATAACACAAAGGGGTCTTGAAATTTAAATTAATTACTATTACAATTGCTCATACAAAAGCTGACTGAAATTTCCTGGTTATATGACGAGAGGAGGTTATTCCCCCAGGAGTTCAAGGATGCCTCCATTGTCCATCTCTATAAAGGTAAAGGAAATAGATTGTCTTGTGACAATCACAGGAGAGGTCTCTTTGTTAGTCATTGCTGGCAAAACTCTTGCCAGAATCCCCCTTAATAGGCTGATTCTTCACCTGGAAGATGGTCATCTACCTGAGAGCCAATGTGGCTTTAGAAAGGGCTGAGGAACAGTTGATATGGTGTTTGCTGCTGGACAGCTCCAGTAGAAATGCCAGGAGCAGAACAAAGGTCTACACACAATGTTTGCAGATCTAACCAAGGCATTTGATACTGTTAGTCATGAGGGCTTATGGAAAATTATGTCAAAATTTAGTTGCCCAAAGAAGTTCATCAACATTATTTGTCAATTTCATGATGGCATGCATGCCTGAGTTCTAGATAATGGTGCTCTGGTGCTTTTGCAGTCTCTAATGGAGTGAAACAAGACTGTGTGCTTGCTCCCATGCTTTTTTACCATGATGTTCTTAACCATGTCGTCAAACGTTTTCAATGAATGTGAACAGGGCATCAAAGTCAAGTACTGCACTGATGGTAAATTCTTAAACTTGAAAAGGCTACAAGCTAACACCAAAGTGGAGGGAGTGTTAGTGCATGATTTTCTGTTTGCAAATGATTGTGTACTCAGTGTATCCTCTGAAGCTGAAATGCAACAAAATGTGGATCAATTCTTTGCTGCTTGTGTTAATTTTAGCTTAACAACACCAAGAAAACACAGGTGCTCCATTAACCACCACCATGCCATCCATACATGGAACCATCAGTTACAGCAAATGGAGAAGTTTTGAATGCTGTGGATAAGTTCACTTACCTTGGTAGTATACTTTCTAGGGATGTACACATTGATAACAAACTTGACTGCACCATTGCCAGAGCTAGGTGTAGTGCCAGCGCAACATTTACAGCACCCACAATCATGACAAAGACCATGACTATAAATATCACATGACCTTTGATTGCACAATATACCAAACTCTCCATATAGAGCACAGAACTGAAGCATTTTTTAAGACACCAGAAAACCGAATCTCAAAACCCATAAGCTGATTCCATCATAGTACCAAAGATAGTATGAAGTCATAATAACATTGAGAGCCACAGCATCCTTTCACCTTCCCACAAACCAATACAAGATCAATATGTACCCACAAATTTCTATCTCCTTGCCTGAGCACCTCTCTCTCCCACTGTCTAGCTAGCTCTAGCTACCAGCTTCTTGTGAGCTCTGCTTCCCTTCAGCAAACTCTTCCCACCACAAGCTCTGTGTCACTATATTTAGGCTGTTGGGGGCAGAGTTTATCTTCAAAGCAAGGAAGCTTCTTGTGAGCTCTTCTCTACCCCTTAGCAAATTCCCTTCATCACAGGCTCCATGTGCTTACATTCAGCCTGTTAGGGGACAGAGTTTACTTTCAAAGCAGGGGAGGTCTTCAAACTCTTCCCTAGGTCTGTTAAGGGGCAGGGAATATCTTCAAATTCCCATTCCCATTACACTAGGTCAATGTTTGGGAGGCTCTGAAGGAAAGCATGGGAGAGAAGAGGTATTAGACTGACTACCAAACTGAAGGTCTACTGAGCTGTTACGCTGACCTCATTGTTGTATGCCTGTGAAACCTAGACAGTATACCAGGGCCATGCTAGGAAACTGAATTGCTTTCATTTGAATTGTTTTAGAAAGATTCTGAAGATACAGATACAGTGTCTTCTACATAAGGTACTAGACACTGAGGTCCTTACTTGAATTACACTGCCAAGTACTCAAACTCTTCTTCAGAGAGCAAAACTCTAATGGGCTGGCCACATTTTTCTTTTCGTTTCTTTTCTTTTTAAATTAAATTTTATTATAGTTTGCATTATTCATTTCCACAAGATTTTGATTTACATATTTTCTCCCCCTCTTTCCCCCACCCACCGCCCCGAAACAGCCATCCCAGTGTGTCCCCCCCCTTGGTCTATTCTCTCCTATGTCACTTTTCGGTAGGGCAGGATGGATCTCCCAACCGCAGT
>CM053585.1:314342979-314402180 GCA_028646515.1 Pseudochirops corinnae | reverse complement strand
AAATTTTAAAAAAGTAAATATAAATGAGAAATCTTAAGTTACTAAATAAGAATAAATTTTTACATTCTTATATGAGGAGATGATACCTGTATGTCCTCAAAATCTGACCACTATGAAGGTTTATAGAGGGAGTCAAGTTAGATGGAGAACCTGGGAGTGTTTGTTATGTTATGATTTTAAAAGATGAATGGAAAGTAAGAGGTAGAAGAGTACAGTTGGAATAGAAAGTGAAAGAGACAGAAGGATGAGGAAAACTATCTGACAAATTTGGGTATGCCAGTAGAATTCTATACAAAGAGGAGAGGGTAGGGAGAGTAAGCAACACTTAAATCTCATTTATCTGAACTAATCAAAGGAGGAAAGAATGAACAAACAAACTAAAAACAAGAAGGAGAAGGCAATAAGAGGACAAAGTAAGGGAGGAATTAGTTTTAAGTAAAACAGACCCTTAAAGAGGGAAACAAAGAGAAGGAAACGTATAAGATAACAAGATAAAGATAAATAACGAAATTAAAAATCATAACTGTGAATGTGAATGGTATGAACTCACACATAAAACAGAAGACAATGGCAGAATGAACTAGAAAGTAGAACATACCAACATTCTAATGACAAGAAACACACCTGAAACATAAGAATGTAAATAAGTTAAAATATGTAGGTACAGCAAAATCTATGAAGTTGCAGTTTAAGTAAAAAGGACAGGGATAACAATCATGGCCTCAGGTAAAGCAATAACAAAAACAGATATAGTTAAAAAAGATAAAAAAGATAACATTTTGCCAAAAGGTACCACAAACAATGAATTAATCTACTAAACAAATATGTACCAAGTGGCATAAGCATCTAAATTCTGAAATGAAAATTTAAATGACTTGAAAGAACTGGACAGTAAAACTCTAATAGTAAAGGACTTCAACTGACTCCTCTCAAACCTAGATAAATATAACAAAAAAAAAACAACAACAAAAACAAAAAAGGAAATTAAGGACTCAAATAGAATTTTATTTACTTTTTTGGTAGACACCAGCATTTTATTTTTTTAAAGGACTTTTAAAATAGTATTTTATTTTTTCCAATTACATCCAAACAATTCATTAAAAAAAAATTTTTTTTTGAGTTCAAAATTTTCTCCCTCCTCCTTCTCCTTCCCTAAAAAGGTAAGAATTTTAAATAGGTTATATATGTGCAATCATGTAAAATATACCTCTATATTAGTTACATTGTGAAAGAAAAAACAAAAGGGGAAAATACACACACGCACGCACACACACACACACACACACACACACAGTGAAAATAGTATCCTCTGATCTGCATTCAGACTCCATCAGTTCTTTCTCTGGAGGTGGATGGCATTTTCTATTATGAGTCCTTCAGAATTGTCTGGCATCATTGTATTGATGAGAAGAGCTAATTTATTCATTGTCGATCATAGTACAAAGTTGCTGTTACTGTGTACAATGTTCTAATGTTCTCCCGGTTCTGCTCACTTCACTTTGTAACAGTTCATGTAAGTCTTTCCAGTTTTTCTGAAACCCACCTGTTCATCTTTTCTTATAGCACAACAGTATTCCATTACATTCCTATACCACAACTTGTCAGCCACTCCCCAATTCCTGGGCATTCCCTCAATTTCCAGTTCTTGGTGACCACAAAAAGAGCTGCTATAAATATTTTTGTACATAGAGATCCTTTCCCCTTTTTTTAGGATCTCTTTGGGATATAGACCTAGTAATGTTGGATCAAAGGGTATACACAGTTTGATTGTCCTTTGGGCATAGTTCCAAATTGCTCTCCAGAATGACTGAATCGGTTCACAACTCCACCAACAATGAATTAGAATCCCAATTTTCCCACATCTCCAACATTTATCACTTTTTCTGTCATATTAGCCAATCTGATAGATGTGAGGTGGTACCTCAGAGTTACTTTAATTTTCATTTCTCTAATCGATATGATGATAGCTTTGATTTCTTCATCTGAAAACTGCCTATTAATATCCTTTGACCATTTATCAATTGGGGAATGACTTGCATTCTTATAAATCTGACTCAGTTCTCTATATATTTGAGAAATAAGGCCTTTATCTGAGATACTTGCTATAAAAATTGTTTCCCAGGCTTCTGTTTTCCTTCTAAATTTCGTTACATTGGTTTTGCTTGCACAAAAACTTTTAAATTTAATATAATCAAAATTATCTATTTTACATCCCGTAATTCTTTTTGTCTCTTATTTGGTCAAAAATTCTTCCCTTCTCCATATATCTGACAGATAAACTATGCTCTCCTAATGTGCTTATGGTATCAACCTTTCTGTCTAAATTATATACCCATTTTGGCCTTACCTTGGTATATGGTGTAAGATATGTTGGTCTATACCAAGTTTCTGCCATATTGTTTGTTTTCTCAGCAGTTTTTGTCAAATAGTGAGTTCTTATCCCAGAAGATGGGGTCTTTGGGTTTACTGAACACTAGATTACTATGATCATCTATTCCACTGATCCACCACTCCACCAAACAGAATTTTAGAAGAGGTAGACATGAGTTAGACATGACAGACTTCTGGAGATTACTGAATGGGAAGAGGAAGAAGTAAAGGTATTTCTCAGCTGGGTTTTTGTCTGTTTGTTTTTGAAATGAAGAAATAAAATTAAACAGATAAGCCATTGCTTAACTTAATTTTTAAAAAGAAAGAATAAAGTCAAATTGCCAGTATCAAAAAAGAAAAAGGCTACTTCACAAGCAATGAAGAAGAAATAAAAGAAATTATTAGGGGCTATTTTCACCCATTAACCTGCCAAT
This sequence comes from Pseudochirops corinnae, assembly GCA_028646515.1. Lineage (NCBI taxonomy): Eukaryota > Metazoa > Chordata > Mammalia > Diprotodontia > Pseudocheiridae > Pseudochirops > Pseudochirops corinnae. The sequence continues at coordinate 314,399,376 of CM053585.1, read as the reverse complement.
AAAATGACAATCTAAACAACATGGATGAATATTTACAAAAATGTAAATTGCTCACATTAACAGAATGGTAAAGAGAGAACAGAAATATTCCTATTTGAGAAAAATAAATTCAACTAACCATAAATTAACTCCCAAATAGAGAAAAAAAAACCATGAGAGGATTCTGGGAAGATGGTGGAATAGGTCAGAAAACTCAAGTTCTCAAGATTTTCCCCCACAAGAGAGATAAATTAGCATGTTAGGGTGAACAAAGTAAAGACGTATAAGAACAGGGGCACAACAGAGGTCTTCCTGGAACAATTTGAGAAGATCAGAAGAAAAATCCCAGGATCAGGTTTGGTCCCTGTGAAGATTAAACATTGCCAGGGTAGGGTCCACTTAAACAACAAGTGGCAAGCCCTGGGTTTGGGAGGCTGCCTCAGTCCCAGCCACAGGAACTTTTACCCATGGATATTGAGGGGAGTTGGGCTTCTGAGCTGGGGGAGATCTGGAGAAGATAGACTGACAAAGAACACCAGACTCAGCTGTGCTGGGAAGAGCGGCAGGGGCGAGAAGGAACCATCACATGTGTGGCAAGTGCAGAAGCAGTGGGGCAGAAAGCCCCTGGCTGTAGGTACTTACAGGAGGTCGGAGGTTTGGCTTTGGTTCCAAGTTAGAGGGGAGAATTGAAGATCTGGGGCAAGATGCACAAAATTCCCATACCTCACAGCCAGAGTGATTACAATAATTAAACTATTCCCACAAAAAATGTACAGGCAAAGGAGAAAGAATCCCACCATAGAAAGCTACTATGGGAATAGAGAAGACCAGGGCTCATCTTCAGAAGAAGATACTGAAGCAAAGAAACCCCCTTCTGTCCCAAAGAGTAATGTCAAATGGTCATCTGCCACCCCAAAATTCATAGAAGATCTTAAAAAAGAGGTGTGGCTAGGTGGTGCAGTGAATGGAGCACTGGCCCTGGAGTCAGGAGGACCTGAGTTCAAAATCTGGCCTCAGACACTTAGCCCATGTGACCTTGGGCAAGTCACTTAACCCCAACTGCCCTACCATTCCCCCTCCAAAAAGAAAAAAAAAAGAACAATCCAAGAAAAACAAGAAGTTTATGAAAGGAAAGTCAACCAACTGGAAAAGGAGATCACAATCTTAAGAAAGAAAATTGACACCTTAAAAATCAGAATTGAGCAAGGTGAAGTTAGTGAAATTATAAGAGATCTAGAAATAATTAAACATATGAATAATGCAAAAAATAGACGAGAAAGAAAAACATAAGAAAAACCGATCTGGAGAATAGATCAAGAAGAGAAAACATAAAAATAATCAGACTAAGTGAAAGCTACGATCAAAAAAAGAATTTTGATACAATACAAGAAATAATTAAAGAACATTGCCTTGAAATATAAGAACAATGGGGAAAAGAAGAAATAGAAAAAAATTCATAGATCACCATCTAAGAGATCCTGTAATATTCATAGGAATATTATAGTCAAATTCTGAAACTCCCAGCTCAAGGACACATAAAACAATTTAAATATGATGTTGGCACAATTAGAATCACACAAGACCCAGCAGCAGAGACATTAAAGGACTACAGGTCTTAGAATACCACATATTGAAGAGCAGAAGAACTGGGGCTCTGGCCAAAAATATCATGCCCAGCAAGGTTAAGGAGAATCCTCAATGAAACTCGTCAGACTTTCACGACTTTTTAAAATAAACCCAAACCTGAACTTAACAGAAGATTTGCCATACAAGAGCCAAGAGAAACACAAGGTACATACCAAAGACTGATTACAAGGGACTCAATAGGGACAGACCTTTACTTTTTATATATGTAAAATGCAAAACATATGTCTAAGATTCTTATGAATAATTAGCTCATAACAAAGACTGGGGTAAACCTGAGTATGACATGAACTTAAAAAGTAAAACCATTTAGGAACAGCTAAAAAGAGTAATTATTTTATATGAATAAAGTGCAAGAGGAACAATCCACACAGAGGAATTACATGGAGGAAGAGGGCTGGTAGTTCTGGTAAGCTACTTTCATCAGGAATGTGTTTAAGAGGGAACAATACATATATATTTAGAAGAGTATAAAAGTCTTCTAAATTGAGAAGAAATAAGAGTAAGGGGATAGCGAGGGGCGAGAGGATAAGGGAGGAATCATTAGAGGGGAAGGTAGGGGAATAGGTAAAAGGCAGGTATAGAACAGTGTTTAGATCAATGGGAATGGGAGGATAAGGGAGGGATCAGGAATAGGTTACAGGGGGCTACAGAAGGGTGTTTAGATTTATGGGAAAGGGAGAAATCCTTGGAGGGGGTAGACAAGCAATAGGAGGGCAAGACAGTGGATAGGGACAGCCAGGTGGTGCAGCGAATAGAGGACCAGTCCCAGAGTCAGGAGGACCCGAGTTCAAATGTGACCTCAGACACTTGATACTTACTAGCTCTGTGACCATGGACAAGTCCCTTAACCCTGACTGCCTTGTCTACCTCCTCCAAAAACAAAAACAAAAAAACCAAAAAACCATGACCAGACAGATTTCCAAACAAATTTTATCAAACATTTAAAGAACCAACAATTAATTGCAAACCTATATAAACTGTTTTAAAAATTAGGAAAAGAAGGGGTCTTCCAAAATTCCTCCTATGAAAAAAAATATGGTCTTGATAACTAATGGTGGAAAAGTGAAAACAAAGGAATCTACAGACCAATGAGTACTGAGGCAAAAATTTTAAATAAAATATTGGCAAACTATAGCAACATATCACAAAGATTATATACTATAAACAGGGTAGACTAAAACCACGCAAGTATAAATAATTGATTTAATATTAGGAAAACTACAACTGACCATATTAATAGCAAGAATAACAAATATAATACGATTACATCAAAGGATGCAAAAAAAGATTCTGACAAGACACAACATTCAGTTCAGTTAAAAACATTAACGAGCATATGAATGAAGGGTTTGTTCCTTAATATGGCAAAGAGTATGTATCTACAAGGACAGCCAGGGGATTCAAAAGAGGGCTGGGCCTAGAGTCAGGAGACTCCTATCCCTGCTTTCAAATCTGGACCTCCTCACTGGGTGACCCCGCCAGGCAAGTCACTTCATCCTGCTTGTCTCAGTTTCCTCATCTGTAAAATGTACTAGAGAAGGATATGGCAAACTATTTCAGTATTTTTGCCAAGAAAAGCCCAAATAAGAGCTAGGAAGGTCAGACACAACTGAAATGACTCAACAACAACAACAACATGTATCTAAAACCAAGTACCAGCATCATCTGTAATGCAGATAAATTAGAATTCTTTCCATAACTGTCAAGGGTTAAGCAAGAATGCTCATTATAACCATTACTATTCATCATAGTACCGAAAAAGCTACCTACAGCATTGAGAAAAAGAAACCGAAAAAAATATACGTATGTAAAGAGGCAACAAACATCACTTTTTGGAGGTGATATCATGATTTACTTAGTAATACCTTTAAAAAGTCAACTAGTGAAATAATTAAAGCTTCAGAAAAGTTATAGTAAAATCATCGGCATTTCTGCATGTCCCCTCCTGCCCCCCCCCCCCCCAAAAAAATCCAGCAGGGAATAGTAGAAAAGAGAAATTCTATTTAAAATGACTTACTATAGGTGGGAAGGCAGAGCCAAGATCACAGAGAAACAGCAGGGTCGCCTGAACTCTCCCCCCAAACCCTTCAGAACATTTAAAAATGATCCCCTAAAATAAATTTCTGGAGTAGTAGAACCATAAAAGGGCAAAGTGAAATAATTTTCAAGCCAAAGACAACTTAGAAGATCAACTGGGCCATTTCTAGTCGTCCTGATCTATATTTGGCCACTGGACCCAGATGGCTCTGGAGAAGAGTGAGGCTGGGGACTTTGCACAGCCCTCCTTCTCTCAAATCCAATTTAATTACAAGTCACACATCATCTTCCTGATGTCACGGTCCTCTATGAGAATAAAAGACAAAAAAGCCACAAGAAGGTCAGCAGAAAAGGTGTCTTCCACCTGAGTGAGAGAGGAGCACAGTCCAGCACAGGTCACACCAGAGTAGACCAGCACCCAGCAAACTAAAAGCATGCCTTCGGAGTGACTGAAGCAGCAGTGTCAGTGGCTGCTTCCAGAGCTCTCAGTCCACAGACAGTAAAGGGGTTGAACAACTAGTCAGAAGGAAACTACAGGGGTCTCTTTGCTGGCACAGGGGAGAGGACTCTGTTACTCTGCCCATACTTGTATGTGGGTCAGAGCCTGGGGGGCAGTCCCAAGGAGGAGCACTAGCACACCAGAGCTTGCAGCTGCAGTGGAGTGAGGAACCCTCATCAGAGTTTCAGTGAAGGTAAGAATGTTTATCATCACTCATAAATCAGAGCACAGGCCAGGAGAACAGTAAATATACCTCTCCTTAGATGATACCACACTGAGAGAACTGAAACCTTACAGTTTCCTAGAAGTAGTTCTGAAAACAGATGCACAAAACCCTTGAAGATTGGACTAATGCACCCTCCACGCTGGAAGCAGAGCCCCACTTTAGCAAAGACTTAAAAGTCAAGGAATTAGCCAGAAAAATGAGTAAACAGAAAAAACCTGACCATAGAAAGTTATTATGGTGACAAGGATCAAAACACACTCAGAAGAAGATAACAAAGCTCCTCTAGGAAAGCCTCCTTCCAAAGCCTCTAAGAAAAATATAAATTGATCTCAGGCCATTAAAAGCTTGAAAAGAATTTTAAAAATCAAGTAAGAGAGGTAGAGAAAAAACTAGGAAGAAAAATTAAGAGTAATGCAAAAAAATCATGAAAAAGAGTCAACAGCTTGGTAAAGGAGGCACAAAAAATACTGAAGAAAATATGACCTTAAAAAACAGATTGAGACAAATGGTGCCTCTTTTAGGTACAAAACTCCAATAAGAAGAATGCCTCAAAAAGCAGATTTGGCTAAATGGAAAAAGATGAACAAAAGTTCATTGAAGAGAACTCCTTATAAAGCATAACTGGACAAATGGAAAAAAGAGGCACAGAAATTCAAGGAAGAACTCCTTAGAAAGTATAATTAGCCAAAAGGAAAAGAAGGTACAAAAGCTCACTGAAGAAAATAACTCCTTAAAAATTAAAATTGGGAAACTGGAAGCTAATGACTTTATGAGAAATCAAGAAAAAATCAAGAAAACCAAAAGAATGAAAAAATAGAAGACAATGTGAAATATCTCACTGGAAAAACAACTGACCTGGAAAAGAGATCCAGGAGTGATAATTTTAAAAAGCATAAAACTACTTGAAAACCATAATCATAAAAAGAGCCAAAACATCATTTTTCAAGAAATTACTAAGGAAAACTGCCTTGATGTTGTGCAGAAGTTTCACTTTGTTGTCTTCTTCTGGTTCTATATTTTGATCCTCTTTGTCTCCCAAAAGGGATTCTATAGTCTGACTGCACTTCCTCTGTTTGCTCATTTTGCCAGCCAATTACTTGACTTTTGAATTCTTTGCCACACTGGATATTTTGCTTCCAGAGTGGAGGGAGCTGTGTCCCAAACTGCTGGGGTTTGCGCAGCTGCTGCCAGAGCTGTTGTCAGAGCTATGAGGAGGGCACTCTCTCTACCACCACCACAAGCTCTGGCACACTGGCATTCCTCACCCCAGGACCACCACCCAAGACTGTGACCCAAATGCAAGCAGGTCAAAGCAAGAGTGATTACCTTCTGATTGGTCGCTTGGTCCCCCTACAATCTGCAGGCCAAGAGCTCTAGAGGCAGCCATGCAGCAGCAGTTGCAGCCACCATGCTGCAGCCACCTCTAACCCCAGGGGCTGGACTGCGCTCTTCTCTCACCCTGGATGAACAGGGTTCCCCACTCACCTTTTACTTTCTCTTTGGAGTTTATGCATCGAAAAGTCTGGAAACCACCACAGCTGCTTGTGATTCACTCTCCTGAAGTCTGCTCCGGCTGGTCTGGGCCGCCCTGAGTCTGGGCCCACACGGCTCACGCGGCTCACGCGGGGCTGTGTTCAGCTCCCAGCTCATTGTGACAGACCCTTCCTGTCAGCCTGCCAGGCCGTCTTCAGTGGGAGATTTGTTTCACTCTGTCACTTTGTGTGTTCTGTAGCTCTAAAATTTGTTTAGAGTTTTGTTTTTTTTTACAGGTATTGCAGGTGGTTAGAGTCGGGGCTCAAGTAAGTTCCTGCTTTTACTCCAACATCTTAGCTCTGCCTTGCTGTGATGTGGAACTAGAGGCTAAAATAGAAATTGAAAGAATCTACCAGGGTGGCTAGGTGGCACAGCGAATAGAGCACTGGCGTTGGAGTCAGGAGGACTTGAGTTCAAATCCGGCCTCAGACACTTAACACATACTAGCCATGTGACCTTGGGCAAGTCACTTAACCCCAATTGCCCTGCCCTCTGAAAGAAAGAAAGAAAGAAAGAAAGAAAGAGAGAGAGAGAGAGAAAGAAAGAAAGAAAGAGAGAAGGAAAGAAAGAAAGGAAAGAAAAAAGGAAGAAAGAATCTACCAATCATCTCCTGAAAGCGATCTCCAAATGAAAACTCCCAAGAACGTTACAGTCCAATTCCAGACCTCCCAGGTCACGGAGAAAATACTGCAAAGCAGCCTGAAAGAACCAATTCAGGTATCTCAGAACCATGACCAGGATAACACAAGATTCAGCAGATTCCATATTAAAAGATCAGAGGACTTGGAATATGATATTCAGGAGGACAAAGGAGCTAGAATTAAAAAGAAGAATCACCTACCCAGCAACACTGATGAGTATGATCTATGAGGGGGAAAAATGGACATTCAATGCAAGAGGACTTTCAAGCATTTTTGATGAAAAGACCAGAGTTGAATAGAAAACTTAAGTTTATGCTTCAAGAGAAGCATAAATAAGTAAAGAACAAAGGGAAATCACAAGGGACTTAATAAGTTTAAATTGCTTACACTCCTACATGGGAAGAAGATACTTATAACTCATGAGAACTTTCTCATCGTAGGAAGGAGTATAGAGGACACAGTGTGAGCTAAATATAAAGAGATGATAACTAAAAACATAAAATTAAGGGGTGAGAAGGGGAATGCACTGGGAGAAAGGGAAAGGGAGTAGGTAGAATGGGGTAAATTGTCTCACATAAAAGAGGCAAGAAAAACCTTGTACAATGGAAGGGGTGGGGAATGTTTGAACCTTACTCTCATCAGAAATGACCTAAAGAGAGTAACACATTCAATTGGGTATAGAAATCTATCTTACCCTAAAGGAAAAGTAGGAGGGGAAGGAAAGGAAGAAAGTGGAGCAGATAAGAGGAGGTGTCAGTCTGAAGTAAAACACTTCTGAGGAAGGATAGGGTAAAAAGAGAGAGGGAGAACAGAATAAACAGAAGGCAAATACAGTTAGCATCATAAGTGTGAAAAAGCTTTTGAAGCAAGTTTCTCTGACAAAGGCCTTGTTTCTCAAATATATAGACAACAGGATCAAATTTTTAAAAATAAAAAGCCAATCCCCAATTGATAAATGATCTAAAGATATAAATAGAAAATTTTCAGATGAAATAATCAAAACTATCTATAGCCTTTTGAGAAAATGTTCTAAATGACTATTAATTGGAGAAATGCAAATTAAAACAATTCTGAGGTATTACCTCACACTTATTAGATTGGCTACTAGGGCAGAAAAAGAAAATGATAAATGTTGGAGAGGATGTCAGAAAATTGAGACACTAATGCACTGTTGTTGGAGTTGTGAACTGATTCAGTCATTCTGTAGTGCAATTTGTAACTAGGCCCAAAGGGATATAAAACTATGCATACCCTTTGACTCAGAAATGCCACTAGTAGGTCTTTATCCCAAAAGAGATAAAAAACCAAAAAGGGAAAGAATCTATATGTACAAAAATATTTATAGCACCTCTTTTCTGGTGGCAAACTGAGGGAATGCCCATCAATTGGGGAATATCTGAACAAGTTATGGTATGATTGTGATAGAATACTATTATTATGCCATCAGAAATGAAGAGCACGGATGCTCTCAGAAAAACCTGGAAAGATCTGCATGAACTGATATAAAGTGAAATGAGAACAACCAAAAGCACACTGCACAGTTAGAGTAATACTTTAAGATGATTAACTGTGAATAACTTAGCTATTCTCGGCAATATAATGGTTCTAGACAACTCTGAAGGACTTATGATGAAAAATGCTATCCATCCCTAGAGAAAAAACTGTTGATATCGGAACACCCATTAAAACATACTATTTTTAGATAATATATAAATATATTTAGAGAATATAAGTTAGATAATATATAAATATATTTAGATAATATATAAAAAATAATTTCCATTATTTTTTCTTAGGTTTGTTTTTTGGGGGGAGGAGTATCTATGTTTTCTTTCACAACATGACTAATAAGGAAATATGTTTTACATGACTACACATGTATAACCTATATAAAATTGCTTGCCTTTTCAATAAGGGAGGTGGGGAAACAGGGAGGGAGAGTTCTCTAATTTGGAACTCAATTTTAAAAATGATTGTTAAAAACTGTTTTTACATGCAACTGTAAAAAAATACTAAATAATTTTTTTAAGCTTTAAAAATTAAGTAAATCACTATAAGTATGTGGGAATCTACTTACCAAAACATAAACAGTTAACTAAACGAACACAATTACAAAATGTTCTTTACAAAAATAAAGACAGATCTAAATAACTGCAGACATTTTAACTGCTCCTGGGTAGGCTGAGGAACATAAAAATGATGATGCTACCTAAATTAATTTACTTATTCAGTGCTGTACGAATCAAACTACCAAAAGGACTAATTTGGAGAAATGGAAAAAAATAATAACGAAATTCATTTGACAGAACAAAAGGTCAAGAAAGTGAAGGGAATTGATGGAAAAAAGTGGGAAAGAAGGAGGCACATAAGTATCAAATTTTAACTTACAAAGCTATAATCATGGGAATAATTTGATAATGGCTAAGAAATAGAGAGGTTTATCAGTGGAACAAATTAGGTACATGATAGGCAGAAGCAAATGAGCGCAGTAAACTAGCATTTGATGAACTTCAAAATTCCAGCTATTTGGGCAAGATCTCACTATTTGACAAAAATTGCTGGGAAACTTAATAGAAATTTGGCAAAACCTAAGTACAGACCAATGTTTTGTATTGTAAACCATGATAAACTGCAAATGGGTACATGATGTAGACATAAAGAGTAACATCATAAAAAAATTAGGAGAATATGAATGAAATTACCTGTCAAATCTATGAATGAGAGAAGAGCTCATGACCAAAAGAAGATAGAGAGGTTTGCAGGAGGTAAAATAGACAATTTTGATTATGTAACATTAAAAAGATTTTGCATCAACAAAGTGAGTACAGTTAAATTAGAAGAGAAAATTGGGGGGAAAATCTTTGCAGAAAGTTTCTGGTAAAAGGCTCATTTCTAAAATATGTAGGGAACTGGGTCAAAAAAAATTTTTTTTTTTGGCTTTTTGGAGGAGGGAAGGCAGGGCAATTTGGGGTTAAGTGACTTGCCCAAGGTCACATGGCTATTTAAGTGTCAGAGGTCACATTTGAACTCAGGTCCTCCTGACTCCAGGGCGGGTACTCTATTCACTAGAACCACTTAATTACCCTAAACTGAGTCAAATTTAAAAGAATGAGAGTTATTCCCCAATTAACAAATGGTCAAATGATATGAACAGGCATTTTCTCAGAGGAAAAAAAATCAAGTTATTAAGAGTCATATGAAAAATGAGGTACCACCTCACATTCATCAGATTTGCAAAATTGACCAAAAGAAAGAAAATGACAATTGTTGGAGGGGCTATGGGAAAACAGGTACATTGGGTACTCCTGGAGTAACTATAAAAGAGTCCAGTTATTTTGGAAAGTAATTTGGAACTATGCCCCAAAAGTTATCAAACTGCAAACTTTCTGACCTATTAATACCAGTAGTCCTATACCTCAAAAAGATCAAAGAAAGAAGAAAAGTCTGCCTGTACCTGCAAAGAAATGAGTGTGCGTGGTGACAGAGAGAGAGAAAGAGAGAGAGCGAGCGAGCTTGTTTCATGGTGCAAAAAAATTGGAAACTGAAGAGTTACTTATCAAACTGGGAATGGTTGAACAAGCTACGGTATGTGTATGTGATGGAACACTATTATAGTAAGAAATTAAGGAGATGGTTTCAAAGAAATATGGGAAAACTTGCTTGAATTGATAGAAAGTGAAGTGAACAGAACCAAAAGAACAATTTACATATGAACAATATTGTAAAAACAATTTTGAAAGGCTTGGGAACTCTGAACAATACAATGATCAAAGTATATGTAATTCCAGATGATTCCAGATGAAATATATGATTCACCTGCTGACAGAGATGATGAACTCAAGAGTACAGAATGAGATAGTATTTTTTTTCGGACATGGTCAACATAGGAATATATTTTTTTTCACTATATGTATTTGTAATAAGGATCTTGTTTTTCTTGCTTTCTCAATTGTGTGTATGTTGTCGGTGGGGTGGGGGAAGAGCAGGGAGAGAAAGAAACAGATGTGAAAATAAAATGAAGCTTAATCAGGAAATTAACCCCCCCATTCCACCCTGGCAAATTAAATGATAAACTACACTCAGTAACTCCTCCCACACCAGAACTGCACAGTCAGCCAGAAGTCCACAGCCAATAGTAAAGGGACCCAGTGGCAAAACCAGGGTCAACATGAACAAACAATCCAGCAGCCTCCCAGCAAAGCCAAAGACGAGGTAGAGATATGTGTGGCCTGAGAGACTTTGACAACTGAGGTAGCAATTTCCCGGGGATCCCCAAGAAACTCCCAAGGTAGTTTGGAACTCACAGCTGGGAACATGAAATTGACAGAGAACTGAGTTGTGACCAGTCTGGGCACATTAGTGTTCACCACTGGAAATCCTAGGCCCAGACCTTTAGTATTCTATTGTGACAGGTACTGTGGAAGTCCCTAAAGATCAGTGTTCTGAACCACAAATATCCAGGAATGCCCTAAATCAGGAGGTACAGGTCAGCACAGGCATCCAAATGATCCAGGTTGAGACCAAGCTAAGATGACCACTACACCCAAAAAAGTACAACACTGGGCAAAACTTGGCCCTGGCACAAAGTCCCAATTCGAGAACTAAGGCTGAAGAGATGATCAAACACAATAAAATAAAGACCACTATAAAAATTTATGACAGATTCCCAAATACCTAAAAATCCAACCAAGAAGAAAATAACTCCACAAGAGCTGCAAAAGCATAGACTGAAAGAGAAAAAAAATGAATTTGTCACAAGGCCTACATGAATACCCAGAAGGAATGAAAAGATAAACAAATGAAATAAAAGTTCTAGAAGGAAAAAAATCAAAGAATAAATGAAAAGAAACAGCTTAGAAATGAAATTGATAGAATCTACCTAGGACATGGATACCTTAAAGATCTGATTAGATCAAACAAATCAATGATTACATGAAAGCGAGAAATAAACAAAACTGGAAACGGCAGGTGGCGCAGTGAATACAGCACAGGCCCTGGAGTCAGGAGGACCTGAGTTCAAATCCGGCCTCAGACTAACACTTACTAGCCATGTGACCTTGGGCAAGTCACTTAACTCTAATTGCCCTGCCCTCCACCCTCCAAAAAAAAGCAAAAAATTAAAACTAAAAAAATTTTAAAAAAGAAATAAAATTAAACAACAGAAAAAGATAAGACACTTACATTGGTAAGGCATCAACTATCAATAAGAAACGAACTAGAAGAGTTCAAGAAATCATTTAAGAATCAGTCTACCTGAAACCTGAGACACCCCACCCCCCAACCCCGCCAAAAAAAGGCATGGAAATTACAATCCAAGAAATCGTAAGTAAAACCTTCACAGATCTATTATAGCCAGAGGACAAAATAAAAACAGAATCTACTAAGCACCTTCTGAAAAACACCTTACAAGTTTAAAACTCCCAGGAAATATCATAGCCAAAATCCAGAGCTTCCATGTTAATAATAATAAAAAATAAGCATTCAGAAACAAAAAAAAAATTCAGATACCAAAGGAGTTCAGCAACACAAGACATGGCAGTTTCTCCTATATATGAAAGGAAGATTCTAGAATACAATATTCCAAAGGCCAAAAGACAGGCTTACAATCAAGAATAATTTACCTTAAAAAACTGAGTATCATCCTACAGGGAGATAAAAATGGACCTTTAAAAGACTGGAAGACTTTCAAGCATTCCTGATGAAAAGACTAGCACCGAGTAGGGACTCTGAAATGCAAACTCAAGACTCAAGAGAAACCTAGAAAATTAAATTTAAATTAGAGAAACTGGAATGGGTTATATGGTGATGAAGCAGCTAGATAACATTTTAATAAAGGGAGAAGAAATAAGCACCTCCTTGGAACCTTAATGTCTTCAAACTGTATTGAAGAAGCTAAATAAGAAAAACAGGATCTAGGAGTGGATCAGTTATTTTCTGAGGGTTCTAAAAAGAGAAAGAAAAGAGAGGGTAAAAGGAATTTGCTAGAGAAGAAGAAAAGAAAGAAAGAAGCGTTAATCAATCTCACTCTTAATCTGAACTGAACAAGAGGAGAACTGATAGCAATCACACATAGTTTGTTGTGCTTAGTCAATCAACATGTATTAAGCACCTACTATATGCTAGGTACTATGTTGAGTGCTGGGAAGATACAACAAGAGGAAAAAGACAGTTCCTCCCCTCAAGGAGCTCACAATTTAATGGGGGACATAACAGGGATAAACAAGGAAAGGATAAAAAGGAAGATAATATTAGGAAGGGAATAGTCACAAGAAAAATGAAGTTCTTGAATCCCAAAAGGAAATGTAAAGGGAAAAACAAAAGCAAAGAATTGGACACTAAAGGGATTGCGCATCAACAAGGAAATAGCTGAATGGTCAATGTATGATATGGGAACAGAATGGAATATTATTGTGTTGCAAGAGATAATAAGAGAAATTTCAGAGAATCTTAGGAAACAGGAACTGTTGTTGGAGGAAAAAAGAGAAATCAGAAGAACAATTTATATTAGAACAACAACAATGTAAAGAAAAACAAGTTTTAAAAGACTGAAGAACTCTGATCAATGCAATGATGTCTTGAGAGGCTCCAAAAGGAAGCATGCTTCCCACTTCCTGAAAAAGAAGTGAAGGACTCAAGGGGTGGAAGGAGACATAACATTTTTGTGTACAGCCATGGAGGACTTGATTTACTTGACTAAGTTTTTTTTTATTATAAGATAGGTTTTTTTTCCTATTTTTTTCAGGGATGTAGGTTGGAGGAAACAAGGAGGTAGAGAAGGCAACATCTTCCTGCCCACAATCCCCTAAAAAAGAGGAAAGTCATTGAAACATTTTTTAAAAGAGTAGTAGTACAGAAGGTATTTTAGAAGGAAGAATGGATATGTAGGAGACTTTTCAAAATGAAGGGTGGAAATTTATTATGTCTTAAGTAATATGAGAAAAATTCATTTTCGTCTGTAACCATTTTTACTGAGTTATATTCTGTATATGGAAATGTTTGTTTTGGCTTTTCTTTGGTGCTTGTTATGTTTGTAATAAAATTTTAAAAAAAACTAGATAAATTTACAACTTTATCGTTCTGATCCCCCCTCCCTTTTTTTTTTTTTAATTAACAAACAGTAAAACTACTATAAACGTAAGGCTGCCAAGTATCATCAAAAGGCAATCCTTCTTTGGTACTATTTTGAGGTACTAGACTGACTATCAAACTGAGGGTCTACAGAATCATTGTGCTGACCTCATTGTTGTATGCCTATGAAACCTGAACAGTATACCAGTGTCATGCCAGGAAATTGAATCATTTCTATCTGAATTGTCTTAAGAAGATTCTGACGATTACCTGGCAGGATAAGGTACCAGACACTGAGGTCCTTTCTCAAACTAAACTGCCAAGCATTCTAACTCTGCTTCAGAGAGCCCAACTCCAATGGACTGACCATGTTGTTCAAATGCAAAATGTACACTTACCAACAAGCCTATTTTATGGAGAACTCACACAGGGCAAGCATTCACATGATGGTCAGAAGAAGCGATAAAAGGACACTGTCAAGGTCTCTCTCAAGAACTTTGGAAGTGAGTGCACGACATGGGAGATATTGGCACAGGACTGCCCAGCGTGGCGTGCCATCATCAGAGAAGTACTGTGCTCCATGAGCAAAGCAGAACTGAAGCAGTTCAGAAGAAACATAAGATGCACAGATTTAGAGAATCCACTCCAAATGTTCACATGGACTATTCGTGTCTGACCTGTGATGGAACATTCTGAGCTTGTGTTAGTCTGATCAGTCACAGCTGGACTCAATGAAACTTGACCCTAGCACAGTGATGTCATTTGGGTCCTCTTCAAGAGTGAAGGACAAAAACCAACTATTTTGCTTAACTGTTTTCAGGCACTGTGTATTGTGGGGAGTGTGACCGTGAATTAGATGAGGTTTTATGCTGTTTAAACAAAATTTACAAATTAAAAAATAAAGGAATAATGAGCACATTAGGGAAGCAGAAAATAGAGCAAAATATCACTTGAAAGATTTAATTTTATCATACCTGAACTTAGATATTCGGGTCATACTGTGACACTTGAGTTCGTAGGGATTAAAAGGACCATGAAGTAGTACCTTCACATGCAATGATTAAAAAAAAAAAAGCAGAATGTCAATAAACAAGATTACTTTTTCATTATAATTCTATCCCTCTCCCTGTTACTACAATCCAGTCTCTCAAAATTACTACTCCCAGAAATTACATTTTGGACTTTCAAGTAGAAAAGACCCTTATAAACTATAATAGGAGGCAACTAATAATGTATTCTTTGGCAGAAAAAAGCCTCAATTCATCGAATTTTCGTTTTAAACCCTTTAACAAATTACAAGTTTCTTGTAGACTAAGTACAAATGTTTCCAAATAGGCCTTCTGGGGGATGTAATTGATTACTTCAATGCAAATATACCTAATACCTTCAATGGAAGATATATTGAAAATATCAGATAATCAGTGAATTTTACATTTTAGTGGAAATAATACACAAATGTGTAATAATAGTACATAGAACAGCTATCCCCAGGCTCAATGTCTTAAGACCATAGAGTTGACAGTAAATTCCCCTGAGTACATAAAGAAGTAGTACTGCTGAGTCCATTTTCCTCCTTGTTGGAAATCCTAGGAAATGAAAAAAAGGTAGTCGTAAAGTAGCAACAACTAGGCAAGAAAATTCCAAGTTCTAGGAGCTGAGACTTATTACTAGACCTCAATCTACTGGTTAGGGACCTCCTTTGCCAAGGAGGAGACAAACATTTGCTGCCTGGAATGGATCCACAAAGTTTACTGACTTGCAAAATATCACTGTTTAAGCCTGACCAGCAAATCGTACTTTTTCTGAAAAGATGTTCTTTACATTAATTAATTCAACAAATATATACTATATTAGACATATGGGAAAATAAACAGAAAAACGACAAAATCCACACCAAACTTGCAAACTAATAGAGAAGGAAATAATACTGATCAATTAAATATGATACAAAAAAGAAATGGAGGTGAGAAGAGATCTATCTAAGTGTTCTAGGGAAAATCTGAGAAGGAAAAAATTACTTCCAGCTTGGGGAAGAGAAGGAACTAGAATTAAATAAATCTCCATGGAATGCAGAAATTTCAAAGCAGCAAGTAGCAACTTACTGCTATAGGCTTGGGATAATAATTCTTTTTAGGATATTCAAAAGACAATTTCTCAAATTACCTTACAATTTGGGGCACCGAGCTTATTAGCAGAGAAGCTGTCTAGCAATATTCGGATCAGAAACTTCTCATCCTCTTTATTGTGAATTGATGGTGGTACATTTGCACTGGTAGCAGTTTCCACTGACTTGGAAAAGAATTCCTTCAGCATTTCATTGTTTTGCTAAACAGAATTACAAAAAAAAAAAAGCTTATCTTTTAATAGACACACAAAAGGAAATTATTCTGATCCCTCTATTCCCAGTAAAACTCCAGGTCCTGTTCTGGGCTAGCCCAGTTATGTGAGACTAAACCAGGCACGGTCACGTCAACCTCAGGAGGGGTAACAACACAACCTCATGGGGGTGATGTACTTGCAATGCATTCTTCACATGATCACAAATCACTGTGCTCAAGGGCCACACTCCCTTGCTGGCTGAGTTGCAGAGGGATTCAATTGTATACTTATGTGGTGGGTAGCTGTCATTTTCAGACATTTTTGCTCCCTTTCATATGCTCACTCCCTCAGGGACCTCAAGGTAAACACTTTACTCTGTATTATGTAAAATGTGTCTCTTAAAATTTTGCTGCTTTAATCATTACTGGTTAGACTGCTACAGAAGTAGAGACCAAAAAAGCAGCTGCAACAGTCAGGGAAGCCTTCCCCCTCTTCATATCTATTTGAGAAATGGTTTAGAGACACAGGTACATTAACTCTTTTTTCTTTTTGGAGGGCAACTGGGGTTAAGTGACTTGCCCAAAGTCACATGGCTAGTAAGTGTGTCAAGTGTCTGAGGCCGAATTTGAACTCAGGTCCTCCTGACTCTAGGGCAAGTGCTCTATTCACTGCGCCACCTAGCCGCCCTAGGCACATTAACTCTTTAAAATTTTTTTAAAATATTAGCAGGGAGGATTAATATTTATCTTCTATTTTGTAAAGAGGAAGAATCAAAGGAACTATGAAAACTCACACTTACATAGCACTTTTAAAGTGTGCAAAGCCCTTTGCCTGCAACAGTGTCACTATAAAGCTACAAGCAGACTCTACATTTTGCAGATCAGCATCACTACTGAGGGGCTCAGAGAAGTCACGAAAACCAATCACTGTCAGAGCTGGATTCACTCATGAGTATCCTGACTCCAGCTCCTGCCTTTTAACCACACTGGAAGAATCACTTCATTTCTCTGGGTTTGGACTAGAAGATGCCTTGAGGATACTTCTGGTGCTCCATCTGTGATCTCGGGACAAGGATCTACAATCCAGGTTTCCTGACTCCCTCATATTACTGACCACAGAATTCGGGGACCTTGAAGGGATTATATGTGTAGGTTGCTCTATTCATTTTAATCTCTTATTTTATACGTGAAGAAAGAGGTCTACAGAAGTGCCAGACCCACTGTTACATAAATTACTAACTCTCATTCAGAGTCACGGGAGCTAGAATCACCAACTAAGAAAAAGACACAAGACCCATTTAAATAAAAAGTGGCAAACAAGTAGTTAGCAATTCTCTTGGCAACTGTCAAGAATGAAAGAATCATACCTGCAGCAATTCTAATAGGAAAGGACAATTTTGCAATGACTTATAAGTATTTCTGCTAGTGCTAAGGAACTACATGGGCACAAAATGCAGTTTGGTCTCCCTTGGAGAGGAAACAATGAAATCAGAGACACAGAACTAGAACTCAAGAGAACTCAAAGCCTGTTTACACAGATTTAAGAGTCATCCACATAGATGAGATCATCAAACAATGGAAGCTGATGCAGTCACCAAGATAAAAAATAAAGAGTGTGCAGGACAGAAGCTTGCAGAATCCTGCCATCAGGTGACAGGACAGGGATGATGATGTGACAAAAGTGCAAGACGGAGTTGGGCAAGTGCGCCCATTTCTCTCTGTGGGAGGCTTGAACAGAAATGCCTTCCTCGCAGGATGGAGGACCTCGTGCTGGTTAGATATGGTCACTGTTCTCATCCGCTCTCAACAGACCTTTGTCTTGATGCAGCACTTTGGCCAATGGAAAAACCTCTATTTCTCTACAAAGAAAAAAGCTCTGAAAGTGAAGAAGGAATTTAAATTATAGGATCACAGACTGAGAGCTAGAAGGGACTTCAGGGGCCATAGAACCCAACCTTCTCATTCTGCAGATCTGGAAACTGAGGCACAGAAAGGAAAATACCATACAGTATAAAAACAATGTAAATAACATAAAACAAAAAGGACCTGAATGCTGAATAATTATAATAACCTGAGAGAAGAGATGACACAATGCAGCACTCTCTGTTCTTGCAGAGGGAGAAGTTTATTGTGGGTGTGGGACACAGATGTGCCACTGGACACAGCTGACGTGTGGGTTAATTTTGCTACACCACCTTTCCCTCCCTTTAAAATAAAAATCTTTTGTTGGCCCAGTGGGTAGGGAAAGGGAAGTATATAAAAAAAATAAGGGTGATGTAAAAACAAAAGACATCATTAAAAACTTAAAAGAAAGATCACAGAACGCAGGAGAAAAAAAACACAGGACTGGCTAAGGGTAGAGGCTTTCTGATTTTCAAAAAGAGAAGGTAAACAGAGCCTACAAACTATAGGCCAGTAAGCTTGACTTCAATTCCTGGAAGAGTTTTGGAAAATATCACTCAAAGGACAGTAAGTAATAAGAAGAGGCAGTGATGATCCCAAAGAGTCGGCATCACTTGGTAAGTCGTGGATACATGGATGTACCACAATAATCTGACTTTCTTTTTTGACAAATGACTGGCTGATCAGGGGGATGCTACAGATGTAGTTTACCTACTGTATCTTTCTTAATTATAATCATCCAATATCATATTTCTTGGATTCCTCTCCTACCTTTTTCCCCAGAAAGTTTCAATATTTTTGAGTCTTCAAATTTTCATTTTCATTTAAATCAAATTAAAGATGCAGTCCCTTTTGCCCTCTGCCTACCACCCAACTTTGCTGTCATGCTCTAGACAGTACTAAATAAAATCCTTACAAAAATATACCTACTTTAGATTCATAAGACTCCTCTGCTAACTCAGCATAGCATTCTTTGATAAGAACATCTCGAACATTCACCACTTCTTTAATTCCAGAGTAACGATACACATCTACATGTAGAACGCTGTGTACAACTGAATAAACTTTCACTATGAGAGCACAGCCATTGACCAATGCAGTGAACCTTTGGATGGCCCCATAACTCCAGTGTTCTCCACATACAAGAGACGTTGCAGAAGGACGCATCTTGCAAATCTTGAATTCCAGAGCCTATGAGACAAATATGTGGACGATAACATTTTATAAATGATCATTATAATATTATTTATAAACTGATAATATTATCAGTTATTTAGCAAACATTTATTGAAGCTCTGTGTCAGTGCTAGAGGGGGATACTAAGAAAAATCAAGATTCTTTCTCTGCCTTAAAAAGGCTCAGTTAAGGATATACACTACCTGGGCAGCTAGGTGGTTCAGTGAATAGAGCACTGGCCCCAGAGTCAGGAGGACCTGAGTTCAAATGTGGCCTCACTTAACACTTACTAGCCATGTGACCTTGGGCAAGTCACTTTGCCCCCTCCAAAAAGGCAAAAAAAAGGTATATACTAACCTCAACTGTTACCATCTCAAAGAAATATGACTTTTTTTGTGTATCTGACTCCTTGACTACACAAATCTACATAAAAACATCGGCCTAAAAGAAACTGCTGAGATAAGCTAGGATTTTGCAATTTAGTTTTGAATTTATAATTAGCATGTATCGTTATGTCTCTTTAACTTTAAAAGATCTATGATTTTATCAGTGTGAGTACAGCTGTTAGTAAATATGTATGTATATGTATATAACAACCCCTCTATGGTTCAGTTTCCTGACTATATTTCCCACTTTCAAACCATCATTTGACAGCCAGCCTTCTGATGATTAGCCTCTTCTTAATTAACAAGGTAGGTAGGCCTTTGAATGACAGATACAACATCCATCATTAGGCTTGTACTTCATAAGCCTTTCCTGCTTGGTTAGCACCTGCCAGAACTTGTGCTCTGCAGGTATAGACACACAATGAGCAAGTATACCCATCCCATACTTATCCCTGCAGATATTAGCTTCCAGAATCACTGTGTCATCCATACAGAGCTACAAGGGACCTTAGAGGTCTGTCTAGTCCAATCTCATTTATACAGAGCAAAACTGAGCTTTAGAAAACTGACATGACTTGCCCAAAGTATACATGACAGAGTCAAGATCTGAACTCAAATCCTTTGACTTGAGAGATAAGTCAACCATAAAGTCACCTAAGTCACCATAAAGTAGATTTTAGTAGTAGGGTATACTAGTATGGTAATGGATAAAAGTGTTTGACATTTCCCTGTAAAGCAAAGTTAAATGCTGTCTGATTCCAAGATATCATAGTATGAGAACAATGTCAAAGAACACTGCCTTGCCTTTAAAAATGAAAATTAAGCTGAAAAGTCGAGGCTGTACAGAACATGAACTCCCGATTACAATCTCCAAACCTTACCTCACTGATATAAATGGTATGTGAAAACATATCTGAGACAATTTTTTTTAACTGTGGAGAAAAAAGGGAAGTTAAGAAGTCATTCCTCTTTTCATCTTACCTGAAATGGAAGCTCTAGAAGATGACAAGGGATTTCCATTAAAAGGTCTAGGCTTACATGAGACCTATTACCATAATCTACAAAAAAGACCTAGACAATAAAGAATCAGAAACAGAAGAGTATGTAGAAATAAAGATCATTAAGAGACTATAATTCAGGATCAAAAACAGAATACACCATAATAACACTGACTTGCGACAACAGCGATTCAATGACTAAACATATTAGATTTAGAGCAGCGGTTCTCAACCTGTCGGTTATGTTCAATTTGTAACAATGAAAATACATCCTGCACATCAGATAGATTCATAACAGCAGCAAAATTACAGTAATGAAGTAGTAACGAAAATAATTCTATGGTTGGGGGGTCACCACGACACAAGGAATTGTATTAAAGGGTCGCAGCATCAGGAAGGCTGAGAACCACTGCTCTCAAGCAATCACAGACCCCTATACTGAGCACCTTCCTTTAGGAAGACACCAAGAATAATCTATCTAATTTTGATAACATTGTTTTCCAACTAATTTCTACCATTTATATTTATTACAAAAGCTTTTTCCCAATGTCAAAATCTTGTCTCATTTAGTGAACAACAAACCTCAGCAGAATTTCCAGAAATATATAGAATTTGAACTCTGAAGTAGGTTTCTTTATTCAAATTAGCAAATGGTGCCAGACAAACTAAACCAGGATATGGACGAATTGGCAGAGGCAGCAATTTCAGCCGGTTTATTTCAACTGTTAGCTTTTTCAGAATATTTGTGTTTTTTTCATCAATCCTATAACCCCAGAAGTGACCAACTTCTACAACCTTAAAAAAAAAGAAAAGAAAGTAATTTGAGATTTCTATACCAAACCAAGTGTTCAAAAAGTTTTTAAATCACAAAATTTCACATATCTTTCACCTAAATAAAACTGTATTTTAAAAGTCCCAGATATAAAAAATGAAAACTCCAGTACAATACTAGCCTAACTAATTATCAGTTTCACTGACAAGTTTATTGGTTTACAATTCGAAAATATGCAGACAATCACTAATGGGAAGTGGTTATTATCTGCCACTTCCCATACTGATGGGGAAGTATTCACACAATAAAATAGCGTTATCCTTTGAAATAACATTAAATTAGGGAGAGCTACCCTACATTACATATCAATCAGTAACAAATTTAATTGGAATCTAGAGGACCTAATAACAAATACAGTTTTCAACATAGCTGATTTAATTCACTTTAAAGAAAAACTATATAGTCATCTCAATCATATTTCTCATACCTCAGTGACCTCAATGGTAAAGAGCAGATTCGTAATTGCTTGTGACTGCTCTAGAGCATCTAATGAGATCTGCATAGTATCAATTGTCTGCTTCTGGAAGTCCACGTTCACTCTAAATAAAAACATAAAGCAGCATTACACAAGTCATCTTGACATGCTTTATTATATCATTATGGTCTATAGACATAATAGTGAAAAGCAATAATACCATCTTAATTGAATGTCACATATTAATGCTAAATTCTAAAATTCATGGTATTTGAAATGTTATTTAAATTTTAGTTTCTTTGTCAAAAAGCCAGCTTAAGTCATAGAAATCTAAATAAACTCTTCCAGAATAGAGCCAAGCAAAAGTATTTTCACACATCAAAACAAGAGACCCACATGCAGTAATTTAAAAGAGAAATATGATATATCAAATTCAACAGTTAGGATGCCTGGTCCATAGCAGGTACATCTAAGCTGCACAAGTGAAATCTTTCTCCTTTGAAATTAAATTCAGAAAATAAAAAATAAACCTACTTGTACTGATCATGCCTTTCAGTCTGAATGTAAGACAACTGGATTTCAAAGATTTAATAACAAGTGACTGTCCTTCTACAATTGGAGCTAATTATTAATGGTCACTGTTACACTTCTTGGGCATAAAAAAAACCTCCATTCTAGAGTTTGAATGGACTCTGGTGGTCATCTATTCCAACCCCCCTCCTTTTACATGGAAGAAAACTGAAGCTCAGAAAGGCTAAATAAATTGCTGAGGGTTATAAAAGTAATTTGGTAGCAAATTTGGAATTCATATTCAGTGATCCCAAATACAATGCATTAAAAGCCCCAGAATACGATAAGAGACTTAATACTTACTGAAACACATTAAAACTGTGGTTGAATAGGTTATAATCAAGGAAGTATCAGAGACACCTTAAGCCCCTACTCCCATTTTGTGTTCCCACAGATTCTAGCCTCCTGGCTGTTCCTCATACAAGACCCTATCCTATACCTGGAATGTTCTCCCTCCTCATTTCCACTTCTAGGTTTCCCTGTCTTCCCTCAAGTCTTAGGTTAGGTTAACGGCTTCCCATCAGACACCTCAGTCAGTCCCCCTTAATGCCAATGCCACCATCTACTAATCACCTCCAGTTTACTGGGTTTATCTTATTTGCGTACAGTTGTCTGTGTTCCGTAAGAACAGGGACTGTTTCTTCTCCTTTGTCCCCGGTGCTCAGCACAGTGTTTGGCGTACAGTATGCATTTCATAAATGTTTGCTAACTGACCAATCACATAAAGAAGAGCAAGATCTCACAAGTGGGCAGCCTAAGTGCTGCACTGGTATTTGAGATACGTTACCAGAACTATGGAAGTCTTCTAGTACTTCACTGGTTAATTCTCTTTAGACGAAAGATGGAAGAATGGGAAGGTACAGACAGCTTGAGATCTATGCCAGTGAAGGAATATAGATCTCTTAAAATATCTGGATCCCAAATCCACTCACTATAATCTTGATTTAATTTTTGAGATTTCTAATCTTATTATTACATAACTTCTACTAAAGTTTTTTCTAAGGCATTATCATGGTTTAATGAGGAATTGGAAGAGACCTCAGCAGGCCATTTTGACCAATCTAAAATCAAAAGGAATTCTCACTCTAAAATACCTGAAAAGTAGTCATAACATCTGCCTGACGACCTCCAAGGAAGGACAACATAATTCTTAAGGCAGCCCATTCCTTGTCTATAGCTGTAATTACTACTGATAGCAAGCCTACATCTGCTTTTCTGTAAATCTCCTTGCTACTGGTTCTGTTTGGGGACCAAAACAGAGTCCAATCTGTTTTCCCCAGGACAGCTATCCAAGTACATGAACAACTCTTATTAAGGGCCTCCTGAGTCTTCATTATTCTAGGATAAACATTTTCATTTTGTTTAAATGATCCTCATACAACAAACTCAAGGTCTTTTGCCATCCTGGTTGTGGATTTCTGGATGTTCTCTAGGTTATCAATGCACTTTAGAAGATGACAGGCAGAAATAAGAATAATCCTCCACCAGAGTAGAGAAGAGGGGAAGCACCACCTCCTTATTCAATGCAGCCCAAGATCCCATTAGCTTTTTTGACTACTCCATCACATAGCTGACTCATAGAGAGCCTCCAGTCAATTAAAATCTCAAAATTTCAAGATGATTTGTGACCTAACCGTGTTTTCCCTATCCTATCAACAGTTAGGATATCCCTGTCCCTTTTTTTAACTTAAGGATAAGACTAGAGGTGTTGTGAGGTATGAATTAGATCATGGATATAAAGTACTTTGCAAACCTCAAACTGATATATATATAGGTGAACTGTGGGGAGCTGTGTATGCTATGAGTACAGAGCGGAGGGGGAACCAGAGCAGGGTGTTCTCCTCTTGCCTGGACAAATGGTTTCCAAGAAAGAAGCTTCTGATTGCTCAGAAAAAACGAAATAAGGTATTCCTGACGGCAGGGGAAATCTAGAGTGTGTGTGTGTGTCTGAAGTAAGAGCCAGCCCTATTGTGAAGGCTCTCACCTCTTCCAAAGAATAGACCTGTTCCTCCTGAGGTTCAGAGTTGAAGAAAACCATTCCCTGAAGCCCCCATGTTGTGATGGCCCTCACGAGAGTGAACACATACAGAATGCCCAAGAGGGTTCCCTGCTCTGACCAGTGTACCACACCTAAGGCCTTGGTTTTGGGTTGGCAGTATCTCCTCTACCATAGGGACCTCCCTTCCAGGCATGCTGGAGGGTTTGACTGCCATCTTACTAGGAGATCCTCCCAAAACCCTTCTATTCTTCCAGCCCTAGGTCTAGACTCAGCCTGTGCCTCCTCTATCAGTGGGAGTCTTTTGGTGTCATTCCCTGGATTTGACCTCTTGACCAGAGTATAATGGTCAGGTTAGGTGGCTGACCTAATGGTTCAGTATCAGGATGGAAGGAGATTCACAGCAGAATGCCCCCAGGGATCTGGGTTTGTTCCTGTGCAATAGCATACATATATTCACCAATGTCTTGGATGGCCTTAAACAGCATCCTTCTCAAATTTGTGGATGGCACAGAGCCCTGAAGAATAATTAACACAATGTAAACTGAACAGAGTCATATAACAGAATAACAACAGTATATTATGTAAATAACATAAAATTATATAGATTTCAGTTATTATTATCAACCTCAAGTCATCAGGCTTCCAGTCTGGTAATGACCTCATTCCCTGACCTCCCACTGAGCTCAAGAAATTGTTCGAGAGAGAAAGAGAGAGAGAAATATAGGAGTGTGCTTATCTGCATTAACAACAATAAACAAACCAATAGTGCCATTTCTAAGGTGTGAATGCTCACAGTGAAAATTAAATGGGCTCTCACTTGCTAGTTAGAGCTGGTTCCAGCATACCTCTGGATAAGCTTTTATGCTTAACTGGACTGAATTCTTAGATTCAGTACAAAGCTATAGTCTGTCAAGATCTTGACTGTTATTCAGTGTATAATGTACTAATTATTCTTCAGGGCTCTGTACCATCCATAAATCTGAGGAGGATTCCATTTATGTCTTCATCCAAAATATTGGTAAGCATGTTTAATAGCACAGAGACAAGCCCAGATCCCCGAGGGCATTCTGCTGCCAATCTCCTTCCATCATGATACTGAGCCATTAGATCAGTCATCTAACCAGTTATAAACCCATTTAATTGTATATTATTACCCAGTCTACCTCTCTGCATCTGCTCCATAAGAACTGATAAATTATATCTTCAGATTCTCATCATCTACCAGTTTAGTAACCCTGTTAAAAAAGCAAATTAATTTGGAGGGAGAGGAACTTAAAAGTTTTCAAAGTGCTCTATTCACACCAACCCTACAAGCCAGGTAGTTCCAAGTATTATTATATTCATTTTACAGATAGAGAATCTAAGGCAGAAGTCAAACATCGATCTTGTTACTTAAATTTTATCCCTAGACCATGATGACCCTCATTATAAATAATTTTCTATCACTGTACAGCAAGAAACAACAAAGAACCTTTCTTCTCATTGGTTAAGAATACAGTCATGATCAAGTGATTCAACATGATGAATACTTGGAGGTAAGTCTAAAACCCATATAAAACTTAAGATTTTTTTTCCCCGAACAAGCTCTTTGTGAAGCCTACACATGGATTTAAGAAAGCTGAAAGAATTCAAGGCAAAAAGATCGTTTAACTTCTAGTGATACCAGAACATAGGACTTGGAGCAAAAAGAGACTTCAGATATTATCTCAAATAATCCTCTTCAGTCTATACATAGAATAATGGGGCCCAGACAGGTTAAATGAATGCTGTGTATTGTCCCAGTGGTCTGAAGTAACAAACCCTAAATTCTAACTCAGGTCTTCCTACTTTCAAGCAGAGCACCCTATCTGTCACACCATATGGCCAGTAAGATCTGAAAATTAGCAAGCTGGCAGAAAACATTGCCTCTCCAATCTTACCTTGTGTTCCTCAGCTTTGTAACTGTGCCTCCTTGTACCTTCCCTTCAATTTCTTCACCAGCATGAACACTAAGTTCAAGTGGAACTTTTAGTTGAGACATCTTAATTGCCATATACACGGCAGGAAGAGTTTTAAATCTTTCTGTTGGATTGCGAGAAAATTCCACAAATGCCCTGTTCCCAAACAAAAAAGGAAAGAATTATTTATTTAAAAGGTGTTAACTATATGTACTAACATGATTCCATATCAGTTAACCAGGCCCTGGTAAATCTTTCTTTGTGAAACTCACAGGAACCTTTCACTCTACAATCCATCAGAAGCATATACTAAAGAGGGGTGGGAGAGTGAGGGTAGGGAGGGAGGTGTTAGTGACTGAAAGAGGAACAGAAAAATATTTACAATGACATCTTATTATTGCATGTAATTTCTGTACATTTCTCACTTTATACATTCTTTGTTTCTGGATGATCAGATACACACCTAAATTGAGTAAGTTTCCACAACATTTCCACTTCCACCACTTCATTACAACATGTCAGTGCAGGTGATGGGGTACAGGCTCTGTAAACCTCCTTGAACTCTTCTTAAATCTTCCCACGAGATCTGGCTGTTAGCCTGAGGCTATAATCCCTTCAACTGACCTTTCATTAACATTAAACTCAATTATCTGTTACCCTTAATGTAGCCCAGGCCTTCCTAGTCAGTTATTTCTGGATTGTCTAAGGCTACTTCCCACCCTAGATCCTGTCAAAACCCCATTCTCTTGATTCCAGGCCTTGGACCTCTAGTCATCCCAGCCTACTGGCAACTCCAAACAAGATCCTCCCTAGACCCTTCCTCCAATCACCCCAGACTAGTTGGCCAAACCTAGATCCCTTCCACAGTCTTTCTGTATAAAAGATCCATCTCGGCCTCCATTAAGGTGCTCAGATTCAATGTGACCAACTTAAGTTAGACTTACAAATGTTCAGATTCTTTAAGTGTCAGGCCAGTGAGGCAGATTTTTAATTAATCTTGTTTTTCTCTGGCTGAAAGAAGTCTTGAGTTGAATTTCTCTGTGTCAGAGTCCCAGCACCCTTAAACCTCACCACAGGGATAGGGCAACTGTTGTTATCACCATCTGACAGCTGAGCAAACTGTCTCAAAGAAACCAAAGACCTACTTCAAGGTCAAACACTAAGTTAATGCCCAGGCCAGGACCAGAACCTACATGTTTTGCCTTCTAGTACAGGGTTCTGTCCACTACAACACACTTACTGCCTCTCAAAAACATTAAAGGGATAAAATGTTAGGGTTAATGTTAAAAAGGGATCTTTTCTTTAGAAAGAAAGTGGCTAATTTAGTCTCACAGAAAACTCTGAGGTAGCAGAAGTTTCTGCTAAGCCCTTGTGCTAAGGAAGTTTTGCAACTTGTGCAAGGAAGTTCTTAGAAACAGACTGCTGTTAAAATAAGATTTTTATTTAAATGAACTCAAAGTATCATAATGGGAATTATTAGTGATTTCTATTTCCATTTTTTAAAGGAATGTAGGTAAAAATTATTAATACAGGTGTTGTAATTCTCATTTCCTTAGATCATATTCTCAGGGAAGAAGGGTTGAGGGGCCATATATCTATGACAAAATTTGAACTCAGATCTTTTTGACTCCAAGTGGGATCTATCCACTTTGTCTCTCTGCTACCTGTGTAAGTAATACCTGTGTATTATCCCAGATAACAGATCTAGGAACCAATAGGCTAAAACTGCAAAGATTAGGCTCACTTCAAGAACAGAGTTGCTGACAATTAGAGCTACAAAGGAGAATGGGATTGCTTGGAAAGCTGTACATCTATTCCTTGCTCTGGTCTTCAAGCTAAAGTTGGATGGTTACTAGTTGGGCACACTGTAGAGAAGATTCTAGTTCAGATAGGAGCTGGATCGGATGGCCTTAGAGGTCTGACAAACAGTTGACTAGTGTCTGGGGAGAGTGAACACTTCTCAGGCAGTTTTGGATTGTCAATTGCCCTCCTCCCTCCATTACTGCTATCAATCAGCAGCAAGCTCCGTCTGATTTCCCATCTTTGTGTGCCCTTCCTTCCGGCCAGTGGGAGTCAGGGACAGCCAGGCCTCACTCATCCTCCCTTGCTTTGGGACCCTTTCCCTTTTCCCCTTTCCCTTGCTGTCAATCAGCATGCTTGTTCTTTGTAAACCTATTTCCCAGCCACTGAGAGATAGTGGCGGGCTTCCCTGTGACTTGCCATTGGAAAAGATTTTGGTGCCGAGACTTGAGTCTGCCTCGCAGCCAATGGGAGAGGGGACAGTTGGGGAAGGGGGCCTGACTGCATTAGGGTTTAATACCCTGCTCCCTCCATATTGCCTTGCCTCTTCCTCATGATCAGTCTTGGGGAAGACCACCCTCTTCTCCCAGGGAAGAGAATAAACTCCTGTTTTTATCCTAAGAGATCTCCGAATTTTTAGTTAAATTTTTGGATGGGGTTTCTCATCCCAAACACTAGGAACTAACCAAAGCTGCCAGAGTCTCCTTTCAAAGGCCAATCTATTGCCTGAGGCTGATGAGACAAAGTCACTTCCAGTCTCTGTTTTGTAGATCTCTCAAACTCATGCCTCCAAGATTCCCAAGCTTTCTTTACAGACTTTTGCTTATTATGCAAAACAACCTGCCCAGTGAAAGGGTGAGAAACATAACCCTTCCCACCTGCAGCCTAGTCATTCTCTCTGCCTCAGCATCCCACATAAACTGTTCCCGTCCCCCTCCTCTTTGGGTGCCCTAGCACTTGCTGCGTGGCACTCTGAGTTGCAACTCACTTGCCCTCATTAAAGATTTCAATTTTGTTGTATTGACTTGTTTTCATTTAAAATTCACATTGAGAGGTCCCTTCCAATTCCCAATTTGGAGATTCTGTGATCAGATGTGATCATGTATATGATAAAGGAACTCCCCTCATTTTACAAGTATGGAAATTGAGATTCAGGGAAAGTAAAAAGACTTTCCTAAGGTCGCATAACAAATAAGGGGCAAAATTATGACTTGAATTCATTTCTTTTGAGTACCAAGTCCAAAGATCTTGCTACTAAATGCTGTCTTGGTTTTGCAAACTCTTAAGTACTAGACCAGTATTAGGAATTAAAACTCATCAATAAAATCAGGCTAAAATGCCTTTCCTTCCCAGGTATTCTACACATACATGTGGCACTATCATGTTATGAAAGTAACAACCTCCTAGTAACTGGAAATAAGCTTGATAACGTGGCAATCAGGCCAGTCATTCTTTAAGGCTTTAAATGACCATGGACATACCCACTCTAGATCAGAATCTATGGAATCCACCTTCCCCTCCTCCTAGCACAGTGAACCACTTCTACCAAGTCTCAAGTTCTTCCTCCAGAGCTCCCTCTCCCCAGCTCTAAGGGGAGGGCTCCTCCTAGAATCTCCACTGGGGCAGGGCCTGTACTCAGGGTGTGTCCTTCCCATTCTCTTACTCTGCTTCTTTTGGGGTGAGGTCTTCAACTTTTAGAGTACAAACTCCACAAGGACAGGAACAATCCTTCATTCTACTAAGAACGTGTATTCACAGGGCTTACTTTGCCAAGATTGGCTGAATAAATGTCTGTTGTCTTTCACTTGCTGTTGGTCCTTCTGTTCTCCTAGAGGACTATGGCGTGATCAGGGAGGTAAAGCCATGACTTGCAAGTGAACTGGATTTAAGTGAGAGAGGTTGTGCAAAGTCACCAGCCTCACTTTCATCTCTGGAGTCATCTAGGTCTAGTGGCCAAATGCAGATCTGGAGATGGCCCAGTATCTTTCGCTTGCAGGGAATAGAAAGCTCTAAGTCTCAAAAGGTGGCTTCTTCTGTCTCCCACTAAAAAAAGCCACAAGTCCAATTCCTCAAGAAATGTTCAGGTTATTCAAGATCGTGAGAGAAAAAATAAAGAGCTGCTAGTTTCCCAATAAAAGTTATGGTAGTGTTAAAAACAGTAACAACCACAATCAATATTCTGTGTGAAGGCTAATGCATCAAAAGTATATTCCTTCCCTTCTCCCACCATTATACATGGTCAGTTAGCCTTTATTATTTTTTATCATTATATATTTTCATATACAACTGGATGAATGACAAAAATAAACACTACTTACTTTGTACCATCAAATACAATGGATTTTACTTGACCACACTGCCTAAAGAGAGACTGAAGTTGTTTGTAGTAGATAAATCCATAAGGAGGAATATGCTTCAGCTGTTTAAAACATAAATGACAGCTTCTTTTAAAATTTACCACAGCAGAATTCTCCATTCAACAATTCATTAACATTTATTAAATGCAAAGCACAGAGTACTGAATATTTAAAGAACTTAAAAATAAATTAAGAGCTTATTCTCAGGTTCCATGAGTAAAAGTTTATTTAATGCAATAATAACTTTTAAACAATTATAATCAAGTTTTAAATTGTTGCTTACTAAGCAAAATTCACTTTTCACTTTAAAAATTACAGAATTCTGCTTTGGGACCCTTTCCCTTTTCCCCTTTCCCTTGCTGTCAATCAGTATCCTTGTTCTTTGTAAACCTACTTCCCGGCCACTGAGAGATAGTGGCGGGCTTCCCTGTGACTTGCCATTGGAGAAGATTTTGGTGCCGAGACTTGAGTCTGCCTCGCAGCCAATGGGAGAGGGGACAGTTGGGGACGGGGGCCTGACTGCCCAACAAGCTAAAGTTGGATGGTTACTAGTTGGGCACACTGTAGAGAAGATTCTAGTTCAGACAGGAGCTGGATCAGACGGCCTTAGAGGTCTGACAAACAGTTGACTAGTGTCTGGGGAGAGTGAACACTTCTCAGGCAGTAGAATCAAATTTAAAAATCGACTAAACTTTTTAAAAATAGCTTTAAAATAATTCAGATAAGCAAAAATACATTTCTTAATTTACATGTATATCTAGAAAAAGGAAGTTCTGACTTTGATAAAGAAAGTTTGAAATTCTCTTCAAGTTTATAGTACTTCAATCAGAAAAGAAAATTTATTTAAGGCTATAACTATAATGAGCTTTTGAGACTTGCTTGATATCTTAAAATCTTTAGTAAAATAGTCTTATAAATTTTAAACCTTTCTCACTAAATAGATGTATGCTCTATATTGTTATTTTTATTATTACTATTAATTTCAGTGTCCAGAAGGTTTCTAGCCCAGATTCCTCATGTTTAAGCAACTTCACATAATTTAGCATGTTAATAGCTCAAAATAAAAAATATTTTAAAATATGCCAAACATCAACATTATAAAACCTCCATCAGTAAGTAAGCTGTTGAATAATTCTCAGTATGAAAAAAATTTTATTCAAACTGACATAAAGCAAGAATTTTCTGAATGACATTCATCAATGATGAAAAGTTGGTTACTTTTTTAAAATAATAAGTTGTCATATAAATGAAGACTACTATTCAAATCCCTCAGAAGTTTCTTTTGTCTACACTGAATAATTTTAGTTTTTTTTAACTTTCCTCATATTTTATTGTCTGATTCTTCACTCACTTGTCTCATTTTAATTGTAAGGCCAGAACTGGACCAAACTCTAAACGCTACATATACAGTTTGGTGTTCAAAAAATAAAATGCCAAGCATCTAAATCATGGCATGGGAGCCCTTGGCGGGGGGGGGGGGGGCAAAAATTGGACACAAGAGTAGGAAAAGTCTTGAAATTCTATTTTAAAATGTACATACAATACACGTGAGCTCTACTTTCATGCTAATTAATGTAATAAAAAGCCTAGATACCTCAACTAAATCAATGAACAAATCCAATCTGGGTGTAGATTTCTCATTAAGTTGGCTGCCTAACCAGAAGCAGACCACCATCTACTTCTGCAAAGACCTGAAATTCCTACCAAATAATGACCAAGAACCCTAATAAGAAACTACAGTAAATTATTTCTGCCACCTCAGAATTGCAGCAGCAGCAACAGCAACCAGATGGTGAAGGTCCTTTAAATAACAACCATCATCAGCCAGGAGGCAAAAGGAAAGGGAGCAGTCTACAAAACTGGAGGCAGCAGCCTCCTAGGGTAACAAGCAAGGGGCCAGAGACATGTAAAGCCTACAACTCTGTGCTAGAGCTAGTAAGAGCTAAGGGCTTCCCAAAAAATGTCAGAAAGCCCTAGGGGAGGAACCTTGGAAGCCCCAAGAAAAGGCAGAGACCAGAGTGTGCATGGCAGTATTCAAACTAATACAGCCTAGGCCCAAGGACTCTGAGCTCACTAACACTCTGTCCTGAGATGCAATAAGGGACCCCTGAAGACCCATCACTGGATCATGAGGATCTAAGGAGGCATAATCCTAGGTGGTAGAAGTCAAGACAGAAATCCAGGCAAGAACAACCACTCCATCCAAAAACACACCAGAGGGCTGAGAATTGCACTAGTTCAAAGCCTCAATTCAGAAATTAAGGTTGGAAAGACAAGACCAACCAGCATTTAAAATTACTGTAGATATAGAGATCCCTGAAAAAGAAGCAACTTTTTTTTTTTTTTTTGCTTTTTTGGAGGGGGTAAGGCAGGGCAATTGGAGTTAAGTGACTTGCCCAAGGTCACACTAGCCAAGTGCTAAGTGTCTGAGGCCCCATTTGAACTCAGGTCCTCTTGACTCCAGGGCCAGTGCTCTATTACTGTGCCACCTAGCCGCCCCTAAGAAGCAGCTTCTTAAAAGTGGCATTAAATCATACAAAGGAAAAAACAGTTTTTTTTTCCCACAAGGGTGATGTGAATACCTAGAAAAAATGAACTAAGAGATAAACAATTGTAATTAAAGCTTGGAAGGCAAGAACTGGGGGAATAACTTTAAAAAGTGATAAAATCTGACCAAGAAATAAATGCTCAGAAAACTAGAATAGACCAAAGAGAAAACAATTACACCATGAGATAGCAATAAATATTAGAACAAAACCAAAAGACTGAACGAAAATAAATTTAATATGTATTGAATAGAAAATTTAATATTAATATGTATCATCAAAAACAAATAATCTAGAAAACACGTCAAAGATAAATAAGAATCCCTGAAAACCATGATAAACAATTACCGTGTGGGCTCTATAAAGAAATTATAAATGAAAATTGCCCAGATCTATTAGAACAAGAAGATAATATAAAGATAGAATCCACCAATCACCTCCAAAAAGGAATCCCAATAGGAAAGGATCCTCGAATGTCATAGCCAAATCCAGAGTTCCCAGTAAATAAAGTGAAGCATCTATTCTGGATCGAGGAAATGGAATTCAGGGCAATGCGCTGCCTTTTAGAGATGTCCAGGACGGGAAGGGAGAATGAGGATTCTTATAGGGTTTAGTATAGTCTATACATATAAAATGGCCAAACTGCAGGGAGATTCCCTCTCTCTAGGACCAGGGGTAGTTAGAAACTATTAAAGCATGTGGGAGTCTTCTTGGAGGCAGTTAGAAACTGCTAGTCAAAGCAGAGATTCCCAAGAGCTGGAGGAAGAGTACGCTGATTAGAAACTGCTAGTCATAACAGTAAAGGGACTCAGAGATTTGGCACAAGCATCCAAAAAGAAATTCAAGTACCAAGGACCCATAGCCAAGAACACTACAAGACCAGGAAGGCTCTATTACAAAGGAGATTTTGGAACACAGTATTCCAAAAAGCAAAAGATATGTGCTTGCAATCAAGAATTGCTTACCCTGCAAAAGAGTAAAACAAATGGATTGCTAACGAGACAGAGGAGGTTCAAGTCAGTCCTTCCCAAACAGCCATGTGATATGTGGAAAAGTAAGCCACAAGCTGGGGAAGGAGAGCCACAACTACAGCACTGCTTTCCAAATATCAATTCACTTTAGACTCACAACAACTCTACAAGGTAAATACTATTATTAGGGTTAAAGTGACACTGAGGCAAACAAGGTTAAGTGACTTGCCCAGCGTCACAAAGCCAGTAATTGTCCGAGGCTGGATTTGAACTTCAGGTCTTCCTGACTCCCATGCCAAACCTCCATTCACTGTCCTACCTACGTGAGTATTTATACTAAATATTCTCATTAAATACCTTTTTCTAAAAGCTGAGTCAGGTGGCTGTTTTTAATAGGAAACACGTAAGCGGGAGATTGTAAGAGACAGGGCTAGAAACCAGCCCCTCGGGGTTATCACTTGGATTCAGTCAGGGGCCCAGAGAGAGAGGAGCACGTTTGTGTGATGACATCGAAATTCCAAAACATAATCTCTTACTGCTTTCTTCTAAGGCTAGAATATTTACAAAGGGAACTATGATGCTGAGTCACAATCCAGCAAATGTGAAAAGAGTAAATTAGCTCTACAGCCCGACCTTTCTTGAACCGCATTCACTATTTGTCATAAAGCCATAAAGAATCATACCCAAGTATTCGAAAAAAAATCAGTCTTCCTTAGTAACAATGCTAAGTATAGACCAAAGGATATTTCTGACACTGACATACCGCTACAGGGGCGGCTAGGTGGCCCAGTAAATAGAGCACTGGCTCTGCAGTCAGAAGGTCCTGAGTTCTAAGCCGGCCTCAGACACATAACATTTACTAGCTGTAGGACTTCGGGCAAGTCACTTATCCCCAATTGCACTGCCTTCCCCAGTCCAAAAAGCAAAAACACAAAAAACAAACAACCTCCCCCCCAAAAAAACAGACATACCACTACAGTTGTTTTAGGATCTTTGCCAACAAGCTCCCTTATTGCCATTTCTTCATCCGGTTGTCCAAAAGTAAAGTAATTTGGGTAGAAAGCACCAGCCAATACAACCTATAAAAACATAGATTTCCTTTTGTCAAACAGGGGAGTAACAATTAAGTAGCATTTTCTAATCTATTCCTTGAACTTTATAGATACTATATTAAAGTTTAGAACTTTTACTGCTGAAACAAAACTTCATGTTTCTTAAGCTAAAAACAAAAGTCTTTGTTTTTAAGATGATTGAAATGAATTATCAAAGTGAAAGAACTAATTAAGCATACAGTAATAACTATATATTATCTTCCCCTAGAGTTTAGGGCATTTTAGTGTGGAATTTGGGGGGGGGGGGATAAACAATAACAAAAACTTCAGACAATTCTGTATGTATATCTAGAGGTACCAAGATTTCTTTCGCATTCCTCTCCAACCTCCACCCCTACAGACCCACTCCTTTCAGATCAATAAACGTCAGAAAAGGATCTCCTCTTTGTCCATTTTTAGATAATGCTCCTGTTTACAGCATACAGAAGGGCTCAAAATAAGAAAAAAAGCCTCGACCACTCATTTCTAAGAAGCACTTTTGGAAAGTTGTCACCTTTAAGATATTTCTAATTTTAAACTGTGTAATTCCCAATCAAGGCTTTCCCTAAACCCTAAGATTTGTCCATCTAGACAAATGCTCTTTCTGTGTCATGCTAAATTCCTAGATACCCACCCCTTAAAATCAAACTTTTCAAAAGGTACCATAGGATACTCCTCAGACATTATGAAGAGGAAGAAACAACATTATACTTTTGGAATATACACATTTCCACACTGTGGAATCCACAATCCACACTGACCCATGAGGTCAAGCTTCCTTCATACCCTGGTCCCTAATACTCTGACAATCTCTCTCTCTCTCTCTCTCTCTCTCTCTCTCTCTCTCTCTCTCTCTCTCTCTCTCTCTCTCTCTGTCTCTCACACACACACACACACACACACACACACACACACACACACTGCTCAGGTATATACTGAGCACTTGATTAATTACAAGAATTTGACAGAAAGATGGGCAGACAGGCAGATAAATTGACCAATAAAAATGGCCCTGAAATTAATCATTCAACTATAGACAGTTAAGGGCTGTCTAAGTCATAGAATTTCATCTCCCTAGTATACCGGAAGTTCCTCGAGAGCAGCACTATTCTTGCCTTTCTTTGTATTTCCAAGCCCTCAGCACAGTAAATGCTGAATAAATGCTTGCTGACTCAGCAGTTAACTAGTTATTAGTGGCCCCCAGCCCTCTCCAAAAATGTTTCGTGTTCAGTCTCTTTTATGGTCATATCTTAGGGGCAGGTAAAGGGGTTAGGAGTTCCTCTAACACTCTGGCAGAAGTGTATGGGAGCCAGAGTCCATCAGCGATTACGTTTTGTTGATTGCCTAGACTGAATAAAGTCTAAGTGTGCATGCATACACTGACCTCCCTTCCTTTGTTAGAATATCTATCAGCATACCCCTATAAACACCGCTTCACCTAAGACCACAGGTCAGGTAACTGAAGAGAACAACAGTGACAACAAAGAGCAATCACACGCTGCTTTAGGGTTTGTGAAATGTTTCACATCTATGATCTCATTTGAGCCTCAATACACCCCAGGGAGAAGAAGACAAAAATAGGATGCCCAGAACTGTTCCGGCATACCTGCAAAATGAATCTTTGTTTATAGACATATTCATGGTCCATCACAGGTCTCTGAGTATTAACACACATGTTGAACTGTGTGATTCGATTTTTCAGTTCTTCATATAACTCAGCCACCTAAAAGAACAAGGCTATATTTAAGAATAATTTTCTTTGAACAAACATCCTTATGATATACACTTGCAGGGCAGAGCCAAGACGGTGGAGAAAAATTAGCGACTCTCCTGAGCTTTTCCCAAAACCCCTCCAAACACATTTAAATAATGCCCTAAAACAAATTCTGGAGTGACAAAATCCACAAAAGGAAAGAGTAAAACAATTTTCCAGCTCAAGACAACTTAAGAGGTCAGCAGGAAAGGTCTCTAACACCAGGATGAGAGGGGGAGCAGTCCCACACAAGCTGTGTGTGCTAGCACAGACAGGTCCCAAGCACACCAAGAACAGGGCGAGCAACTAAAGCAGCAGTGGCAGAAGTTGCTTCCAGAGCTCTCCATGCACAGAGGGGAAAGGGATCAGAAGGAAATTATAGGGGTCTCTTTACTGGCACTGGGGACAGGACTCTGTTGCTTTGTTCATACACGGATCTGAGCTGCAGTCTTGGGTGGCAGTCCCAGGGTAAAGAGGAGGCTACAGTGAAGCAAGGGCCCTGGTCACAATTCCAGTATAAAAAAAAGCATGCTCGTGGTCACCCACAGACCAGAACACAGGGCAAGAGAGTAGTAAATACACCTCTCCATAGATCATACCATCTTCCAAGGTGAAAACTTACAGGCCCTCAGAATTAGCTCCAAAAACAGCTGAACAAAAGCCCTGAACCAAGCTTGGGACAGTGCACCCTACACCCTGGACGAAGAGCCCCACTTTGGCCAACAGTTAAAAGTCAAGAAATAGACTGCAAAAATGAGCAAACAAAAGAAAATTCTGGCTATAGAAAGTTACTACGGTGACAAGGAGGATCAAAACACACACTCAGATGAAGGCAATAAAGTCAAAACTAAACCCAAAGCCTCCAAGAAAAATACAAATTTGGTCTCAAGCCACAGAAGAGGTCAAAAAGGATTTTAAAAATCAAGGAAGAGAGATAGAGGAAAAATTGGGAAGAGAAATAAGAGTGATGTAAGAAAATCACGAAATGAGTCAACAACTTGGTAAATAAAGAGGCACAAAAATATACTGAAGAAAATAACACCTTAAAAAGAAAAAGAATAGGTCCAATGGTAAAAGAGATACAAAAATCCAATGAGGAGAAGAACATCTTGAAAAGCAGAATTGGCCAAATGGAAAAAGATATACAAAAGTGCACTAAAGAGAAGAACTCCTTAAACTGTACGATTAGTCAAAAGGAAATGGAAGTACAAAAGCTCAGTGAAGAAAATCATTACTTAAAAATTAGAATTCGGCTATTATAATTCTTCTATGAACATGACTAATATGAAAATGTGTTTAATAGCAAAGTTTGTGTAGAGCCTCTATCAGATTGCATGCCATCTTGGGGAGGGAGGGGGAGAAAATTTAAAACTTATAGAAGTAAATGCTGAAAACTAAAAATAAATTAATTAATTAATTTAAAAAATTAGAATTCGGCAAGTGGAACCTAATGACTTTATGAGACATCAAGAACAATAATGCAAGATTTCAGGGAGCCAAGATGGTGGAATAAGCAGTAAACTGCCATAACACTCTGATATTCACCTCCAAAGAACCAAAAAATAGTGCCCACAAAGAAACCATGGAACAGCAGAATCAGCAAAAAGATGGGGTTAAAATAATCTTTGAGTCCAAAAAACTTGGAAGGATCAGCAAGAAAGGTCTGTCTCACTCATGTAAAAGGGGAATGCAGTCTAGGAGAGGAAACATCCCACCAAACCAAACCAGCAGCAAGCCCTAATTAGGCAAACCAGCAGGAAATCCTAAGCCCCAATGCAGTGGAGAAGGCAAACACAACACCAGGACCATGCATGTGCCTTAGCATAGCCAGGGGAATGAATGGAAAGACTCCAGCTCAAAGAACTGTCAAGTGCTTCAGCATAGCCCCAGACAAACAGGCAACCTCCAGGGCCAGGCCTCCATGTGATTCTGCACAGTCCTGGGGAAATGCAGAAACATACCCACCACTAGCCTCATCACATGCTATAAATTAGCATTAGGACTCTCGTTGAGTACCAGGTAAGCTGCCAGTTCCTTATGGTTTCCAGCAGCACTAACTCCTCACTCCATCCCCTCAGCATACCACCTGACAATCACCTGGGCCTCATGGAAATATCAGTGCAACATCAGGTAAATGGCCAGGACCTGTACCCCTGGCACAAAAAGCCAGAGACAGTGCCCTTTCCACCCTAGGAGCAGAGTTCAAAATTAAAAGAAAGGAAAAAGACCAAAAGAGATGAACAAAAAACAACAAAAGAATTTGACCAAAGAAAATTATTCTGGTGATAGTGAAGATCAAGACACAAACTCAGAAGAGGATAACAATGTCAAAACACCTATGGGCAAAGCCCCAAAGGAAAACAGGAAGTGATCTCAAGCCCAGAAAGAGCTCATGGAAGAACTCAAAAAGGAGTTTAAAAAATCATATAAGAGAGGTAGGAAATAAGCTGGGAAAAGAAATGAGAGTGCTGAAAGAGAATTATGAAAAAAGAGTCAACAGTCTGGAAAAAGAAAACAGTTGCTTAAAAAGAAGAACTGGACAAATGGAAAAGAAATAACAAAACCTAAATGAGAAAAACAGTAAGAATTTGGCAAATGGAAGCTAAGGACCCTATGAGATATTAAGAGTCAACTGAAAAATTCAAAAGAAAGAAAAAAATAGAAGAAAATAGCTCATGGGAAAAAACAACCGACCTAGAAATAGATTCAGGAGGGACATCGTCAGAATCACTGGACCACCTGAAGGCAAAAGGAAGATCTAGACAGCATCTTTTAAGAAATTATCAAGGAAAATTGCCCTAATATCCGGGAACCAGAAGGCAATATAAGCATTATAAGAATCCACTGATCATCTCAGGAAAGAGAACCCAAAATAAAAACTCTACAGAACGTTATAGACAAATTACAGAACAATCAGGTCAAGAAAAAAATTCTGCAAGTAGCCAAAAAGAAACAATTTGAAATATCAGGGAGCCACAATCAATATTACACAAGACTTAGCAGCTACAACACTAAGGAGTGGAGGTCACGGAACACGGTATTTTGGAAAGGAAAAGAGGCTAAGACTACAACCAAGAATCACCCACCTGGCAAAATGAAGCATAATACTTCAAAGGCAAAAATGATCATTCAACAAGTCATTCCCCAATTGATAAATGGTCAAAGGATATGAACAGGCAATTTTCAGAGGTAGAAATTAAAGATATCTACAAGCATATGGAAAAATGCTCTAAATCACTATTAATTCGAGAAATGCAAATCAAAACAACTTTGAGGTACCACATCTCACCAGTCAGATTGGCTAAGATCACAAAACTGGAAAATGACAAGTGCTGGAGAGGATGTGGAAGAACTGGAATACTAATGCATTGTTGGAGGAACTGTGAACTGATACAACCATTCTGGAGAGCAATCTGGAACTATGCCCAAAGGGCTATAAATAATTGCATACCCTTTGACCCAGTAATACCACTTTTGGGGCTGTATTCCAAAGAGATCACAGAAGTGGGAAAAGGACCCATATGTACAAAAAAAATATTTATCATAGCTCTCTTTGTGGTGGCAAAAAACTGGAAATATAGGGGATGCCCATGAATTGGGGAATGGCTGAACAAGTTGTGGTACATGAATGTAATGAAATACTATTGTGCTATAAGAAATGGGAAGGAGATGAACTTCATAATTACCTGGATAGGCTTCTACAAATTGATGCTAAATGAGAAGAGCAGAACCAGGAAAAATTTGTACACAATCACAGACACATCGTATGTGTGATGACCAACCTTGATAAACTGGACTCTTTTCAGCAACGCACAGCTATAAGACAACTCTACAAGTCTCAGGATGGAAGGAGATACCTACATTATGAGAAAGAGCTAGAAAGACCAGAGTTTAAATGGAGACTGAAGCAATACATGCTATCATTCTTTTTCATGTTTGGTTTTGTTTGTTTTTTTCCCATTGTTCACTCTATTGGTTACAACCCTTCTATACAACCAGACTATTGTACAATGTGAAAGTATTTGCAGATCCTATACATGATTGCATGCCACCATGGGGGATAGGGGAGGTGGGAGGGGAGAAAATTTGAAACTCAAGGGATTGTGGAACTGAATTTTGCAAACTAAAAGTAAATAAACAAGTCAATGAAAAAAAAAGATCATTCAATGAAAGAGGAGGATTTTAATCTTTCATAAGGATAAGACAAGAAGTAAACAAAAAATTTGATCTCCAAAATAAAGAGAAGCCTAAAAACTTAAAAAGCGAAAAGAAATCATAAGGGATTCAATGGAGCTGAATTGTTTACATCCCTACAAGGGAAGAGGTTACTTGCAATTCTTAAAAACTGGAGCAGGGATAGTGCAGCTAGAAGGAAAACAGATAGACCAAGGGTATGGATATAAGGTGAATTTGAGGGAACATAAAAAAATAATTAAGGGATGAGAAAGAGGAGTAAAATGGGTGCAGAAGGAAGGAAGAGGTGGAATGGGACAAATTATTTCATGTGAAGGAGTGTGAAAAACCTATTACAGTGAAGGGAAAGATGGGCGGGTGGACAACAGGCATCACTCGAACCTTACATTCATCAGTATTAGCTTAAAGAGGGAATAATATACACAATCAACTGAATATAAAAATCTACCATACCCAACAGGAAAGTAGGAAGGGAGGAGAGTAAGCAAGGGGGTTGGGGAGAAGAGAATGACAAGAGTGACAGAAGAGATGGTAGGCCTGGGGAGATGGCAGACAGAAGCAAAAACACCAGTTTGTGTCCTGGAGACAAACAGGAGGAAAAATAGGATGGAAGTAAATATAGTTAGTAATCACAACTGTGAATGTGAATGGGATAAACTTTCCCATAAAACAGAAGTAAAGAGCAAAGTGGATAAAAAAATCAGAATCCTACAATATGCTGTTTTCAAGAAACACACTTGAAGCAGAGAGACACAAACAGAGTAAAGATAAGGGGCTGGAGCAGAATCTATTATATTTTAGCTGAAGTAAAAAAAAATTGGAAAGCAACCCTGATCTCAGACAAAACAAAAGCAAAAATAAACATAATTATGAGACATCAGGAAGGAAACTACATCTTGCTAAAAGGTACCATAAACAATGAAGTAATATCAGTATTAAACATACATGCAGCCAGAGTTTCTATAGCATCCAAATTCTCTTTTTCTTTTTAAATTAATTAATTTTTAGTTTTCAACATTCATTTCCCCAAAATTTTAAGTAACAATTTTTTCTCTGTCTCTCTCCTACCTGCCACTCCAAGATGGCAAGCATAATGAATACCCCTTCCCTCAATCTGCTCTTTCTTATATCCTCCCCCACACCGCCTCCCCCTTACTTTCTTGTAAAGGCAAGATGAACTTCCATACCCCATTGCCTGTATATCTTAGTTTCCAGATGCATGTAAAAAACAATTTTTAACATTTGTTTTTAAAACTCTTGAGTTCTAGATTTTCTCCCTTCTTCCCTCCTCACCCACCCCCGCTGGGAAGACAAGCAATTCAATATAGACTGTACATGTGTAGCTATGCAAAACATTTTCATAGTTGTTAATATAGTGAAAGACTAACTATATTTCCCTCTATCCTATCCTGCCCCCATTTATTCTATTTTCTCCTTTGACCCTGTCCCTTTTTCAAAAGTGTTTGCTTCTAACTACCCTCTCCCCCAATCTGCCCTCCCTTCTATCATTCCCCCTTTTATTTCTTTCCCCCCATTTTCCTGTAGGGTAAGATACCCAATTGAGTGTGTATGTTATTCCCTCTTTAAACCAAATCCAATGAGAGTGAGGTTGACTCTTTCCCTTTCATCTTCCTGCTCTTCCTCTCCATTGTAACAGCTTTCCTTTGCCTCTTTTATGTGAGAGCATTCAAATGCTTAAAGGAGAAGTTAAGTGAGTTACAGGCTCATAACTAAACAAGAGATAGAGAGCATTACAAAATATAAAATGGAGCATTTTGATTACATTAAGTTAAAAAAACTTCTGCACAAATAAAACCAATGCAACCAAGATTAGAAAGAAAGCAAAAATATTTGGGAGTCTACCTTCCAAAACAAATTCAGAAACTATATGAACACAACTACAAAACACTTTTCACACAAATAAAGTCAGATCTAACTAATCGGAAAAACATCAGTTGCTCTCAGGTAGGCTGAGCTAATACAATAAAAATGACAATTATACTTAAAACAATTTACTTATTTAGTGCCACCAATAAAATTACCAAAAAATTATTTAATAGAGCTAGAAAAAAATAATAAAAAAAATAAAACATAAAAGGCCCAGAATATCAAAGGAATTAATGAAAAGAAATGCTAAGGAAGGTGGCTTAGCCATACCAAATCTTAAATTGTATTATAAAGCAGC
The DNA here is from genome assembly GCA_028646515.1 of Pseudochirops corinnae. Classification (NCBI taxonomy): domain Eukaryota; kingdom Metazoa; phylum Chordata; class Mammalia; order Diprotodontia; family Pseudocheiridae; genus Pseudochirops; species Pseudochirops corinnae. The sequence continues at coordinate 314,356,316 of CM053585.1, read as the reverse complement.
AATCATTAAAACTACTTGGTACTGGCTAAGAAACAGAATGGTGGATCAGTGGAATAGGTTAGGTACACAAGACACAGTAGTCAGTGATGATAGTAATCTACTGTTTTTAAACCCAAAGACTCCAGCTTCTGGGATAAGAACTCAATATTTGACAAAAACTGCTGGGAAAACTGGAAAACGGTATGGCAAAAACGAGGCATGGACCAACATCTTGTATTGTATACCAAAATAAAGTGAAAATGAGTACACAATATAGATATAAAGGCTGATACTTATATGCAAACTGCAAAAGCAAGGAATAGTTTACCTGTCAGATTTATGGAGAATGGAAAAATTTATGGACAAACAAGAGTTAAAGAACATTATGAAATGCAAAATGGATACTTTTGATTACATTAAATTGAAAAGGTTTCACACAAAGCCAATGCAACCAAGATCAGGAAGGAAGCAGAAAACTGGTAAAGAATTTTTACAACTAGTGTCTCTGATAAAGGCCTCATTTCTAAAATATATAGAGAATTGAGTCAAATTTACAAGAATATAATTCTTTCCCCAGTTGATAAATGGTCAAAGGATATGAACAGGCAGTTTTCAAAAGAAGAAATTAAAGGTATCTATAGGCATATGAAGAGGGGCTCTACATTACTTTTGATTAGAGAATTTCAAATTAAAACACATGTATAATCTATATCAAATTGCCTACCAGCTTTGGAAGAGGGAAGGGGAGGGAGAAATATGTGGAACTCAAAATCCTGTGAAAAATGAATGCTAAAAATTGTCTTGACATGTAATTGAGAAGAAATAAAATACTATTAAAAAATAAAAAACAAAAATGGGAAAAGAAAGAAATAATACAGCAAAACCAAAAGAATGAAAAAGTAGAAGACAATGTGAAATATATCACTGGAAAATCGATCCAGGAGAGATAATTTTAAAAATTACTGGACTACCTGAAAGCCATCATCCAAAAGAAAAAAAAAAGAGTCTAGACATCATCTTTTAAGAAATTATCAAGGGGGGGAGCTAGGTGGTGCAATGAATAGAGCACCGGCTCTGGAGTGAGGAGGACCTGAGTTCAAATCCGACCTCAGACACTTGACACACTTACTAACTGCGTGAGAAGTATCAAGGAAAACTGCCTTGATATTCAAGAACGAGGGGATAAAATATAAACTGAAAGAATCTACCAATCACCTCCTAAAAGTGATCCCCAAAATGAAAACTTCCAGGTTTTATAGCTAAATTTTTAGCTGAATCCCAGAGTTTCCAGGTCAAGGAGAAAATGTTGTAAGCAGCCACAAAGAAACAATTCAAGTATTGTTGAACTACAGTCAAGATAACAAAAGATTTGGAACCTTCTATATTAAAGGATGAGAGGGCTTGGAATATGATATTCCAGAGGGCAAAGGAGGTAAGATTATAAACAAGAATTACCTACCCAGCAAAACTGAGTTTTTTGTGGGGGAAAAATGGATATTCAATGAAATAGAGGATTTTAAAGAATTCCTGATGAAAAGATGAGAGCTGAATAGAAAATCTGACCTTGAAATACACAGTTCTAGGGGAACATAAAAAAGTAAACAGGAAAAGGGAAATAACAAGAGATTAAAAGTTAAACTGTTCACATTCCTACATAGGGAGAGGATACTTGTAACTCATAAGAACTTTCTCATTATTAGGACAGTTAGAAGTCATATATATAGACAGAGGGCACAGGTATGAGTTGAATATGATGGGATTGTAGCTAAAAAATTTAAGGCTGAGAAAGAGGAAGGCACTGGGAGAAAGGGAAAGGGAGAGGCAGAATGGGGTATATTCTCTCACATAAAAGTGTAGTAAGAAAGGGCTTTTACAATGAAGGGAAGCTGGAGTGGGTGAGGGGAAAGTCTGAACCTTCTCTTCAGAATTGGCTCAAAGAGAGAGTAATATACACACTCATTTGGGTATGGAAACCTATCTTATCCTATAGGAAAGGATGGGGATGGGTCAAAAGAAGAGAGGGCGGGGCTGATAAAAGGGAGGACAGACATGGGGAGGTGGTAATCAGAAGTAAAAGAGAGAATAGAATAAACATGGAAAAGAGGATGGAGAGAAATACAGTTAGCAATTTTAACTGTGAAAAAGTTTTTGAAGCAAGTTTCTCTGATAAAGGCCTCACTTTTCAAATATATAGAGAACTGGGTCAAAGGTATAAAAATAAGAGCTATTCCCCAAGGATATGAACAACAAGTTTGAAGTAACCAAAGCTATCTGCAACCCTATTGGAAAAATGCTCTAAATTAGTATTGATACAAATCACAACAATTACGAGGTACTAGCTCATACCTATTAGACTGGCTAATAGGAGAGAAAAGGAAAATGACAAATGTTGGAGGGGATGTGGAAACTTCAGTCACTAATGTACTGTTAGTGGAATTGTGAACTGATTCAACCATTATGCAGAGCGATCTGGAGCTATGCCCAAAGGATTATAAAAATGTATATACTACTTGACCCACTACTAGGTTTCTACAGATAAAATAGATAAAAAACAAAAAGGAAGAGGACCCATGTGTACAAAAATATTTGTAGCACCTCTTTACTGGTAGCAAAGAATTGGAAATTGAGGAGATCAACTGGCAAATGGCTAAACAAGTCGTGGTATATGACTGTGATGGAATACTATGGTGCTATCAGAAATGATGAGCAGGATGCTCCCTGAAAAACCTGGGAAGACTGACATGAACTGATGCAAATGAAATGGGAAGTGCTGCTATCCACAGGAACAGCAATACTGTAAGATGATCACCTGTGAATGACTCAGTTATTCTCAGCAACATAATGATCAGCCTGAAAAGACTTACAATGAAAAATGCCATCCATTCCCAGAGAAAAAACTGATGGAGTCTGAATACATATTGAAGCATGCTTTTTTTACCTTCTTTATTTTTCTTGGGGTTTTTTGTTTTGGTCTATGCTTTCTTTTACATCATGACTAATATGGAAATACATTTTGCATGACTGCACACATAACTCATATCACACTTCTTGCTTTCTCAAAGGGGAGTTGGGGGGAGGGAGAAAATTTGGAAACCAAAATTTAAAAAGAATGTTAAAAATTGTTTTTACATGTAACTGGGGAAAAATAAAATACTAAATGAACAATTTTTAAAAAAAGATACATGCTCCCCAGAAAATTCTAAATCTTTAGACGTACATCTTATGCTAATGAACACATCGATGTATGTGTGTGTTTGCATGCCAGTCACCCAAATTTGGTTCAGCAAATCCATCAAGACAAATCTCTAATAAAAATCACCATAGTAAAGACAGAGTAAGATTAGAAAGTAATTCTTAGGTAATAAAAAATATGGAAAGAGATTACAAACAAAAATGTCATATACATACAAGTGTAATATGCTGAAATCCTCCTTGTTGCTATCAAGTAAGTATACCTTCCTCTGTGTAAATTAACATTCCTACAATATGTTCCAATTCACTGCAACTCATTAATAAAGTTTAAAATTAGAGAACTGGATGAGAGCAAGAATGTCTACTTTAAAAGGAATGGGTTCTCCACGTTAACTGATGTTCTCATGAAGTCTTCCACGTCAATATAATGCATTAATATAAGTTTCAAAAAAACAAACCAGAAGACAGCAAGAAAGTTTACTTCACATGAAGTAGGCTACAACTGGCCAAACATCAGCTACACCACCTGCCGCTTCTTTGCTTTCGGGCAGGAGTTGTTAACCTGGGTTCTCTGAACTTGGTTTGCTCTTTAAATATTTTTTTAAGTGTATTTCAATATGATCAGTTTCCTTTCTAACTTCTATTTAATTTTATGCACTTAAAAACATTATTCTGAAAAGAAATCTAGAGTTTTCACCAAGCCAACAAAAGAGGTACATGACACAAGAAAGGTTATGAACTTTTGATTTAAAGGAAGTTTTTATTAGATTTGGGGGGGGAGAAGTTAAAATTTTTCCATTTGTGACTTTTCAAGTAAAATTTTATTAAATTTCTAACAAATAATAAAAATATAGACAGAAAATCCTATTTTAAAGTAAAATATACAACTTGTCTTTTCACATCATTTAAAGAATTGGCTTAGACTATTTCACTGAAAAAAATATTAAAGGAAAAAGTTACCTCTGCCTGACACATACATGCATATATACATATAGATCTGTGTGAGAGGCATGTAGGTATGTGTGTGTGTGTTCACATACAGATATAGATATATAAACTTACTTGTATTGATCCTCCTTATACATTTATTGGACGTATATTTATCCATATACTCATTCCTTCCATTAGAATCTAAGTTCTATGAGAGTAGAGACAGCAGTCTCCTTTTGGTATCTGCCTGCATGTGAATGCTCCAGTGCCTACAACAATGCCTAAAGCACACATAGCAAACCACGGAACTCAATGCCAGGGAGGTGGTGCAGTGGCCAGTGCTGGGCCTCAAGTCGGAAAGATCTGAGGTCATATCCAGCTTCAGACACTTGCTAGCTGCGTGACTCTGGGCAAGTCACTTGACCGCTATCTGCTTCAGCTTTGTCATCTGTAAAATGGGGATAATAACAGCACCTACCTCCTAGGGCTGCTGTAAAGCTCGAATGAGATATTATTTGTAAAAGTATATCACAAACCTTAAAGTGCTATATAAATCCTAGTTGTTATTATTACTAAATTATGACTGATTTGATTCTAGGCATGGGAAACAGCAGCTGTACAAAGGCAGAGACAGAAGGAAAAATGTTGCACGTCATAAATTGCAGTGGGACTGTCTAGCCAGAATAAAGAATGTGTGGAGCAGTGCCATGCAAATGCATGAAAAGGTCAGCTGCAACCAGACTTGGAAGGCCTTGAAATGCCCAGCAGAGGAGCCTATTTTATCCTAGAGGCCAGAGGGAGAGATCAGAGGCTCTTACACATGGGAGTGACAGGTCAGATCAGGGCTTTACTGATAACTGATTTTGCAGCTCTGTGGGAGAAATACTACAAATGGGCGAGAGACCAATGAGAAGATTACTGTGGCAATGCAGGGGCCAGGTACAAGAGGGAAAAGGCACAGATGTAAGAGATGCTGTGGAGATAGGGTGGAATTGGCAGTTACCTAGATGAGAGAGTAAAGAGAGGAAAGAATTGAGGATGACCCCAAGACTGCAAACCTGGGTGACTGAAGGATGGTATCACTCTCAATAAAAATTAGAAAGTCAAACAAAGGTATGAGGGGCCTGAAAGAAGGGTGGGAAGAGATTAATAAGTTCTCATTTGGATATGTTGATTTTGAATTGCCTACAGGATATCTAGTTAGAAATATCTAATGGGTAGATGGTGATGTGGGACTGGTGCTCAGGAAAGAGATTAGGGCCATATAAAGAGATCTAAGAATTGTCTGTGTAGAGAGAGATGATCATGAACCCATGCTCTCACTGAGAAAAGTCCTAGGAAAAGATCAGGGCTCAGAAAAGGGCCTAAAGGAAAACGCAAACAGAGTGGGCGAGATAGACTAGATCATGCTCCACAGTTTGTCCTGATGTCTGCCCTGCTACTCAACGATTTCTCAACAGCACCTCTGATATGACCACCAGAAAAAACATTTCCAGTCTTTGGATTAATATGCTTAGCTTTAGAACTCCTGCCTTGATACATGAACTGATGCTGAGTAAAATGAGCAGAACCAGAAGAACACTGTGCACAGTAACACTGGGCAATGATCAATTATGATAGACTTAGCTCTTCTCAGCAATACAATGATCTAAGACAATTCCAAAATACACATGATGGAAAATGCTGTTCACATCCAGAGAAAGAACTATGGAGTCTGAATGTGGATCAAAGCATACATTTTCATTTTTTTGTTGTTTTTTGTTTTTCTTTCTCATGGTTTTTCCCTTCTGTTCTGATTCTTCTTTCACAACATGACTAATGTGGAAATATGTTTAACATGACTGTACACGTATAACCTATATCAGATTGTTTGCTGTGCTGAGGAGGGAGAAAAGTGTGGAACTCAAAATTTTACAAAAATGAGTGTTGAAAACTCTCTTTACATGTAATTGGAAAATAAAATACTATTAAGGGCAAAAAACAAACAAAACAAAACAAAACAAAGAACTTGTGCCTTGGGCCCAGCCTGACAGAGCACAAGCCCAGGTATCCCATTATATGTACCTGGCCTAGACCACGAGTATCCAGAAGGTGGGAGTGGTCAGTGTCAAACACAGCAAAGGAGTCAAGAACAAGAATTCAGAAAAGAGTCTTAGCATTTATTAAGAAATCACTGGAAACGTGATGTTCACCCCTACACAGAAAGCTGATGGATTCAATGTAAAATACAGCATCTTTCCTATTCTTTCTTTTTTTGGGGCGGGGGAGCAAGATAGAACATGGCTAACAGAGGAATTCTCGCTACATGACTACGTATTTAGAATGGGTTTGTTTTTCTTGCCTTCTCAATTACTGCGGGAAGTAGAGGAACAGAGAGAATTCAGAAATTAAGCAATTAAATTAAATTAAACAAAAATATTTTTAAAAGAAATGACTAGGCCATTTTGGAGAGAGTAGTTTCATTTCATTTAAATAATGAGGTCAGACAGGATTTCAAGGGGTTGAAAAGTGTGCAGAGAGGATTTAGAGGAAAGAAGATGGGGGGAGTAAGAGATCTAACACAACAGCTTGACAGATGATAGGTTAAGAGCAAGATTAAGAATGAGGGATTCCTAAGCATTTTTTTTAAGCAAAAAGGAAAGAGCCAGTAGACAGAGGGTAAAGAAAAGAAAGAAGGGGGGTGGGAAATGACTGAAGGGGGCAAACTACTTTAGGAGATAGGAGGCTCAAAGGTCCAAGTACAGGGGCTGACCACAGGCAGGAAAGAAGGGGCTCAGTAAGTAGCGTCCATTTTCTCACTTAAGTTGAGGCCCTCTCCTGAGAGGAGAGAAGCATGGGAAGCTTGAGTGGAAGCTGTGGGAGCGTGACAGAGTTAATAACGGAGGGATAAGAGGGCGGCCTTGCTGCAACGAGGACTCAGTTGAGAGCTGAAGCGGACATCATCGGCATGGTCACTGTGTAAACACATGGGCAGCAGTCAAGGCGAATGACAGTGGGGTTAACATGGGACTGGGATTTGTCAAAGCACAAGTACCAACAGGACCAATGGGAAGAGGGATCCAAGAAGAGAGGACAGCGTGTAGTTCAACTTAATCATTATATTAGAGTCAAGACGGGAAGAAAAGAGAATGAAACGGAAATCCAGGATCAAAAAAGTCATCTATTCCCACACGCGCTCCAAGCACTGGGAGGGTGGGTGGCTCAGGGCACAGGGCACCACCAGGCGGTCTGCAGACACTGTGCTCCTGGCAGCATCTCAATCACCCCTCCTAGGGCCAATAATATAGAATGTCCTCATGTGGACAGACACAGTGGAGGACAGGGAAGTCAGGAGGCCACGATTAAGCTCTAAGCTACCAATCTTGGGTAGACTCGGGCCAATAATTTCATTTTTCTGGACGTTAATAGTCTCATCTTCATCTGTAACACATAGGGGCTGAACTAAAATAAACTCTAAGGTCTCCACTAGCTCTAACGTTTCATGACTCTATGATCTCTGGCATTTATATCTTATATTTTACTTAAATAAGTTTTATATTTAATATCTACAACTAAACAACGAGCTTTTTTGAGGGCAAGGATCATTTATTATATTTCTGTATGCCTTCTATAATGCCTTGAACAAAACAGGTACTCAAATATCTGAGAACTAATTAAAAACCATGCAAACAGAGACAGCATGAGTGATGATAACTTACCTCTCTAATTCTCTTGATCTGAATATAATTTAACCGTCCCCAGTCAAGTTCATCCTTTAAAATCATACAAATGCATAATAAGTTAACAAGAGCTAAAAATGATTCTCTAAGTTTGGGCTAGTAGGACCACACAATTACTACATAAACTAGTAATAAATATGTTACCAAATAGATTCTATTTTTAACTAATCCAACAAATTTCTATTTACGCCAGTCACACTGACCAATGTCATCGATCCTTCAAGTTAAAAATACCTAAAGTCCCCATTCTCCAAAAAGCACAAATACAATGTACCTTAACGTGCACAAATGAAGTGTTTTTTAAATGGGCACAAATACAAAAAAAATACAAGGAAAGAATTCTGGACAGTACCTATGATGTCAATGTTATAAGAAACCTCATCTATCAGTACAGATGAACATCCCCAACTAACGATCAGAGGAGTGCCTGGGCCCTGAGAGGCTGAGTGGCTGGCCCAGGGTCACACTGCCAGGATGGGTCAGAAGCCAGACTTGAATTCAGGTCTCCCTAACTCTGAGGCAATCTATCTGCCAGGTCACGGTGTGTCCCAGTGAGGGAGAACTACACAATGCCTAAAACTTGGAATAAAAAATAAGTGAAGATAAAAAGTCAAAGATTCCCTGATTTAGTGACAGGTATTCTACTAGGATATATTGTGTGAATTTACTAATATATTACAGCTAAATCAGTTGCTGGCCCTTGCAATCAATAGTTTAGAGATAAAATATTTATCTGCTGGAAATCTGGGACCCCTTTAGATGAAGTTGGCTAAATTTGGATTTCATAGCGTAGTGGAAAAGACACTGGGCTTGAGAGCCTGAGAATTTAGGTCTAAATCCTGACTCTACTATTTGGAGCTTATTAGCTTCAGTTTCCTCAACTCGAAAATGGAGATAATAAATATTTCTACTAGCTAACTCCAAAGGAGGGAAGGTCTCATAGCAGAGAATGTTGAATTTGAATTTAGGGGAACCCAGATTCAAAAACTACCTCTGATAATGACTGGCTATGAGACTATGGGTGTGCCTCTCTGCTCGCACCTAACCCTCAAGAGTCTAGATTATAAATCAGTTTGAATCTATGTTGGTGGAAGTTCACACACTGATTAAAATGCAGATATTTGATGTACTATCACAAGACTGATGTGAGTTAAGTATTTTATAAAACTGAAAAGTCCACACAAAGATAAGCTATTAGAATTGCTATCATTCTAACTGTTAGTGCCAGACCCTTTAGAACTATAATCCCTACCACCTGGCCTGTTGTTCATAGCTAAGAATTTTTGTGCCATCATGTTCCATTTTTAAAAAATTGTTTATTTATTTATTTTTAGTTTTCAACATTCACTTCCACAAAATTGAGTTACAAATTTTCTCCCTGTCTCTTTCCCCTACCCCCACCCCAAGATAGCAAGCCTACAGAATACCCCTTCCCCCATCTGCTTTCTTTTATATCCTCCCCCATCTCCCCCAACCTTCTAGTAGGGTAAGATGGATTTCTATAACCCAAAACCTGTATATCTTATTTCCCAATTGCAATCATGTTCCATTTTTAATGGATAAAAAGAGGAGGAAAACATTCTAGAATCTCCTCTCTTACATCATTCAACGTAGAAGAAAACAAAAAGGAAAAATAGCTCACCTTTGGATGACGAAATTCTCCTCTTTCTCTGCAGGTTCGCCAGGTCTAAAAAAATTCCCACAAATTCCAAGTATTTCATTAGCTAACTGTATTGTGCAGAAATTCTATATACATTTTGACTGAAGGAAAAAGGCTTACAGTGTTTAAGTTAATTCATTCAAAGAAACTGCAAAATAACAACATGTAGTTTATGAAGTTAAAAATTCAATAATATTGTCAATATCTCTACAAAGATCTTATTAATTTTAGCAGCTTATGAATTTAATGAATTTCTGTAGCCAAAGAAATTCATTCTCTATCAACTGCTGACAAGCCTTTCCATAATTAAACTATGCCTTAGACAACAGCCAACAGTGTGTTGCTAAGATCTAAAGCCTTTCCAGCACGTTAAAACCTACCAAAGTCAGAATGTTGCTGGCAGAGCCTTTGAGAAACCAGGGTCAACCTTCAACTATTAAGAGGCATCACAGTAAGATTTCTGTGAAGTACCCACAGTACGAGTTCTAGTTGAAAAATCTAAAGCTTTATTAGGTGACTAAAAGCTTTTAGATCAGAACTTTTTAGAAGTCAATGTAACAGTAAATGTCCTTGTTAAAAATTATTATTTTTACTATACACTAGAAAACTTACTTTAAAAGCTTCAACAAGTGCAATACAATCACTCTTACTATTGCTGGAAAAATTCATTTTATTCCTGTGAATTAAACAAAAAAAAAGTCATCTAAAAATCCTTCAGGTAAAGGGACACTAAAAAATATGAATATTAAATACCTATATCCGTCAAGATGCTGTCTAAAAGGCATTGCAAAAAAATTCTTCAATGAGAGAGCTGCAGCTAATGAAAGAGAAGGAAAAAGATGAACTTCTACAAAGTGATGTTATTCAAACTACTAATAAACATCTTTTTGTTCTTATACTCACCTATGATAAGACATTCTTCTAGACATCCAAAGACATGTCCAAGTACTATTAATTTACCAAGTTGCTGATCCACAGGAAGTTGGGCCAAAACCCGTCCTAAGAAAGTCAGTTCACCATCGTGGGGATTTTCTTCTTCTCTCTGCCCAGTAACAGCAAGTGCTCCTACCTTTATTAAGTGATTAACTAATATTATTAACAGTATTGGTAGATATACCTTATATTATAAAGTATAATAGAAACAGTCCTAAAATCTATGAAAATATATTGTTAGTCAATTGTGTGTGTGTGTGTGTGTGTGTGTGTGTGACAGAGACATACGACAATGAAGAATAAAGGTCTGATACATTTTTTAAAAGCTCATTCATTTGTACATTGGTTGAATCTAAAATATTCTTCCATATAGACATCATACCTTGTTGGTTAAGATTCCAAAACAGTAGCACTTCCCCCTACCCCCCAAACAATTTAACTCAAAATGGACCTGAAATATGCCACTAACCTTGATACTATAGAACCTAAATATTATATATTTGTTTCTATGGAAAATGCATTCTGTGGTCTAATTTAATTGGCCAGATGCAAATCTTCCAAAGTTTATCAGAGGCTTACACAATTTAGTAATCTGTGTAGTCAATTTTGAAATGAATTCCTGAAATCTCTCTCTGCTGTAAGTCATAGGCGTGAAAGATGGGATTCTCAGAGCTACACTGGTCCCATCCCAGTCAATGATACCATCAATGGTAAGAAATAGAGGCTAAGCCTAAGAGATGACTAGGAAATGGGCTAATTCTTAAGCAATTTGTGGGTTTACAAAATGAAAAAGAGAAAAAGTGAAAGGAGAGAAATTCTCATTCGAAGAAGAGGGAAAAGTAAGAGTTCCTCTACTTTCTCAATTTTGGAGACTGAGAAGACTATCCCCACCTTGCAATACTATACATGTGGGCAATTATGATGATAATGATATAAAGAATAAGCATAAATCCAATCTCATTACATAAAGGAATTATAGGCTCCAAATGATCCTTTTCATGAAGATTTTTATAGTCTAAAAGGCCTTTTTAAACTGTAAAACCTTTTAAAATTACAAATGCTTGTATCATATAAAAACCATTAAAGCATTTATCATGTTTGAAAGTTCTGTTTTATTTCAGGCGATCATAAAAAATACCCTATCACCCCAAAACTTCAGTTGTACAAAGTGGGGAAAGGAAGAAAAGAATGGAAAAAGCGGTCTACAAAAATGGCCAACAAGAGTAGGATTATGACTTATGACATATTTTGTCTGTTTGACAACCAGAAGGAAAGGAGTTAACTTCTTTGTGAGCAGAAGGCTATACAAAAATCAGAAACTCAGTGTGAACACCAAGAAGCTCCAGAGCTTCCCAGGGAGGGGACAGAGTTCAGATGGCAGATGGATGGCACAGACTAGGGCAGTCAGCAAACTCCTTCCTGCCTCACCCTGGTTACAGATCTGAGGTGGCCTGAAGAGAACACCACACCTGAGTGGCACACCATCCCAGGGTAAAGCAAAGTCCCAAGCACTGGGAGCTGGTCCCAGAGAGGAGGAGCAGGTTCAGAAGCAAGCAGCGCTGGTGTGGCTCATAGCCCTGAAGCACAGCAGGATCTCAGTTTTAGCTTCCAGCCCAATCTGAAGCCCACAGAGGAATAACCAGGGCAGAAATACCAGACCAAAGGGAAGCCTCCTGTTAGATAGGGGCTGGGTCTAGCAGCAGCTGTTCAGATCCAAACCCAGATCAAGAACTTGCAGAAATCAGAGAGCAGGGTCAGCAATCAGACTTTACTCTGAATTGGATCACTTTGAAAATGCTGAAAATTTACTCAGCATGAAAGCCTGGAATAACAAAAAAACAAAGAGAGCAGCAACAGCATGAACGCAGACCAACCCAGAGCTTGGCCCTAATATCAAGTTTAAAGTCAGGAAGGAGACTGGAAAAATGAGCAAACAAAAAGAACACTACCATAAAGGGCAAGCACGATGACAAGGATGCTCAAGACACAAACCAAAAAGGAGCAAGTGACTTCCACACATCTATATGCAAACCCTCAAACAAAAAACCAGGAGACAACAAGAAATGTCAAATCAAGACCCAGCTATGCTCAGCAACACAACGATCCAAGGCAATTCTGAAGGACCTATGCTAAAAACGGCTGTCCGCCTCCAGAGAGAGAACTGATGGCATCTGAATGCAGACTGAAGGACACTTTTTCTTTACTTGATTTTTCTTGGGGGGGGAGGTTATCTATATTTACTTTCACAACATGGCTAACACGGAAATGTTTTTGCATGACTGTACATGTATAACATATCAAATTGCTTGCCTTCTCAATGAAGGGATAAGCGAGGAAGGGAGAAAATTTAAAATTCAAAAAATTTTTAAAATAATTTATTTTAATTCTCAACATTCACTTCCATAAGATCCTGCGTTTTGAATTTCCTCTCTCACCCCCTCCTCCCCAAGAGAACATGCAATCTGATACAGCCTCTACTTACACATTCATATTAAACATATTTTCATGTTAGTCATGATGCAAAGAAGAATTAGAACAGGAGGAACCACGAGAAAGAAGAAACAAAACAACAAAATAAAAGGACAGCAAATAACACGCTTTCGTCTGCATTCAGACTGCAGAGTTCTTTCTCTGTGTGTGGGTAAGATTTTCTTTTGGAAACGCCTTAGATCTTTGCATTGCTGAGAAGAGCTGAGTCTATCAAAGTCACTCATCACACACTGTGGCTGTTACTTCACTCGGCATCACTTCACATAAGTCTTTCCAGGTTTTTCTAAAGTCTGCCTGCTCATCATTTCTTTTTTTTTTTTAATTTTATTATAGTTTGCATCATTCATTTCCACAAGATTTTGAGTTACATATTTTCTCCCCCTCTTTCTCCCACCCACCGCCCCAAAACAGCCATCCCAGTGTGTCCCCCCTCC
>CM053585.1:314326694-314342479 GCA_028646515.1 Pseudochirops corinnae | reverse complement strand
TTTTCTCCAAAAAAGGAATCTAGAGTTTGGGAGTTGTTCTTACTTGGCTTCTTATGTTTATTCTTACTCATGGTTGTTCAGACCGTGAGTTTTTGTGTTTTTTTTTTTTTTAAATCTCTGTGGGGCTCTGCTTCCAGAAGGGAAAGCTCTGTCCCAAATCGCTGGGGTCCTCCCGGCTGCCGTAGACTTCCGGCTGACTGGATAATGAAGACTCCAACACCGAGGCCCAAGACGACGATCTGGATCCAGGCCGCTCAACGCCAGAGCCCTGGCCTGAAAACAATCACTCAGTCTCCCTGCTGTCTGCAGACCGGGGCGGGAAGCTACAACGTGGAGGCAGGTGCAAAACCTCTCTGCCTTTCTCTTTTCTGCTCTGGAGACCTTTCAGCCCGACGGTTATCTCCCCCTTTGGCAATCCACACTCGCAGCTGTGTAATCCCTCACCTGAGAGCTTTCTCTGCTTCTTCCGCCCAGCCGCCCCTGGGGCACAGCCTCGGCTTCAGGCCAGGCTGGTTTCAGTTCACAGCGCTGATATGGTTCCTTGTAGCCGAGCTGACTTTAGTGGGAAGTAACCTTGTGTGCGCTTTGGGATTGTAGGTTTGGTTTAGAGTCCTATTTTATGGGTATTTTGGGGTGGCTATGTGAGAGCTGTGATGTGTCGCTGCTGCTACGCCGCCATCTTGGCTCCGCCCCCTGGCCACATTTTTCAAATACAAAATGTACACTTGCCAAAAAGACCGTTTCATGGAGAACTGGGCAAGTGTTCAGAACATGGTGGTCAGAAGAAGCAATACAAGTACACTCTCATGGTCTCTTTTAAGAACTTTGGAATTGTGTGACATGGGAGGCACTGGCACAGGTCTGCTCAGCATGGTGTGTCCCTATCAGAAAAGTTTCTGTGCTCTACAAGCAAAGCAGAATTAGAACAGCTCAAAGGAAATGCAAAATGTGCAAATTTAGAGACTTCACTTCAAATGTTCTTACAGACTACTTTGTGGTAGAGCATTTTGAGCTCATATTGGTCTGATCAGCCACAGACGCATTGAAACTTGACTCTAGCATGGTGATGTCGATTTGGTCCTTTTTGAGAATGAAGCACAACAACTGATTGGCTAATGTGACCAAAAAAAAAAAAAAAAAAGGAAAATGACAAATATTGGAGAGAATGTGGGAAAATTGGGATGCTAATGTACTGTTGGTGCAGTTGTGAGCTAATATAACCATTTTGGAGAGCAATTTGGAATTGTGCCCAAAGGGCCACCGAACTATGCATGCTCTTTGATCCAGCAGTACCACTCTTAGGTTTGTATCCCAGAAAAATCATAAAAAAGGGAAAGAATCTGTATGTACAAAAATACTTATAGCAGCCCTTTTCGTTTGGGCAAAATATTGGAAATTGAGGGGATGGCCATCAATGGGGAATGGCTGAACAAGCTGTCGTATGTGAATGTGTTGGAATACTGTTGTGTAATAAGAAATGATGACCAGGGAGTTTCAGAAAAACCTTGAAAGACTTGTAGGAACCTGATGCAAAGTGAAATGAGCAGAACCAGGAAAATACTGTGCGCAGTATCAGCAACATTGTGTGATGATCAGCTGTGAATGACTCAACGCTTCTCAGCAACACAATGATCTGAAATAAACACAAAGGACTGACAAAGGAAAATGCTATCCATATCCAGATAAAGAACTAATGAACAGATTGAATGCCAGACAAAACTAATGCAGATTGAAGCATATTATTTTTACTTTATTTTTTCTCAGGTTTTTTTTTTCCTTTTTGATGTTTCTTTTTTCACAATTGTGTCTTATGGAAATACGTTTGACGTGATAGCTCATGTATAACCTTAATCATATTGCTTGTCATTCTCAGAATAGGGTGGGGAGGGAGGGAAAAATATTTGAAACTTAAAGTCTTATAAACATGAATGCTAAAAATAAAATGCTATTTTTAAAAGTAATACTAAGGGAGTAATAACAAGTTTTGACAACTAATTGGATTTTGGAGTGGGTGAGTTTGGATAATGGAGTGTAGAATGGCACCTAGGTTGTGATTCTTTGTGATGCTGGGGGTGTTGGTGCGCTAGACAGTAATAGAGAATTGTGAAAGAGGGGAACTATTACAGGAGAAAGGTAATGAGTTTAGTTTTGGATATATTGAATTTCAGATTTCTGTGGGTCATACAGTTCTGGATAGCCAGTTGGAGGTTTGAGACTGGAAATCGGAAGAGAGATTAGGACTTTATAAATAGGTCTAAAGATCATCTGCTTCTGATTAATAATTGAATCCATAAGAGCTGATATAATT
This sequence comes from Pseudochirops corinnae, assembly GCA_028646515.1. NCBI lineage: Eukaryota > Metazoa > Chordata > Mammalia > Diprotodontia > Pseudocheiridae > Pseudochirops > Pseudochirops corinnae. The sequence continues at coordinate 314,340,171 of CM053585.1, read as the reverse complement.
TCCAGAAAAATTAGTGGAGTGATTAGGGCGGAGTTTTGGGGGAAAACCAACCTTAGTGCATACTTCTTGGATGAAGATCCAGTATAGGATACTTAATGGAGAAGTGGTTGAACAGAAAAGCATTGTAATGAAAACCTAGAGAGGAGGACTTATAAAACAGAAAAGGCTGATGGACAAATATCAAAGACTACAGAGAGGTCTAGAAGGATGAGGTTTGAGAAAAGGCCATTAAATTTTGCAGCTGAGATAATTAGTACTTTCTCAACCTCCTTTAGTGGCAGTTGAAGCTTCAGAAAGTCTCACCAACCATACCCTTAAGAAATCAAAGGAAAGGGGAATGGATTTATAAGTAGGGAGCCTTAAAAAGCCTTTTAAAGCCTTTGCTTTGATGCAGGCCCCATTTAGGATTAGACTGCATAATGTTTAAGTGGTTTAGTACTGGTTCATGATAGAAATGATATATGGACATCCTTCTTTCTAATTTTATTTGAAAGACACCTACCATTTCTCCATTACAGATAATGCCAGTTTTTGGCTTTATATATTTAACATAGTAAGGAATGATCTGTTTATTCCTGTGGTTTAAAAAAAATAATAAAAGGTTGTTTTTTTCCTAAAGCAGATAAAAAAATCTGTTGATATAATCATTTGATTTTTGTTGTATTAATAATTGTTGAATGTAATTCATTATATTGAGCTATGGTTGTCTTCCTGATAGAAATCTTATTTTAGTCTCTTTGTTAATATTATATGAATGTGTATGTGGTCTCTAAGTCATCAAAGGATGGAGATTCACATAGTCTCAGGTACTTGCTATGTCAGTGGGGTCCAGCCATGGCTGAGACTTTTAATATCTCTCAACTAGGAAGCCGCATCAGGGAGTCTAGGTGGAAGGAAGTTCCATCAGGAAGACAAGGGCCCTATCATACTGTGCATCCATTTTTAGTCCCTTCATGTAACTTGTATGTGTTCTTCTTATTGGAATTGCTTTCCATTACGTCTTCAGAATTTAATTTTTGAGAATCTCCTTTACTTCCTAGGATAATATTTATAAAAGTATAATACATGGCATTCTACCTGTCTTTTCTATGAATCCTTTGAAGAAGAAATGATCAGAGTCCCTCATCAACATTACTTCATAAATTTTACAAAAATTGGCCCCTAAATCAGATATGTCAGTTACACAATGGCCCACAGGATGTACATGGCTCACAACACTCCCAAATGCAGCCTGAACCAGATTAAAATATAATTGGGGGGGCGGGGCTAGACGACACAGTGAATAGAGCACTGGCCCTGGAGTCAGGAGGACCTGAATTCAAATCCAGCCTCAGACACTCAACACCTACTAGCTGTATGACTGTGGGCAAGTTACTTAACCCCAACTGCCCCTTCCCCCCATATATATATATACATACATATATATATATATATATATATGTATGTATATATATACACACACACATATATACAACTTTATATAATTTTATATATATATATATAAAATTGGGAAATATTTAACAAAATGAATAAAAGATTCAATTAGACATAGATAATATGTAATTTTCTCAATTGATATGCAGTCTTCATATATCTTTATAGTTTCACGAACCCCCTTTTCTATTTGAGTTTGATAACACTTCTCTAAATGAATGGTTTTGTGATAAATTAATTGTTACACCCAGGGAGGAACTAGACCACATGCACAGAATATATCCTAATGAATTTTTTTTTTCTTAATAGTATTTTATTTTTTTCCAATTACATGTAAAGGTAGTTTTCAACATTCATTTTTAAAAATTTTAAGTTCCACATTTTTTTTCTCTCTGTTCCCTCCCTTCTCTACAATTATGTTAAACATATTTCCACATTAGTCATATTGTGAAAGAAAAATCAAAACAAAAAGGAAAAACTATGAGAAAGGAAAAAAAACCCCAAAAGTAAAAATGGTATGCTTCCATTTGCATTCAGATTTTATAGTTCTTTCTTTTCTTCATGTGTCTTTTGGAATTGTCTTGGATCATTGTATGGCTGAGAAGAGCTCGGTCTATCATGGTTAACCATTATACAATGCTGCTGTTGCTGTCTACAGTGTTCTGGCTCTGCTCACTTTACTCAGCATTAGTTCGTGAACATCTTTGCAGGTTTTTTTTGAAATCAGCTTGCATTTCTTATAATACAGTAGTATTCTATCACATTCATATACTGTCACTTGTTCAGCCATTCCCCAAATGATGGACATCCCCTCAATTTCCAAGTCTTGCAGCCACAAAAAGAGCTGCTGTAAATATTTTTGCACGTGTGGGTCCTTTTCCCTTTTTTATGATCTCTTTGGGATACAGATCTAGTAGGGCCATTGCTGGATATGCATAGTTTGGTGGCCCTTTGAGCATAGTTGCAAATCGCTCTCCAGAATAGTTAGATCAGTTCATAACTCCACCAATAATTCATAGCGTAATGAAATTTACTGAAAGATATTCTTTGCAGTTCACACAAGTCTCAGCTTGAAGTTGGTTTCCACCAGCTGTGCAGATAATACAGTGACCTGATGAGTGGCATCACCTTTCCAGATTACTAGTGGGACTTGCAGTATCAAAGATGTGGTGGCAGTGTATTCTGGATGAGGTACCATTACCAAAGAAGGTTCACATGGTTTCCTTCTTTATATGAGAAAAGGTTCGGTTTCTGATGTACCAAAATATTTGTTTTCTAATTCCCAGTGATATTAGGGCAATGTTTAGCTAGATGGGATCATGACTGTAGGTTCACCTTTCTTCTGTTTACTTGGAATGTTGAAATCTGTTATAGGTAGGAACTAATGAAAAAAAACCCCACTATTTTGGCTGATATGAGCAATATAAAACTTTGAAAGCAGAGAATGATTTCAAACAGGTTACACGTCTTGAGGCAAAATAAGTAAAGTTACCTAAGGCAAGCAAGAGCGTTAATATATCCTTAAGATTTCTTATGTCTCTTGACCAGAATCAGGTAGAAAAGGCTGTGAAACAGTTTCTGGAAAAATCATGGAACTTAACTTTAAGAATTTAGAGTTTTCCCTTATTAACATTTCTAAAAAGCAATCCCATTTATTTCCCTAGAATAGCATTTACAGTTTTAAAAGTTTCACCATTGTTATATAAGCCAGACTTAATTGTACACTGTGTCATTCACAATTTAACTGATACTTATATATCAATCCAATATGTGAGCTGTCTGTACCTTCTGCCTTTGTGACTTGCCTTCCTCCTTTTCTGGTCAGCCTCTTGGGTGATATCTTTTTCATTATTTCTTGTCTCTACATAGTCATTGGTAAAGAGCTGTGTTCTATTCATGCCACCTATACATCTCTTCATTGCCTTTTGAACAATGTATAATTTTGGTTATTTAGAGATTGTGGTGGTCAGTGATTGACAACTGACATAACATTACTAGAACATTGATTTTAAAGAAAAGTTTTTTGTTTTTGAGATCTTCACCCTTGAGATCAATGAAATTGCTATGATTTCCCAAAAGTGATCCAGCCCACTTTCTTGTTCAGTTCTTTTCTGACTCATTGTCTATCTGAAATATCTGTCTAAGATACATGTAGTGATAGACCAGAATAACAAGCTGTTGTTGTTTATCATACTCTAGAACCTTTAGGGGTAAATAAATATTGGCTTGAGGGCCAAATCCAGCCTGCTCTTTGATTCGTGTACCAGTTGATATAAAACATATAACTCACAGACTGTACAAAAGCAGGCAGCCATCATTTGCTTACATATGCTTAGAGCTGTTTCCCAGAGTTTGGTTTGGGGATCTCGGGGGGCAGGGGGGGCCTGGTCCTAAACCTTTTCAAGGCATCCATGAGGTCAAAACTTTTTTCATAATAATATTAAGTTACTCTAATGTCTAATATGGTGAATATCGGTACATATAACTCACATACACAAAAGTTCTTTGGGGTTCTTAGTTCTTAAAGAATATAAATGACCTGAGACCAAGAAGTTTGGGAACCACTACTCTAATCTAGACAGTGGCTTTCTTCCTCTTGTTTTTTCCTCTGTGAATTACGTTACTTACAAACTGCAGCTTCTGGACAACCTCCTTACATAAGCTTCCTGTGTTTAATATAAATTCTATACGTCATCACTGACAGAAGTAAAAATTTTTAGTGTATCTCCCCATTTTATCAGTTCCTTATTAATCAGATTATCATAAAACTGTGTTATTTCTGTTGTTTTGCCCCTCTTTAAGGAATCTTGTATGATTATGATATATACATAAAAAATACCTTGGTGTATTTTTTTCCTCCTGAGTTAAATGTTCATTCATCTTCAGCAAGCAGTAAATAGTGAAGTTTTGTATTATTTGTACTTTTCAGTCAGGTTGCATGTTCTCATATTTTCATAATTTTCATTTTCACACTTAATATGTATATAGATGGATGATTCTTAAAGATTTATAGAGGTAATAAAGTAGGTTTATAAATTGTCGTTAATGTACTCTTAATTGCCTTTTTTTAGTTGTAATACGATCTGTGGTGTTTTCAGCCTTGTTTTTTCTTATCTTTTTTTTAGAATTGATCACAAAACTTGATTAATGTTTTATAATCCTTTTTGTTATCATTTTATACTGTGCTTAGATGTAAACAAGTAACCTGTAGCTTCTAACTAAAATCTTATTGGACTTGAGCCTTTATTAGTAAGTGTTCATGTTAGATTTTATATATATATATACTATAAATAATGCTAATTATAGATTATTTTTTAGGTCATCTCATTATAGATATTCAGTAGAACCTCTTTTACTTTTCTCTTGCCTTGATATTTTCTTTATGTTTTTACTTTTTTCCCATTGTATTGGGTTCTTTTTTTAATCAGTTAATTTTTATTTTATTTTTTTCTCAACTATGTGTAAACTAAAACATTCATTTTTTAAAATTTTGAGTTCCAAATGCTCTTTCTCTTTCCCTCCCTCCCTTCCTTTCCTTAGATTATACATGTGCAGTCATGCAAAACATTTCCATATTACTCTGAATCCTTGGAGGTCATATGGATTCTTTTATTCTCTTCATTTGATTTCCACTGGGCTCACTTTATCTCCTTCCTCTTAATATTATGAGTTCCTAGCATTGTTCTTCCCTAACATTGGTACATTGACCAGGAAATTAATCAATATCAATTTGAAAGGCATTTATTTATGTTCATTGTTGTATCACAATAGGTTCATAACATATTCTGCTGTGTTGACTTCCATTTTTTAGCCCCAAAGTCATTGTCATATATTCTGTTACAGTTTTTCTTTCCCAGACCCTAATGCTCCTGTAGTGTCTGTCTGCTGTTTATAAAGACGACAACAGTGTACATGCATTCATCTAAACCTAGTGACCATAGTGAATTCTTGATTTCATTTCTAAAATTGCAGAAATTTACTTGTACTTCACTGTTACCTTCTCATTAGGTTTCATTTTACTTCCTTTCTGTTCTCAGAGGTGTTCCCCTTCTGTATTATTTTCTTATGTATCTCAGGATCTTTTCGAGAATGTTGTGTGGCACTTGATAGAGAGGAAGACCAGTGATAAGAGTGTTGGAGTAGTCATTGTCACTGTGTGAGGTTATCCTGTGCTTGTTAAGGGTAAGCACAGAACTGGAAGTAGAGGTGAAATAAGCCATCTGAATGCAGGATGCAGATGTTGAGGGCCAGTAGAAAGACTGAGAGGCTTTCTAGGTTAAAGGAACCTGGTCTTCCATGGAGACATTTGTCAAAGGAAGTTAAAATACAAATTTTGCATTTTGGAGTATGTGCATCTTTGTTCAAATTAAAAGGTTAATTTTAAGATATAGTAACTAGAGTCACATTGGGAAAAGTTCCATCCCAGTTTATTACTTGTGTTTAGGACCTACCCAGGAAAGCCTGGAGGGGCTGTTAAATACAATTGATAGTAAAATTGTAAAGGAAAAAAAAAGTTGCAATCTTGTTGTGATTGCTTTATTTCTTAAAATGTTGAGATTGTTTGAAGAAAGGGACAAGTGTGTATGGCTTTACCTACATCTACATCTCATTATACCTAACAGTTACTGCAATTTATGGAAATGTTTAGTATGGATGTTTTTGTCCGTTATTTTGACAAAAACAATACATATACTATATTCTAAAATAGCTGTATAAATTATATTTTATACATTTTACGATGTACTTGCTTTATTTTGGTGTGATTTTTAGAAATAACCCAATGGGAAAATAAATAAATTTTATTTTATACGCAATGTTATGAAAATATTATTTATTAAATATCTAGGAATTAACTCCAACTAAGCAATTTTGCTTATTGATTTATAGGATCTCTTTAGACTTAATGGAGTATAAAATATTAATTTATAGACATTTTAAATACATTTTCTTTATGTCATAATATGAAATTGGAAAACAGTTTTCTTAAACTAATATTGTATTTATCTTGATTATAGCCAAAAATGCAAGTAATTTGTATTAAGCAATACTATAATCTTTTCTTTTATTTAAAGGTCGGGCTGGGCGTGTTTCTAAAGGGTACTGTTATAGACTTGTCCACAAGGACTTTTGGATCAATTTCATCCCAGATCATATAGTTCCTGAGATGCTGGTAAGAATTTCATCTTTCTCTCTCAAAACTAATTTTTCATTAGTTTTTTCACAGTAAAATGAATGAACAAATTTTAATTTGGAAATTAGGAAAATTAATTCTATATCTCCGAGATAAGACATTTTAATGCTTTTGTTGAGTAGGGTAATTTTAAGATTCAAAAATGAGTTGTCTTTTTTTGTGCCTTTCTTTGTGGTGCAAAATCCTGGAATGTCAAACCAGCTATTCTAAAATATTGGAAACTCTATTTGGAAGGAAATATTGACACTTTTGTGCATGCTTGCTGCTTGTGCTTGTACCTAAAAGTATTACTTTTCTTTTGGTGTATTTATTTGGTTTAAATATTAAACTTTTGCTTTAAGTATTTAAACGTGTGTAACAAAAGTACTGCTCTGCCTCCCTTTCCATTCAGTATGTCAGAGTGTGTTTCTTTTGTAACCAACTGTAATGATAATGGGAATTTGAAGATCTTCCCTGCCCCTAATAGGTTGAATGTAATCACATGGACCCTATGGTGGGAGCTTGCTGAAGGGTGGAGCAGAGCCCAAATGAAGCTGGGAGTCAGAGCAGTTAGATGGAGGGAGGAGAGGAGAGAGAGGACACAGGCAAACAGATAGCTAGACTTCTGAATGTTTGTAGGAAGACTAAATGTATGCTGCTGTTCTCTGTGGTGATAAAAGGTGTATTAACTTCTTTATTGCTATGATGGATTTGACTTTATGGTGTTGGGATTTGGTTTTCTGGTTTGGGGATTCAGCTTTCTGGTGTCTGAATAAATGTTTTGCTTCTTCTATGTGGAGAGTCTGTTGTATTTTGTGATTTAGAATTATGCAGGCATACTCATAGTTGCTGTTGGTGCTATGAATATTGTATTGGCGCTACACCAGCTATGACAGGCATGTGTTAGCCAGTGTAATAGTAGACTGATTGCTGCTATCAAACACTTTTTAAGAGCTCACTTTTGGATATTTGAGAGAAAAAATTTAATGGCATAACTGTTAACAGTGTATCTTTTGGTTCTCTGAATGCTGTATCTTTTATGTAGTTAGCTGGACCATACTCTCTCATTCACTACAGAAATGTGTTTTCTTCCATTTTGATTTAAACTTACCTTCCTTACGGGGTTATGGTAAAGGAACACTTCACAAATTCTAAAGCCCCAGTGAAAGGTGTGCTATTACAGGCTTCAGTACTTTGAGGGTCTGGGATTGTATGGATTCTAGTTCTCCTTCCTCTGACACATCACAACCCATATCTACTTAATGTAGTTCATCCTCAGGAATTCCTATGACTTAAAAGAAATTTCCTTTCAAATCTATTGATAGGGGAAGAATTTATGAGCAAACAGGGATATAGAGATCATAGAAGATAAAGTGAGCAATTTTGATTTATATTAAATTTTAAAACTTTTGCACAAAACCCCAGTGCAGTTAAAATGAGAAAGGAAACAACTAAATGGGGGGAATAGGTCTTTGTAGCAAATTTGTCTTTATAAAGTCTCATATATAAGATGTATAAGGAAGTGATTGAAATTTATAAGAATGAAAACCATTCTTAAAAAAAAAGAAAACCATTCTAAATTGATAAATTCTGGTCAAAGGATATGAAACAACAATTTTCTTTCCCCTGTTAACAAGAATTTATTTTCTCTCTCTTCTACTCCTGTTCCCTCACTGAACAAAAAATATCACATATATGTAGTCAAACAAAGGAAATTCCTTCATGTCCAGAAATGTATGTTGTCTCGTTCTGCATTTTGATTCTACTATCTCTGTGTCAGGAGTTGCTAATAAGCAGGCTTCGTCTTTGATCCTCTGGCATTGTGGTTTGTTAATGCACTGATAAAATTTCTGAAGTTTTTTAAAGCTGTTTTTCTTTATTTTGTTGTTTTTATTGTATAAATTATTCTTGTAGTTCTGTTTACTTTTCTCTCACTTCATACAGGTCTTCCCAGATTCCTTTGAAACTCAATTTCATCATTTCTTACGTGTAATGGTAATGGTAATTTGAAGATCTTCCCTGCTCCTTAATAGGCCTAAGGGAATTTAAAGATCTTTCCTGCCACCTAATAGGCTGAATGTAATCACATAGAACCTGTGGTGGAAGGAGTCTGCTGAAGGGTGAAACAGAGCCCACAGGAAGCTGGGAATCAGAGTAGTTAGAGCTGGAGGGAGGAGAGGACACAGCCAAGGAGAGAACTAGGCTTGTGAGTGTTTGTAGGAAGTGAGTATCTGTGGGAAGTGAGTGTTTGTGGGAAAGCTAAAGGATGATATGGCCTCCCTGCATGTTATGGTTTATTAACGTCTTCGTTGCTATGATGGATTTGACTTTCTGGTGTTGGAATTTGCTTTTCTGGTGTCTGAATAAATATTTTGTTTCTGTCCTCTTTATGGAGAGTATGTTATATTTTGTGATTCAGAACTGTGCCTGCAAATTCATAGTCACTGTTGATACTGTGACTATTGCGTTGGTACTATATTTGGTGACAAGGATGGGATCATGAAATATCAAACCTATTTGTAAGCAGAAGGATTTTAGAAGAAGAAATGGCTATACCAGAATGGGAGGATTTACCTTATTCCTCCCTAGCAAGGGAATGGGCTAAAATTACAGGGCCCTGTGAAAACTGGGAACTTAGCCTACAGAAGGGAGAACCTAGAAATTTAGAAACATTTTCAAGGAATACCATTAAAACCAGGGAAAGAACTGGAAGGAATATATTAGAAGAGACTGGGTTTTACTAACAGGTTACCATTGTTATATGTAAAAGCAGAGACAAACAGTTGGAAGAGAAAACTTAGATGGAAAGGGTGTGTTATAGCATTCCGGCTCTCTTTTAGAAGAGTAAGCTGGAGAATCTCAGGTGGTAGAAGAAAAAAAAGTTGTGAATTTAGGTAAGAAAAAGAAAAAAAACTAACCAGAGGAATGTGCATGCTGCCTTAATACAGACTGAGCTTACTTGCCCTGGTGATGGCTGCCAGGAGAGTGTGTGGGTGGAAAATGAAACAAAGTTAGATGAGGAGGCTTTTCAAGGATAGAAGTTTACCCCATACTAAGAAGAAAGCAGGAGAACCATGGAAGCCAAACAGAATTCAGACAGATAATTGAGGATTTAGCTCAGCAAGAGATTATTGATATATTACACCAGTTCTCTCAAAGGATGGGAGAATGGTTAATGTCTTAAATGGTGAGAATCTGTGATGGAGCTGGAAGAGTATGGGTGGGTAGTGTGGATTGCTTGAAATTTATAGGTACTAGAATCCTTTTGTACAGCAAGCTTTTAGGGATTATCATATGCAAGGAGACAACAATATGACCAATCTGTTAGCTTTGGCTGCTGAAGGATGCAATAAAATGTATCCCACTGATTCTGTGTGACCTAGTACAGAGAGATCCCTGGTCTTCACTTAAGGACTATATGAGAACGTTAAAGGAAGAGGTAATGAAGACAGCTGTCATGGTCAGAGATACAAATGCATATCATGATATCCTCTTAGCAGTTTCTCGTAGAAATATCATAGTGAAGATGGTTCTTCCTATTTATAAGCATCTAATTCTTGGTGAAATTGGGAACTCTCTTTCAGAGGTGCTGGATAAGATTTCACAGCTAAGTGACTTAGGGGAATGGGGAAAAGATAAATTTCTTTGAGAGAGAAGAATAAATGACCAGTCAATTCAACATCAGAATAGATTGATGAGAAAAGAATTGTTTATTACTCTGTTGAGAGCAGGGGTAGATTTTGGAAGAATTGATGGTATTCCAACTAATGAACTACATAAAATGTACCGTTAAAAGAGACTTGATGAAAACTATTTAATCCGACATGTTATCCTTCTTGTCTTGGACTTCAAGAAACTTAAACCAGAGCCACATTCATGACCAAACTGTAGTAAGTGGCCCTTGGGTGATTTCTACCATATTTTGACTGCTCTTCATAGAAGGCACTGGTTTTGTTATTATAATAAATTTTCTCATTTTTATACATGTCAGTGGATTCTTTCCCTCTACTACCATAAATGACAACTCGTTCATACAGCATTTGGTGTGATTTTTGTTCATGCCTTCCTATAAAGCAGTGGTTCTCCACCTTCCTAATGCCACGACCCTTTAATACAGTTCCTCATATTATGGTGACCCCCAACCATAAAATTATTTTTGTTGCTACTTCATAACTGTAATTTTGCTACTGTTATGAATTGTAATGTAAATATCTGATATGCAGGATGTATTTAAGTTGAACATAACCCACCCACAGGTTGAGAACCGCTGCTACAGAGGATCTCTCTATGTTCTAGACTTCCTGGTTGTCTACTTTTTATATTATATTTAGTGTTATTTTTGCTTTTTGGAGGGGGAAGGTAGGGCAATTGAGGTTAAGTGACTTGCCCTAGTTTTTGTGTTAAGTGTCTGAGGTCAGGTTTGAACTCAGGTCCTTCTGACTTCAGGGCCAGTGCTCTATTCACTGTGCCACCTATCTACCCCATATTATATTTAATATTGTAAGCTGTCTTAAATTATTTTGGAAGTTAAGTACAGTGTAAATCCTAAATAAATGAATAAGATTTTTTCTTTGAAGATTAATAGAATTACATACTTCTTCATTGAATCACTACTAAAGTACAGCATTTCATCATTAGTATTATTAATTACCCAGTGTCAGAAATACTGGATTATGAAAGTATTTTCTAAACACCTTGGGACTCCATAAAATATTTTTTCTTAAATTTTGGTTTTTTTCCTTTTATGATTGATAGCATTGGATGTCTAAACATGTGCTACAGTTATTTTAAGTTCTGGTTTTAGAAGCTTACTGGATTTTGTTAGGTTTTTCTTGTTTGTGTATAATGGGCTTCATTTTCTGTGTTCTTTTTAGTCAAAAAAGGATGTCCATCATATTTTGATTACTATTAGTGTGACCCTTTTTTTTCTTTACCTTTAGTCTGAGTTACAACTCCTCTACTTCATCTCTTCTCACTGTGTTCTTAACTTTATACAGTCTGGCTTCCAACCTCATCATTTAACTGAGGTTGTTCTCTCCAAAATTACTAATAATCTCTTAATTAGCAAATTTCATAGACTTTGCTTGATCATCATTCTCCTTGATTTCTTGCAGCCTTTGTCACTCTTGATCAATCTCATCTCCTTGATTATTGTCTTCTCTTTAGTTTTTCAGAACACTGTTGTCTCAGGGTTCTCCTCCTACCTGTCTGAATATTCCTTTTCAGTTTCCTTTGCTGGGTCTTCATTCAGTTCATGCCTGCTAACTGTGGATGTCCCTGAGGGGTCTATCTTGGGGTCCCCTCTCTCTTTACTGCCTCCCCTCCTTCTCCATCATCAGTGGGTTCGTGATTCATAGATCTAATGGATTTAATTATGATTCTATGCTGATGATTCTCAAATCTACCTGTCCTCCTCGAATCTCTATCCTAACTTCCTGTTTCATATCTCTAGCTGCCTATTGGACATGTGAGACCGAATGTCCTACAGACATTTTAAACTCAACACATCCAAAACTAAACTCTTTATCTTTCCCTGAATTTTTCCCTCTTCCAAACTTCCTTTACCACCATTCTCCCAGTTTTCCTAGGTGTCATCATTGACTCCTCATTCTCCATCATCTCCCCTATCTAATCTATTGCCAGGATTATTTGTTTGTTGTCTCCCCTATTAGATTGTTAACTCCTTGAGCTGTCTTTTTGCCTTTCTGTGTATCCCCAATGTTTAGGACAGTGCCTGACCCATAGTAGGCCCGTAATAAATGTTTATTGACTGACAACTTAAGAATTAACTCCATATTAATTTTAATTGTCAATTAAGTATAAATTATTAAGTATTGTGGCTTTTTTTTAGTCCTCTCAAATGTAGCAATCTGAGACCAACCAGATTTTACTTTATTTCATTCCATTGAAGCTTTAGATTCAATTAATATCTTAAATCTCAATTCTTTCCTTGGGTTTATCAATTTGACCTTAGACCTGTTCCTTTGTCTAATTTCTTTTTTCATTATTTTTCCATTAGCTAAAACTGATGAAACTGATTTGTTAATGAGATATTAATGGTATAGATTTTTCTTTTGAGACTTAAATATAAATTTCAACTCTTCTACACTTGATAGGACTCTTTAATAGGGTAGGCTGCTTTATAGGGTTGAAATGGCTGAAAGAGTATGTCAGTCTTTGTGTTCTTATATGCTGTTACTATTATATGTGTAAAATCTCCCCAGTAGAATGAGTTTCTTAAGGGCAGGGGACTATTTTGTTTTTTTCTTTGTATCTCTAGCACCTAGCCTAGTTTTTCGTACTTGGTAGGCAAGCTTTATAAATGGTTATTGCATTGAAAATAAAAAGATAGAGTATACATATGTTTTTGTATGTGTATCAGACCATGGCCAACCTGATGACATGACATTTCTCCACATTAGCTAGGCAGATACACACTTTATCACCAGGTCAGTAGTTGAACTTTTACCTACTTGCTATAGAATCTGTCAGAAGAGTCAGTGATGTCTTCTAGGATCATCTTCCAAGACACAGGGTCAATGCCACACCAAAAAGAGTCATCAGAGGTGGACTTTTATCAGAAGTTTAAATGTGAAATTTCCACAGCAGACTGTCTGAGGCTTCCTGGTGTCATGAAATAAGCAGTGAAGTGTAGAGTTTGAGTCCCACCTCCATTGCTTACTCAGAATGTAAGAGCTCTGTGACTGTGAGTAAATTGTAGCTTTTTGATGAACCTTTGTTTAAAAACACAGAACCAAAAAACTCCTCCCTTCTTTGGTTTATTTTTAAAATTGACTTGTTTATTTACTTTTAGTTTACAAGATTTAATTCCACAATCCCATGAGTTTCAAATTTTCTCCGCTCCCTCTCCCC
>CM053585.1:314308771-314326194 GCA_028646515.1 Pseudochirops corinnae | reverse complement strand
AACTTCTGAAAGTCTGAGCATGTAGCTTCAAGAATCCAGGCCGTGGGTTGCTAGCCCCAGGAAAAACCGCTGACCCTGCTACGCGCCCTGCGTTCCCTCCTACCCAGTTCCGTTGGTCCTCACCTCGGCATTGAGAGGGCTGCAGAAGCCTCTAGCTGGGTGAGTCTGCTGGGTGGGGCTTCCCAGTCTGCCGTGCTCTGCTCTCAGGTCCGCGCTGGTGCCACTCCTGTGTCCTCCGTTCTCCCTGCCCCGACCTGATTAGGCACTTCTCTGGGCTGGGAATCTGTCACTCTCTGTCTCACAATCGGTTCTGTCACTCTTAAATCCACTCAAATTTACTTTTTAGTTCCCAAGGACGAAATTCTTGGGGAGCTTGTTCAAGTCACTGCTTACTCTCCGCCATCTTAGCTCCGCCCCCATTTATATTTACTTTTTATGCATCTTTTTTACTCTTGTTTTTTTCATGTAATATTTTCTATCAAGCTCTCCTCTTTTCAACTGGATTGTTTTGAATTCCTCTACCCATTAAAGATTCATTTTTCCCCTTTAGGATTATATTCATTTTTGCTGGGTAAGTTATTCTTGGTTGTAAACCTAGATCTTTTGTCTTTTGGAATATCATATTTCATATTTGGTCCTTTATTATGGTGTCTACTAAAGCTGTTATTATTCTGACTGTTGCTCCTCGGTAATTGAGCTCTTTTTTTTTTTTTCATGGCTGATTACAATACTTTTTCTTTGACCTAGAAGCTGTGGATTTTGGTTATAGTTTTCTGGAGGTTTTCTTTTCCCTTCCTCCCTCCCTTCTTGTTCTCCTTTCCCTCTTTATTGTTTTCTTTTTTCTCTTCAGGAAGTGACCAGTATAGATCCTTTTGTTTCCATTTAACCCTCTGATTTTAAGAGACTCAGCCCGTTTTATGATTTTTTTTTTAAATTTTATGATTTCTCAAAATATGATGTCTTAGAGGTCATGCCTTTCAGGTAGCAATGGTTATTTTTTATCTTCATTTTTTTTTTTTTGTTCATTTATTTAACACTCATTTTTAAAATTTTCAGTTCCAAATTCTTTCCCGGCTCCTCCCCTAATCCATTGAGAAAGCAGTGATATATCAGGTTGTCCAGTGATTCTTAAATTATCTCTCCTTGATCTGTTTTCTAGGTTATTTAATGTTGCTATGACTTAACTTTATTTTTTCCCCAAGTCTTTTGTCTTATTTTAATGTGGTTTTCTTATTGTTGTTGTTGAGCTTCTGTAAAGCCCTTTCTAAATTTTAGGGGAGCTCCCCCTCCTGGGTAAGGTCTTATACCTCTTCTTCTAAGTTGTTTATTCTCTTTCCAAATCTTTCTTCCATAGCTCTCATTTCTTTGATTATTTTTCCTCTGATGCTCTCATGTAGCTTTTAAAATAACTTTTAATTCTTTTTTTTTTAAAGCTTCTTTTCCAAGAATTCAGATTAGACTTTTGTCCATGCTGTGTTTTTCTTCAAAGCTTTGCCTGTAGATATTTTAGAGTTATTCCCTTTTTCTGGATTTGTGTTTTGATTATACTTGCTATCACAATAGCTCTTTATGGTGAGATTCTTTTTTTGTTTGCTTATTCATCTAGTCTGTTGACTTTGGATTTTTTGTTCTGTCTTGGACACGTTCTGCACACTTCTGGGAGGAGGGGTGGGGATGGGGTACCGCAATATCTGCAGTGATATTTTGTCCTCTTGGGTCCTTTTGCTGCTTTCTTTGGGAATTAATGTTTAGTTATTCTAGGATCTCAGAGACAACTCAAGCAAGCTTTCCGTGCTCCCAAAATGCTGTAATCTGAGGCATAGTCTGATCGTTACTCTCCTGATCTGAGTTCCACAAATTCCTGACTCAGATTTGGGTCTGAGCAACTTTCCTGTAGGCTTGTCCCATGTTGGAAGTCCTAATAAACTGCTCCTGGACTCATTAACTCTTAGCTAACTGGGAAGCTTTGTGGGTTCAGAACAAAAGAACTTCTGGCTTCCTTTGATCTACAATTCTTGCTCTGGCTGTTCCATTGCAGTCTTCAGACTGATTTGGAGGCTGGAACTGTGACCCTGTTCTGATAGATACAGTTTCATTAATTCATTTTTATTGTAATTCAGTAATTATTATGCTCAGGGCAAGAAGTGTCCAAACTGACAAGAGTCTCTACATTGAGTCTTTGGACATATCTCCCTACCAGTCATTTTGAGGTCCCAATTTATAAAATTCTTGAACATTTAAATATTCTTTGAATATTTCACAGCCAGGGTTGGTTAGTTTTAGGTAACATTCAGTTAACAGTTTGCTTCATTAAATAGAATAATCACTTTATCTTTCACTTGCCCTTAGAGAATCGTGTTTCCAAAACTATTCAATCCTATATGATCACTCCCCTGAAGGGCTATTTTTTCCACGTGGTCAGTACTGCCAAACTTTCATTAAGTAAAGCAATCAGAAACACTTCTTATTTCTAATCATTTAGCTGATACAGTCAGGGTAGTTTTTTCAGAGGCTTCATGCCCTAGTGTGGTCATGTTTCTGATCATTTTATTGTAGGAGTCCTTCCTGGGCTGATCTCATGTGTCCAGTTGGATACAGATGATAGCTAATGAATGGTGATTAATTTGGTTGCATTATGAATTCTCAAACACTGCATTTTACCATCTATCTATGTTTTCAAGGTGTTTATGTTAATATTTCTCTTACATATCATCTGTGAGCTCAGTGAAGTTTATTAGTAGTGTTATTCATTATTTATTTTAGATGTGTATGGATTGAAAAGGAGAGTATAAACTCTGTTATTATCAGTGATGCCCCTGAAGACCTCCACCAGCGGATGTTGGTTGCTGCTTCTCTTTCAGTAAATGCGACTGGTAATTCAGCGTTTTTGTCTACCTCTTTTATATCTTGTATTTCCTTGTATGCTTATTTATCATTAGCTGCTGAACATAGTTATTCTGTGAACAGTGAGCATCCTTGCCGAATGATCTGTTTCAGGCTTTGTTCAGCGTGAGATAGGAGCATGCAGCAAAGCTAGTTTAGTTCTGTCCATTGCTTTTCTTTTCATACAAGAGCCCTGCTGATTCCATCTGTTTCTTCTAACTCTGTTACTGTGCTTGTTGTAGGATCCACTATGCTACTGAGAGAAACCTCTCTGATGCCTCATGTTCCGGGACTGCCAGCACTGCTTAGTATGTTGTTTGCCCCAGTTATGGAGCTCAGGTATGGGTGCACAAGAAATCATTGTTCTGAATGTGACTGTGGCTTAGAGCCATCATTCTTGGATTACAGGTACCAGTTTCAGTTTGGGGGGGCGTAAAGTGTGAATAACTCGTTGATTCTCTCCCCTTCTAATCAACCCCCCCCCCCATCTCACTAGAATTATTGGAATTTAGCTCGTGTTTCTATAGCCCTTCTGCTTCCATGTAAGCCCTTAGGTAGACTAAATATTGTGTATGAGACTGGTTAGTTTAAACCTGACAAAAATGCAAAAAGACGTACATCTGAGTACAAAGCAAGCTCCCCTTCCTTTTTCTATAGAGCCTAGGCTTACTCTGCTTCCTTCTAGAGGCCAAGCCTCTGGGTTGATTGTGAATTTGAGTCTGTATTGGAACAAAGGCTTCATCTGCGGTCATGTTGTAGAAGAGGGCTGTGGTGGTTCATACTCCATTTAAGAAGTTCATATTGTGTTGAGGAAACATAAGAGGATGAAATGGAGCATGATGTCTACAAGAAATACATGTTTTTTATTTGGCTCAGAAAGTCTTGAAATTGGAAAGGAGCATAGGATGTATGTCTGTAATGGTAAGGGGATTTGAAGATCTTCCCTGCCCCTTAATGGGCCTCACTTGGAGTCCAACAAGAGAAGCTTGCTTAGGGGAGGCTTGTTTTTCAGGAAGACCTTTTCTTACTTTATAATTAGGTAGTGAGTCACGAAGGTTGTGATGTCTTTTGACCCTGGAGAAAGCTATACTAGGGTGCGTGCTTGCCCCAAATGGTTTAGTCTGACAGGATCTCCAAACTAAAAGGAGAGTATGGGGGCTGGGATAATTGTTTGTTTTCCAGTTGTGGTAGCTATGATTCTGTGGAACCATGGAGCAGGAGCAGAGAACTGCCAGCCTGCCAACTTTGAGGTGAGAATGGAACAGAGAGTTGCTTGCATCAGGACTGTGGCAGAAGTTAGGAGTGGCTGCCTCCTGTGGGAGGAGGAGGAACCTAGGAGTTCAGAATCCAGCCCTAGGCAAGATAAGACCTGTGCAGCAAGGCAGGGGTGCTGAATGTGCTTTCTTCTGTGCCCCTGTGACAGGTCTGGGATCCAGGGGGAGGGTAGAGTTGTCTGTGGTGGGTAGGGGGAAGTGCTGTGGACTCCTAAAGGCCCCACCCTGTTGGCTTTGTTGCTCAGCCCTCAGGACTTAGAAGTGGGGGGCTGGGGCAGTGTTAAGACTGGAACTTGGTTCATTAGAGCTTGCACTTGCCAGGAGGAAGCCTACAAGAGCAGCATGGGGGGACATACCCCCAAGAGAACTTTACCTGGACATTTTTGTTTTAGAGTGAGGGGATTATAACAGTATGTGCTTTGTGTTTGATTAAGGCTATGTGGCCACTCTGGTAGTGAGTTGTTATGTTATGTATCTTGCAAATGTGATGTGTTTATTTTGTGGGGATTATGTTGTACTTAAGAGATGTTAATGACAATTCAGATTTAAGTTGCCTATGTAATAGGCATGAAAGATCTGTCTGTAATGGTAAAGGGATTTGAAGCTCTTCCCTGCCCCTTAATGGGCTTCACTTGGAGCTCAACAAGAGAAGTTTGCTTAGGAGAGGCTTGTTTTTCAGGAAGGCACATACCTGTTATTACTTTGTAATTAGGCAGTGGGTCATGAAGATTGTGATGTTCTGTGACCTTGGAGAACAGGGGCTCACTTATGGGAAGAGTTGTGTGATTTGGCCAGATGAGACTCTGGGTGGCCATTGAGCCCCTCAGCATTGAAAACCCAGATGTTGGTGCTTCTCTCTCTGGTAACTAACACTGTGTATAAGTAATGGTCAGACAGCTAGAAGCACTATCTGTTGGTCTGTTGAATTGTGTTATTTCCTATCTGTATTGTTTGTCTGCTTGTAATTTATCTTTGTATTTTCTGTAGTTCAGGGGCTGACTTTTTCCCCTGACCTGAGTGAATGATATCTATGTTTGATTAAAGTAAGATTGTTAGCCCCTTTTGAGTCACTTTCCTTTAGAAATGCAGATCAAAGAACCTGTGCTAACTACCATCCTGGGCATGTTAAGGTGCTTGCTGTTACAATGTCATAGAGTCCCATATGAGGTAGATGCATCTATTTTAGAACCTTTTAACAGGTGATTATCTAGTTCTACATACAAACAGTATTACTACCTCATGAAGTGGTCCATTATTTAAATGAAAGTTCATTTCTAAGTTTGTAAAGAAGCTGTTGTAACAGTAGCATAAATGAGAAGATCTTTCCCATTCATTAATAGACCTGGTTAAGTCACATGGAAGTTAAGACATATGAGTTTGAGTCACATAAAGCCTGTGGTGGGAAAAACTTGCTGAATGGATGAAGCAAGAGGGGTACAGGAAAGCTTAGAGGAAATTGATCAGAGCAGTTAGAGCTGAAGGAGAGAGAGGATGCTAGGAGCTAGCTGTGTGTGTTTGTGGGAAGGCTTGGGGATGGCATTGCCCCCTGCATTATTATTGTGTATAGATTTCTTTGTTGCTATGATGGATTTGGCTTTCTGATGCTGGGATTCAGCTTTTGGGTATTTGAATAAATGTTTTGGTTCTGTCTTCCATGTGGAGAATCTGTTATATTTTGCACTTCAGAATTATGCTGGCATATTCATAGCTGCCATAGGCACTGTGAATATCACGTTGGTGCTACAGCTATAGAAGCCCATTTCTAGTAGTACTTCTGGATCCTGAGTTGAGGCTTGCCTACTCTTCTCTCCCTAAGTACTCTTTATAAAAGAGTTAATTGTACATGATGTACACAGAGTATTAGATGGGCAAATAGTTGGTGTTGTCAGGGAGAGATGAGAAGGAATTACTTTAGGATGACTAGTATGTCCTTCCCAAGTTATCTTCTTGCTAAATGTCCCATATTCTTTCAACCAGTCTTCACATGTTAGAATTTGAGAACCTTACACCATCTTACTTGTCATCCTCTGAATGTTCTCCTCTGAGTGTCCATTCTAAAATATGGTGCCCAAAACAGTACAGTACTCCACATGTATAGTATGACCATGGCAGAATACTGCAGAACTATGTAATGGTAATAGGAATCTGAAGATCTTCCCTGCCCCTTGGCCCCTTGATAGGCTTAAGTGAATCTGAGAACCTTCCCTGGTTTAAAAATATACTCTGCCTAGGCTGAATGTGGTGACATGGAGCCTGTGGCAGGAGGCTTGTTTTTCAGGAATGCCCACATCTTATTACTTTGTGATTGGGCAGTGGGTCAAGAGGGTTGTGAGATTCTCTGAGCTAGGAGAAGGCTATATACACCATGATGTGAGTTTTTGCTTTGGGGCTCACTTTGGAAAGAGTTGTGTAATTTGGCCAGACGAGACTCTGGGCAGCCATTGAGCCCCCTGGTTTTGAAAACCCAGATGTTGATGCTTCCCTTTCTGGTAACTAACTAGGTATGGATGTAATGGTCAGACGGTTGGAAGCCTGTCTCCTGATCTGTTTCTTTGTCTGCTTGTAACTTCTGTTTGTATTCTGAAGTTCAGGGTGCTGACTTTTCCCCCTGAGCTAGGTAAATGGTACATGTTTGATTCAAGTAAGATTGTTAACCCCTTTTGAGTTGCCTTCCTTTAGAAAAGCAGATCTAAGAACCTGTGCTGGCAGCCATCCTGGGCATGCTAGGGTGCTTGCTGATACAATTATTGCTTCCCTAGAATGCCTCTTTTAATGGCAGCCTAATATTATGTAAACTTTGCTGGCTGCCATAAAACACTGTTTACTAATGTTGAACTTAAAAAAAAACCAACAGTAACAGTATTTTCCAGTTGGACTGCTGTGTCTAGCTATACTTCTCCCATCTTGTATCTGTCAAGTTAATTTTTTGAGCCTGTTTTCTTCTAATTGTGTTTTTACCTGTTGTTCTGGCCTATCTTTTTGAATCCTGAATCTCTCATTTAGTATGTTAACTACCAGCTTTGCACCTTTATCCAAGTCACTTATAAAAAATACTGTATAAGGTCAAACACAGATCCCTGTAGATACAACATTAGAGATTACCTTCAGAGTTGACAGTGAATCATTAAGAACTACTCTCAGGGTCCAGCCATTCAGCCAGTTCTGAATCTGCCTGAGTGAACTGTCACCTACCTCACATTTCTCCACCTTTTCCAAGAATTATATGAATTGTCTTTATCCTTTTTTTTGGCTAAAATTTGGATAGATTTTGTATAGATATATATAGCATTCCTTTAATCTTTCAGTATGGTATGGCAGATTTTCATAAAAAGAGATATGATGTGTTCTATGTTCACTAACATTCAAGCCTTTAATAATTAACATTAGATTTAATTTGCTCTTTCTTGTGACTTTATTATTGCTCTTAGTGGCACCACTATTTGCTTATTCTCCCATTTTTTAAGCCTGAGTAAGTACCATAGGTATTAGAACAGGAAGGAGCCTTAGACCTCAGCTAGTCCAACCCCCTCATCTTATAGGTGGTGACTGAGACCAAGAGAGATGAAATGGACTTCCAAGGATTTATGTATAGTAAGTAGCAGAGTTGGAATATAAGCCCAGGTCTGCTGACTCTGAATCCAGGACTCTTTTCATTCTAGTGCCATAAATACATTACTTGTCTTCTCTCTGTTTTTTCTCTTACTCTTAATCCAAGACTTTATTAACCAGTTAATGTAGGATGTGAAAGTAGTCTTCTAGCAAGTTATCCCGCCTCCATTCTTAACCTGCTCTGTTCTAGCCTTTTTAGCACCAGTGGACTTACCTTTCTTATGCACAGATGTGATCACTTCACTCCTCAAGACCTTTCTGTAGCTTCATATTTTCTAGCAAGTGAAGTTTAAGCTCTATGGGCTGGGAAGCAAAGCATTCCACGTCCTAGCACCACCTGACTTTTAGAGAGAAATCTCCTATGTGCATGTGTTCTACATTGCAGTCAGACTAGCCTTTCCTTTCCCCATAGAGGCACTTTCTCTTTTCACCTCCATTCCATTGCTTTGTTCACAGTACTCCCTTTATTTAGAGTGGCGTTTTTATGTTTGTGTACGTGTTAACGTCTCTTACTGTGTTACTTTGAGGTGGTCAGTGACTGATGTTTATATAAATTTTCTATCTGGCATTTGGCAGAGAGTGTACAACACAGGGGCCTTAACAAATGTTTGTCTGGTTTCGTTCAGTTAAATTGAATTCCCAAAGACATAGTAATTAAAGCTTTATTTAAATGAGACTCAAAAGTATAAATGACTGCTTACATGTGGCCAAGTTCTTGACATGAAGGGATGCGTAGATCATTACACGTACTACCATAATGCATAAAATCCAAAATTTGGAAACTTGCAGGTTTTAGATCTTCTAGGTTAGTCGTTTTGCAGCTTTCTCATAAGATTCTTGTTTATTATTAGTGATCTCTCTAAGTTGATATTGATTTTATATGCTGTAAGTTTAAATTTCTGTACTGGAATTTTATTAAAGTGGTGGTTTATTGCCATTCATGAGAAGTTTAAATAGGAATGTGTGCAGTATTTTAGAATAAAAATAGCACTTTATTTTTGCAGTTTCTTGTCCAGTGATACCTAGTATTAAATTTTGCCTATATTCTTTAGGGTTGATCAGAGTGGCAAATGTTACACTGGTGCCCTTTGTGGTTTGGGGTGGAATCCAAGTACTGGAGCACCAGTATTACCGGAGCATGATATTGAGTTGGCATTTGATGTCCAGTTAAATGTGGAAGACATTGTTGAGGTAAGATTGTAGGACCTAGAGATAGAAGGGACTTTGGAGAGCCTAAGATCATAGGCTTTCTTTTACATATAAAGAAACTGAGACCAACCAACAACAAGCATTTAGAATGTAACTACTGTGTGTCAGGCATTGGACTAGGAGCTGGAGATACAGAGATGAAGACGGAAGAGTTTACAGTCTGTCAGAGGGGTGTGTGTGTGTTTGTGTGTGTGTGTGGCCGTTGGACCCATGTGGCTCTGCAGAAGAAAGTGAGACTGGTGACTTTGCACAGCCGTCCCTCACTCAAATCAAATTCAGTTGCAAGTCATGTCATCATTTCCCCATTGTCGTGGTCCACTTCAAGAAAGCGATATAAGTAGTCAGAGCTGCCCTATTGGGGACCCTGTTGGCCAGCTCTAGTTGGTCAACTCCTTCCCTTCTCTCCCCTCTCTTCTCTCTCTCCTTTTTCTCTCTTCTCCCTCTACTCTTGTATCATGCCCTTACCTGAGAATGTTCTGCCCAAAGGAAGGTAAATTTTGATGGCTGAAAGCTGTCTAGTTAACTTGGGGTTTACTGGCAAGATTTCTTTCTCCAAGACCAAACCTTAAACCCAGTCCACTCTGGATCTCATTGATTGAACAGCAATAGGTCCCAACCCAGCCCAAGCACCACCTAATGGTTATTTTTTTTGGCCTTCCTGGCTCAGAGAGAATGTAAATAGTAACTTTTTTCTTTTGACAAGCAATCCTGAGAGTTTTCCCCTCCCAGTTTGATATACATATGTATGTATGTGTGTGTATATGTATATGTATATATGTATATATGTGTGTGTGTATGTGTGTGTATATATATATATATATATATATATACTTTTTTTTTTTTTATTTTTAATTAAAGGGGCCATCCCTTGACTCACTTTTTTTTTTCTCACTTCTTAAAGAGATCTTTTCACCGAGTGGGCATTGCCTCACTCAAAGTGAGAACTTGAAAAGACCTTAGCTGAAAAAGGCCAAGGTGGGGGCAACTAGGTGGCACAGTGAATAGAGTACCAGCCTTTAAGTCAGGAGGACCTAAGTTCAAACCTGATGTCAGACACTTAATACTTACTACACGTGTGACCATAGGCAAGTCACTTAACCCCAATTCCCTGCCTTTCCCCTCTTCAAAAAAAAAAGCAAAAAATATTTTTTTTTAACATTTGTTTTTAAAACTTTGAGTTCCAGATTCTCTCCTTTCTCCCCTCCTTACCAACTCCCACTGGGAAGACAGGCAATTCAGTATAGGCTATTCCTGTGTAGTTAAGCAAAACATTTCCATAGTAGTTATAAAGTGAAAGGCTAATTATATTTCCTCCATCCTATCCCATCCCCCATTTATTCTATTTTCTCTCAAGGAACATTTCTTAAAGTTTTTTTTTTTAATTTAGTGTTTTCATGCATAATATGTATAGATTTTACTTAATTGTGGTTTTGTCAAGTTTCATAAAAATTTGTGCTACTTACGTAGTTTTAGTTAAGTAACATTTTAAGTAAAAATTGTTGGAATTTTAGGTGTATAAGTTAACCAGGATGGTATAATCTTGATACTGTTCTTTTGTGTTATCATTTATTTACAGATTAACATTCTTCGGGCAGCTATTAACAAGATAGTTTGTGATGGACCAAATGGGTGTATGTATCTCGGACCCGAAAGAATTGCACAGCTACAAAATAATGCTCGGCAGAAACTTTTAGGGTAGGTTCTCTTATGATACTTAATATTCTTTCTGATCTGCTTTCCTTTACTGTCTTATAGTTTCCCCTCTCTGATTTTGAGTATTATCTCTTAGCTCATCTCTTAGAGATTGAGTTGCTGTTTTGTTCCTAACACATTTTCTCAATGAAACAACAAAAATTTCTTTTAAGCACATTTAGCATATTTTGTAACTGAAATGTTGAGACTCTGTATAAATATCTAACAAAAATGGGTATATCTTTATAATGTCAATGGAAGTGTAGATGAGAACATTATGGCTATTTAGAATAACATTTACCATCAGTTGTCATAGGTGGTTGTGTATAAGGACATGGCACTCCAGTAGCATCTGTGAGGTGTGGGGCAGCCACGCTGTCTCCTCTTCATAGCATGAATAGGCCAGTACTTTAGCAAGGCCAGTGAACACTTACTGGACCAATTGCTGAGGAAATTTTGTACTGATTGACTCTTGTGATGGTGTTTTCGATTTGCTAATAAAGTGATTCTGCTTCAAACTTACTGCTCAGTTTTTAAGTATGAACTACATAAAGCTATTTGGAACAGCCATATATAAAGCTGTCAGCTTTCAAGCTGATTAAAACATATTACTTCTGTTTAAGATAAAAAGTATGTATTTGCAAAGTCTGTTCAGAAACAAGTAATTAAAACATGGTGTGTTTCAGAGGGCTGGCAGAAAATGTTTAGTAATTGAGTAGATGGAGACAAAAACAATTTAAAAGTATTAATTAGAGAAGGCAAGAGGTAGCGTGACGTAGTGGACCTTGGAGTCAGGAAGATTTGGGCTGCATTATTGCCTCCTGCACGAAACACCTTTGTGACCATGGACAAGTCTCTTAGTCTTACGTTGTTCTCCAGTCACTAGGAATCAGATGGGAAATGAGTTGCCAGTCTGTACTTTTCTTCACCAATAGTTCCCCACCCTGACACACTTAGAAAAGGTCCATGCTCAAAGGGAACTGGAAGGGACCTGAGGGTTCTAGCCCCTCATATCCCAGTGTTGAAGTTATGCTTCTTTAAGGGCTCTCATTCAATATTAGTGGCAGAGACAGATGTTCCATGCCCATTCTCTGATTCCAGCATAAATCCAAATTTCTTGCCATTGCCTTGCCTACTTGTCCTTTGCAACTCAGTAGACTTGTCCTCTTTCCTCCTGCCTGCTATAATGTGCAAAGCATACTTTTAATTATTCGTTTTCACCAGAAAACAAAACAGAACTATGACTTAATTTGTGTGGATGCCACCTCAGCTGACAGAGATTGAAATCCCAACAAAGCTGAATGGAAAGGTTCATGAATTTCAGTAGACAAAAAAAATTCATTCCCTAGTAGTCCATCTCCTAGCAATGAGCCTTTCTGACCTTCATTAGGCTAGCCTTCCAATGACACGCTCAAAGTGTGTGTCTAAGCCTTTCTCATTGGCTAGGACCTACAAGAGCCTGCACTCTCCTGTTCTATCCTTTGAGAACCCCAAGTAATTGACACAGATACTTTAAAATGGAAATGATTCATTTTAGAGGAGAATACATTTTATCTGTTCACAAATAAGGACTCTTAAATCTGCTTAGTGCTTATTAATATTTGGTAACTTTTTTTAAAATTTTCAGTCTGTTCTGCAAATTGAAACCAAGAGAAATAATTGTTCCCACATGGTATGAAAAGACATATGATTGGAATCAGGTAAGCTTCTAAGGTGTTAAATAAGTGAAGCAGCTTGTGTTAAGGACTGGGTTAGGATTAGACCGTTGGTTAAGGTAAGAGAAGTTAAGTTTGGAGAAGGGTCAGGAGTAAGGTAGAAGTAAGTGTTTTCATCTTTGTATTCCCAATCCCTGATTAGTGCCTTCCTTTTACTACCAAATGAAGACATTCATGACCTCTGCTTCTACAAGATTTACTCCTTTAGTCAGCTGCCACATCCTTCACACATATGAAACAGATCTACTGACGGCCATCAGTGACTGCTGAATTCAGTGGTCCTTTTTTTTCAGTCTTTATTTCCCTTTGAGCATAGGCTTGATTTGATCTTCCTTGACTTCAACCCAGAAGTGTTTGTTAGAGACAGGGTCAGGATGAGTCCAATTGATTAGAGTACAAGGAGTCAATTTAGGTTGGCCTGGTGTCCAGAGATGTCAGGAGACGTTTGTGAGAAAATGGGAATTATAAAAGGAGAAGGAATTGGAGAGCTGATCTGGTAGTATATAAACTGAGTACAGTACCTGCAGACTCCACAGAAGTAACTTCTTCCTAGGAAGGTCATTTCTTTACAAAGTACTTTGGGAATAAGCAGGGATACTAGATCAGACTAGACTAACCTGACATCTTTGAAAAGCAGATTATAAATCATCGGTGCCATTACCTTGGGATCATTTCAAAGTGTCTTGTACTAGGCCTGTCATTTTACATAGGTAGAGTAACAAAATCTTAGAACTAGAGGGGACCTTAGAAATTATCTAAACTTTATACCTTCAGGAGAACTGAGAAGTATAGTTTCCCGGTTTTAATTCTGCAGCAGAATTCATTTTTGTTACTTTAAGATTTCCCAGTATCACAGACACAGGGAATTGTAGCTGAAATGCAAGGCTTAGAAAATGTAATGGAAACAGTCCTTTTAATTAAACCTCAGGCTGCAGTTTGGTGTTGTAACCCTAACCTTTAAGCCCAAAGAATTTTTGATTGGAGGGAACTCAGCTAAAGTATTCATTCATGTTCCTATTTGCAGTTTAGGTCAGAAGTCTGTCCTTCAGATTATTTCCAAATCTTGATGTTGAGTACAGCCATACTTCCATCATTCATCTTTCCATGAAAAGACTTTCTTTTCAGGGGTTCTCAGTGCTCAGTAATTAGATTTGTACCCATGTCAGCACACTGTTCTGAAGGGATGGCCTGAGGAAAGGAGGACTTAGTTGGGCTATTAAAAGATGACAATGACGTGTTTTAGAGTAGGAAAGCAAGATTTAATTTTAAAGAAATATTTTGAATGGCAAAGAAAATTTTTCTCACAGCTTTAGAAACAAAGATATATTCACAATTTTCGAATCACCAGCAGTAATAAGTAATTTCCTTACTATTGCGCTTTTCTTTTTTCAGGTAGATCCAAAGCTGAGCATGGAACAGTCTGACAGGGAGAGTGGAAGAGGGAAACATGCATTCCTCTATCAGCTTCATAAACTGATTGTGTTAAGTACCTAGATATTTCATCGAATCATAATCAAGACTCAGCATAAAGGAAGTTATGTGAAAATGGGTTTAAGTTCTTTGTACTTTTCTTTTGCCAAGAATTGTAACCAGTAGGCCTGCAGTCTGCTGCACTGGAAAGAGGAACATCCAGGCTTCAGCAGCTTTTAAGGGGGATTGGAGGTGGGAATAGGATGGTATAGTGGGAGCATGGGAAATCCAGCCTTTCCATAAAAAAGTGAAAAATCAGTGTAGAAAATAACATTTTTGCCAAAGCTGTTCAGAAGGCAGATTTATTTAAAGAAGAGCTCATGTTTCCTTTTTATTCTGCTGCTAATTCAGATAGTAGGAGGTGAACAGAGAAGCTAATGTTCTATGTGCTCTTCTGAAAATGGTTGTATTTTTTTTATTGTTTCAGCAGTTTAAAGGTTTAAATAAAAGGCCCATAAAGCTTGGGTTGTCAATGAAGGGAAATCTGAGTTCTGTAACGCTTATGGCACATGCTAATTTTTGTTTTGTGAGGAAGAAGAATGTAGTTTTTTAACACCTAACTTTTGTTTTGTATGCTTTAAATGTTCATTCAGGCCCCCCTTCTTAGGTGACTGTAGAGAATGCTTTTCACCTGATAGAGCTGTGTTACAACAATAAAAGTTGTGAGGTAACGCCACTGCTGTTAACCATTTTTTTAATCAGAGAAGTGCAAATGTTTGCAACTCTAAGAAAAACCAATAAGAAACAATGATTATTCATTCAGCAAACATAAGTAGTAAAGGTCAGATATGCTATGGCCCCGGGTTGTCAGTGTTTATGGAGGATGAGACACAGACACCTATAATCAACAGCATTATGTGATAATTGCATTAGTGCTGCAGGAGCTCTAGGGTGGAAGTCATTAATATTTGTTTTGCAAAAAGCTTCAGAAAAGGTTTCTTTGCCCAGCTCCCAAAGATTCCTGCTTTTATTTAAAAAAAAAAAGTTTTCATTATACTTTTCTGAGATACGTCTGTTAACTAAAGTGAGATGTGCTTATCATGGGATGAGGAGTGCTGAAGATGGTACCCAGGATACTAATTATAGCTTTTCCCAAATGTGGCTTCCCACTATTTGAAATCCTTGTTTTTCCATGTATTTATGTATTGCCTGCATTGTTTGAAGCTGTCATTACATCGTGATTAGACCTTCTGTCAGCAAAAGAAAAATGTCTAAAAGATAGAAAGGGACTTGGAAATAGAATCAAGGTTGTAGTAAGAAGAACGAGCATAATCTTGTGGCATGCTTAAAGTGAGCAGTGTTTGTAATCTGCTCTGGTGAAGTGACCATTACCAATTCACAAAGTTGTCCCTCTTAAAAGAGAAGGGAAAGGGACTCAAAGGACACTCTCCCACTCTCTAGCTTACTGAGGAGATTGAAATATTCCAGACTGGAATCCTGATATATGTTAGAACTGTTAGAGAGTAGAAGAAGAATGAATTACATATAGGGGAAAAAAAAGGAAGGAGAACCAAGAAGGAAATAATGTTTTGAAGAGGAAGCAGCTACTTATCTTTTAAAAAATGGTGATGCGCATGCACAGGTTGTCAGGTGAAAAATCATTCAGCATCTGAAGAAGAAGAAGAAAAAGTGAATATTATTAGGGGCGGCCAGGGAATAGAGCACTGGCCCTGGAGTCAGTAGGACCTGAGTTCAAATTCGGCCTCAGACGCTTAACACTTAACTAGCTATGTGACCTTGGGCAAGTCACTTAACCCCAATTGCCCTGCCCTCTCCCCTGGAAAAAAGTAAAAAAAAAAACCAAACCCCAAAACAGAAATGAATAGTGTTAGCTGGCATCTCTCACCCAAGGGAGACTTATTTGTTAATCTGACAGCTGTAATAATGTATGCGAGAGTTACGAAACCTTTCAAGATTTGTCAGATTGATGTTATTTGGCCATGTCAGTTGTAGCTTTTTGTCACTTATGACTTGGTTATCATATGGACTAAACTTACTCCTCATAGTTGATCCCAAATTTTCTTTCTTCAGCTCTTTGTCCTCAGGAATTACTCCAGGAAAATCTGTAAATGAAGACTGGCTATATAGTTCATGTTTAGATTTCTCCAGAAGTAGATTTAAGGACCCCCCGCAGCTCCCATATAATTACAAAGTGTAGCAAATGCTAATCAAGTGGAGGACAGCCTTTGTTTTTTTTTTCAAAACTTAAAAATCAGTTTGATCATTTTTAGGACCCAATATTTACACACACCAGTCACTTATATTTGCTGGCAATCCATTGTTTATACCACCTCCATCTCAGGATAGGGACCAAGTACTAACTTTTTTCCTTTAAAGAATCTAAGTACACAGTATATTCAGTGAATACTATTTATAAATGTCTAAGGACTTTTTAATAAAAGATCTGTCCCAAATTATACCTAATTTAGGCTAATATATTAGAAATTTCTACCACATCGAAAAGGAAGCTAGGGACAGGCTATTATCCAGAAGACTTGAAAAGCTAACATGTTCTAACAAGTTAAATGTTTTCCCCATTAAAAGCTGGGCTAGAATTGAAATTCAAAATTAAGTACATATTTGAAAGGCAAGAAAACAAGGTTCTTGAGAAAAAAAAACAATCAGTAAACATGATAGAACACCAGCCCTGAAGAAACAGTATTTTCTCTCCCAGATTATGCTTAAGGTAGAGAAAATGTCCCTCCTGCTACTTAAAAGGTATTCACAGGAGCCAAAGACCTGTGGGTACCTCCTTCCCTACCTTGGACCCCACCCTTCTAGAGCACCATTTCAGGACAACCCCAGGTTATGCTGTTTCCTACCTTCACTCCCTCCCCTCCAGCCACCTGTTAAGCACCCTGCCTTTTCCTTACTTCTTCAATTCTACACCCACAGATCATAGCAATTGCCAGGTTCCCAGATGGGACCTGTCTATTCTCCTTATAGCTCAACGGGGGGGAGGCAGGGCAAGTTTCTAACTCAATTCATGTGCTATTTTAGAAGTCTTTGAATGGATGCACACGCACACACACACATTAATTTGTTAGTATTAGCAAAATTTGTGTTAAGCAGATTATAACGGATTCTACCTTGTTGCTGAGCTATCTCAGTTGCGTCCAACTCTTCATCACCCCTTTTTGGGGGAGTTTTCTTGGCAAAGATACTGGAGTAGTTTGCCATTCCTTCTCCAGCTCAGTTTACAGATGAGGAAACTGAGGTCGACAGAATTAAATGACTTACCCAGGGTCACACAGTAAGTGCCTGAGGCCAGATTTTTACTCAGGAAGGTATCTTGCCAATTCCAAGACCAATGCTATACCCACTACATCATCTAGCTACCCCAGATTCTACCTAATTTCAAGCTATCATATATACAAAATCCACTGAAGACTTTTGAGATTTTACAGTTTATTTGTGGTCTGGTGAAAAATTATCTTCACAGATAAACATAATCCATAGTGCCTTTTAGTCCTTCTTTTTGCCAGCACCGACATTTGCCTTGGCACTACCCCTGACTTTCTTCGTTCTGTTTTCGCGTTCCTTTCACTGCTTTCTTGATGTCTTTTTTTTC
>CM053585.1:314276498-314308271 GCA_028646515.1 Pseudochirops corinnae | reverse complement strand
TTTCAGTCTTGGGCACTGTAGCCTTTCCAGGATGAAGCACATCTATAACCATCTGTTTATGCTGAAGAAGTCTGTTTGTCATGAACTTCCTAGTTCTGATGGTTACAGTGTCATTCATGGTGGCGGCCGGCTCCTTGAGCAGCAGGAGAGGGAAAGGCGACAGCCTTTATTTTTGAGCCCACAGGAAATCCAGAGTTGTGGTAGGAACACAGAAACAGATACATGAAAGAGAGGAGGCTTTTAAATCACATGGAACTGCTCCCAGAAGGAACCAAAACTTGGAGTTGTTATATGGGCAACCCTTTAATGTTTCAGTGAGTTGCTTTTTTCCTACAAAGTTCTGAGACTTGTTTGTAATATCTTCCCTTGTGGTTTATAGAAGGAAAGTGAATTTTAGAGGTTGTTGACTAAGCAGTCTCCTCATTACACCTATATTGTCAAAGTAGCTCCCCAAAATAATAGGGGATGTTAAAGTCCAGATCTCTTCCTTTTTCCCCACTCCACAACGTGATACTGTGGTGTGTCTTTATTACTTCAGTTGTTTGGATCATGCTGGCAAGTCTCTTCCTCCACTAAGGAGTATACTGTTGAGGAAATCTCTTAGAAGGGCCTCCTTAATCAGAGTTCGTGGCTAGATTTCAAGTGGCCCATGAATTGGGATGTGAAAAAAAAAAATTGCATCTTTATTTTTACTAACTGAAATTTAGCATTTCTTTCAGTTATTTAAAAACGTCATTCTAAGAAGGGTCTGTAGTTTTCACCAGACTAATAAAGGAGTTCATGACACAAAAAAAAAGATCAAGAACTCTTGTCCTAGAAGGACAGTGCCCCAAGTTTCAAACTTAGGAAATCTCAAATTTAAGAACTTGCCCTTCAGTTGTTTTCCTGATTCTTCTTAATTCACTCTGCATCAGTTCATATAAACCTTTTTCATGATTCAGTGAATTCTTCATGTTAATAATTTCTTACAGCACAATGATGTTTCATTATATTTATTTCCAAATTTATGGGAATGTATTTTGTTTCTGTTTCTTTCTTGCTATGGAAAGTACGAAGGGATTTTACATAGAATTGATCCCTTAGTCAAAAATGGGTATAATACCTTTGATGGCTTACCTAAACAGAGAATATTGAGGAATGGGTAGTGGGGTTCCTCCCTGTAGCACCAATGCAATCACAATGAAGACCGTGACTGTAAGTATTGCATGACGTTCAATTGCAAAATATACCAAACTCTCCAGATAGAGGATAGAACTGAAGCTTTTATTTAGACACCAGAAAACCCAATTCAAAAACCCATAAGTCAATTCTATAATAGTACCAAAGATATTCAAAAGCCATAATAATGCTGAGAGCCACAGTGTCCTCTCTCCCCCACCGTCTCACTAGCTCTGACCAGCTTCCTGTGGTTCTGCTCCACCCTTTAGCAAATTCCCTCCATCACAGGCTCCATGTGACTACATTCAGCCTATTAGGGGGCAGAGTTGACTTTCAAAGCAAGGGAGGTTTTCAAACTCCCCCCTAGGTCTATTAAGGGGCAGGAAAGATCTTCAAATTCCCATTCCCATTACACTCCCTGAGTTCTGGTGGCAATGGGGATGGTAGATTTCAGTAACTCCACGTCTGGGGATGAAGTAGCCCACAGAGAATGAGGGGTGTCTGACGGAATATCAGGGCTATTCTCGAGACTCTTGGGTGTCCTGAACCACTTTAGGAAGGACAGAGAGAATGAGCATGAGCAAGTTCTCAGGGAGCTGCAGGGACAGAGATTGATCAGGGAGCAGAAAATGGCATCTCTCAGTTTACAGAGGAGACCACGCACGATCTAACAGTAAGTGGGAGACTCAGGTGCTTGTTTTTGACCTTTGTTCTTCAGAGAGGACCAGTGACACCAGGGAGGTGATGTCTTGACTTGCAGGTGAGTTGGGTTTAAGTGAAACGGGGCTGTGCAGAGTCACTGTCTGGGTCCCGTGGCAGGATACAGATGGGAACAGCTGGAGAGGACCCTGGAAGTGGTGCGTCCGGAGGCATACTGGCCTTTTAAAATGGAAGCTTTCCCAGGGCTCAGTTATCTGAGGCAGTGTCCATCCAGTGATTAAAACTAGCTAAGACATCAGGCAAAAAACGGCGTCTTTTACCTAATTTACCTGATTGAAAAAAAAAAATCAGCCTGGGAGAGGAAGATCTTCCCTCAGTTTCTGGCCAAAACAGAAGCAATTGCTATTTACACTCACTCTGAGCCATCAAAACCCAAACAGTCACCAAGTGAGGCTTGGACTGGGACCTGTGTGATCCCAAGGTGAGGCACGGTCAGGTAGGTCCCTTTGAATCCCAGTGGTCTTGAGCAAAACCTGGGTTTCCTGCTGTATTTCAAGAAATCATAAATTAAACTGCATGGGGCAAAGGAGCTAATTATCCCATGCTCTTATGTTGGTGCTCTGCCCAAAGGAACGTAAATTCTGATTGCTGAAACCTCACAAGATAGCTTGGGGTTTGTTTGTGGGCTAGTTTTCTTTTTTTTTCCCCCTCCCTACTTATTTATTCTACATTTAAAAAAAACTGGGACAAATAACTCTTTTGCCCCACATGATTTCATTATGATTTCTTGAATAAAAAGAAAGGAGTGCTCCACTGAAAGTTGACTGTAAGAAGGGGTATAATGGTGTCTTGTTTTGCTCCCAAAAAAGTTATTGGGAGATGGCCAATAGCTGTGGGGAAGCTCACTTATTTTACCAAGACAGCGGCCATTCTGGCTCCTGGCACCAAGTGTACTTACTGGAAAGGGATTAAACTGGAAAAACAGGTTTAAGCCTGAGAAGCAATGCCCTGATCACAAGTATCCTGACTACCATGCCTATGTAATCTGCATATAGAATGTAGAATATTTAGAGGGAAATAAGATGAAGTGTGAGGAATTGGACTATATAGAGAGGGAATGTAGACTATATCTATTATATATATATATATATATATGTCTGTGTGGGACACACACACACACACACACACACAGAAGGAAATAAAGTAAGGAACTTGAGGAATTTAACCCTAAGTCACTAGGAAGGACAGAACTTGTAGACCCTCACTCCTGCTTCTGTCTGAGTGGGTGTGTTCTTGGTGAGAACACACCTGCTTCCTTGCTGAAAGCACAAATAAATACCTTTGTCTCTATACTGTGTCTGAGCTCTTTCAGTGAGAAGGGTTTTGTTGTTTTAAGGGGTACATCTTGTGCATCTTTTTGAGGGTTCTCCAAAAAGGGAAGCAAGCAATGGGCACCAGAAGCTCCTCTCAAGCTAACTCCCTGACCTTACCTGGGAGGTCCTGTGATTCCCAAAACTGTGTGTCTCACAGTTACCAACAGTTATATTCAAGGGGACGATCTAAAGATACTAAAGGCTTAAGCTCTACTATCTAGTAAGCATTTGTGGGGGGAGGGAGTAGAGTGGATTCTAGGGCACACATCGTGATCAGGAAACACAAAAGATCCACATCAGAATCTATGATCCCTGCTGTGCCCCCCATCCCCTGTCCCCACCCACCCCCAGTCTGTAAATCCTTCCTTGGTTCTTCTAGGGCCCCTTGTATTTCCATACCTTAAATTCCACTTTTTCTTTCTGCATTGCCTGGCAGTGTGGCCCTTTCTAACAATAGCATTTGCATAGCCCTCAGCACCCTGAAAATAGCTTGAATGAGAACAGGAGCTGCTTGGACTGGGGCCCAAACTTGAAAGGGGCCAGAGCAGTTTGGGCAAAGGCCAAGATAATCTGAGGTTTTGGCCTAGGTTTCTCCTCTTTATCTCTTTCTTCATGAATATATTTATTGAGTGGTGCCTTTCAGCTCACCAATACCCTTTTCATGCCAACCAGGGTAACTCTTTTGAAAATATTCTCATATTTCTGGCTGTGATTGATTAACAGAGTGTGTATTATTAATTCATGTATGTGTGGGTTGAAAAAAAAAACCCATTAAAAATCACATCAAGAATACAGAGGTTTCTCAGAATAAAAACAGGAAATTTTTATTCTCTTGCCCCTGGGGGAAGAGGGCAGTCCTCTACATGATGGATCAGGGAGAGAGCCCCGCAATATGGGGCAAACAGTTTTTAAACCCTCATACAGCAGGCTCGTATTTCCCCTGTTTTCCTTCTCTTCCATTGTTTGGGGGGGAAGGGGAAGGCTGAACTGCCTGTCTCTGGCCCACAGAGGCAGGAAAAAAGACAAAAGAACTGAAGCTAGGTGGGGGTTGAAAGACCTCTAAAAGGGCTTGCTGCTGATTGACAGCAACAGTGAAGGGGGAAGGAAGAGGGAAGCCAACACTCAAACCTGACACCAGATTCCAGGACCCATTCTGAGAAGTGTGCACATTCCACACAATGTATCTCTCAGATTGATTGGATCTAATCCTGCATACTGCTGAGCAGTCTTACCAAACCTATCATAAAAATTGTTAGGGGGCCTCATTCTCTTGCTCAACAATTTCTTAGAACAACTCCAGGTCTCAGATCTCACAGAGCACATGATTTATCATTTTGCCCCTGATTAACGATTCCCTAGTCTGCTGTAACCTGGGGTAGTTGGCTGGAAATGAGGGTTCCGGTAGGGTCTTGGAACAGCCAATTAGTAAGATCCTCAGGATCACCAAATTCTCCAACTGCTTGGGTTTGTGTATTTGCAGCTTTTTTAATGGCAGTTCTTTCCCCCAGGGAGAATGGGTCTCCATTAAATGTTACACCTTCCCAGGTAGAATTATGACTTCGAAACATGACATAAAATGGGATTATAAGAGCTCTAGGATCTTCATCAAATTTAGGAGTATCTCAAGTGGAGAGATCAGAGAAACTGAAAGGTTGATGACTTCTACAGTTAAAAAAAAAATTTCCAGCTTAGCAGGATCGGATACAATTCTTTTCCAAAAAGAAAAACACCTGCATCAGGTCCCGCATGTCTAAAGGAGATTAAATCTCCTGTTACAGCAGGAGGGGAGATCTGCAGAGAAGCTTGCCTAACAGTGTGAGGTAGAGGAGCCAAAGTAGTTAAGAGGGAGCTGCTAGAAGGAAGATGCTGAAGAGGAAGAGATAAGACAGGATAGAAGATGGTACCCTAGACAGTGGGGGACACAGTGAGGAGGTATAGGTTTTGGGGGATTTCTAATGAGAAATCCTTTCTAGGTTCGGCGTCTGAAAAGAATTACAGGCTCAGCTGTCCTTTGGCAGATTTATAAAATTTATTGATTCACAGGGCAAAAAGGGGGATAGGGTGAGGAAACTTGACTAGAAAAAGCTCGCAAGGTGCAAGGGTGGGGGGTGTCAGAGAAAGCCTGAAAGTGTGACACTCTTCAGTGGGCAAGGTACGAGTGAGAACAAAGAAATCGGGGGGAGAGAGAGACACATACTTGAGGAGTACCATGGACCAGTTCCATCCCGAACAGAACCATCCCGAGGCCAAGCTGCTGTAATTCCTGGGACTGGTCAGCTACAAGGACAGAGAATGTCTTCCTCCCCACCTTCCTTAAACTCATGAACTTCCTCCTTGGAGAGCCACAGGAAGGCATCATTGGGGAGCATAGAAAATCTTGGTGGGGGAGGCAGGATGTAGTGAATTTGTGGATTTCTTTTATGTGTCCTGCAGCCTAGGCATTTGTAGACTGAGTGCCCTCTGCTGGCAAAATAAAGTACGACTGACTCTTAGGAAAGGCTGTGACTCAAAACACCAACGGAGTAAATAGTTAATAATAATGTGTCGAGTTATTTTTATTATTATTTTTAAGTTTTTTATTAAGTCACTAATTTATTAAGCTTCTGTTGGGCAGGTAGGTGGTGCCGGGGAAAGAGTGCTGGGCCTGGAATCAGAAAGACTTGTCTTGCTGAGTTCAAATGTGACCTCAGACACTTACTAGCTGTGTAACCCTGGGCAAGTCACTTAACCCTTTTTGCCTCAGTTTCCTCATCTGTGAAATGACCTGGAGAAGGAAATGACAAGCCACTCCAGTATCTTTGTCAAGAAAACTCCAAATGGGGTCATGAAGGGTCAGACATGACTCAACCACAGTAACAAGGCTTCTGTTATGTGTCAGACATGCAAAGAAAGGCAAAAGGCAATCCTTGTTCTCAAGGAGCTTACAGTCTAATAGAGGAGATAACATGTACAAACTATGTACAAACAAGATATAAACTGGATAAGTTGGAGGTAATCAACAGAGGGAAAAACATCTGCCTTCTGAATAATTTAGATATTGTATTCAGCTAATTAAATTCTCTTTCTGGATAATTAACAGATAATTAACAATGAACACACTGCAAGGTTGAAGGAAGCAACATTTGAATTGCACCCCTAAAAGTAACATGCCTAAGGCTGTCCAGAAGAGTTCCACTCCAGGAATGAGCTCTTTGTTATGCCAGATTCAGCACTGGGTCTGCTGAAGAAATACTTAGGCGGGGTCTGAGCTATTGTTTCTGCCCAGCAACAATGAGAGCCTTGCCTAAATCTAAATCTTCCTGGTAACAGGGAGCTCTGTCTATTGACAAGAAAACCTGATTATTTTCTGTGTATATGACTAACCCCTCTGGTTTGTTCCCATATCCTTGAGTGTTGCAAGTCAAGTTCCCTGTTTTGTGACTACATCTCTGAACTGTTTTGTAAGGTACCCAACACACCTGCTTCTCCTTTCCTGACATCCTCTATGGTTAACTGCCTATGTAGAAGAAGCACACCTCTCACCGCTAGCTGAGTGCCCAAAACTTGTGTATAAAAATAAGCCCCTGCCTTACCTCAAACTGCTAGTGCTCCTGAGGACTGGCCTGCTGCTTTTGCATCAGTAAAGACCTCTTGACTAGGACACCTTCTGCCTCCTGAATTCTTTCCGGACAACCTGACTCTGATCTAAACATCACCTACCCCTTCGGTGTGAGGAGGGATGAAGGGATGAACTTGAAACTTAAGAGACTTTACAGACAAGACTTGATAACTATGAGGTGGGAAGCTGATCAACGAGAGGGAAAATTCAAGATGCCTCCTAGATTTTAAGCCTGAATTATTAGAGGTTGGTGTTGCCAGTGTGTGGATCAGAACCCTACTTACCCAATTAAAGAAAATTCAGAGGAGCACTTGCGGTGAACAGGAATATTTTATTACCAAATTCCCGGGAATGGGGGCATCCTTCCAGAATGCATGTCCAAAGAAGGAGGCCGCCCAACCCTCCGGGGGTTGAGGTTTTATACCCTGAGTGTCGAAAAAATACATTCTTTCGTTGTCCCAGACTTCTATTGGGTGAGAACTGGGGGTACAAGCTCAGTGCGGGGGGAGGGGGGGGGGGAAGGACAGAGAGGGAGAAGATTTTCCAGGACTCCCCTCGACTCCCATTGGAGGAGGGGTGGGGTCTCATGTAGGCGCAAATTCAAACAAAGAAATCTTAGCTCCCCCTGCCCTGCTGTCCCTCACCTTGGCTTGTGCAAAGGGTCAGGCGCGCATTCTTGACGTAGGGAGGCACTCTCGTCCTCATTGGTCTGTCCTCACCCTGCCCCCAACAAAGGATCCGACGCACATTCCAATACAGAGGTAAATAAGTGAGGCAAAGAAAAATAAAACCCATCTCTGGGGAGTCTTCACTGGGGGTCTCCCCATTCACCAGCAACAAGAGTGATGAATGAAGTTAGGAAGAGGACCAGATTTATTGGAGGGGAGAAGATGACTGTGACTTTAGTTCTGAACAAGTTGCTTCTGACAAGAGGGGGTGGGCTTGAGAGATAGTTATTTTTAAGACTTAATAGACCAGAGGGGAAGAAGTGAGGCATTAAATACTTCAAAGAGAGGAGATAGAGAAAGCTTCCAGGTGAGCCAGTAGTGGGTAGGAGGTAAATAGTCTGATAAAAGCAGTATCAAAATAAGTCTACAAAAAAAATCTCCCCTGCTCACCCAGAAGTAATCTGAGTGGCATTATTGTGCCTGCCTTACAATCCTGCCTACATTCGGAGCAGGAAAGCCACCTCCTCATTATGAGCACAAGTTTTGTTTCCATGGAGATGATTGGAAGATTTTGCTGTGTTCAGTACCATGCTAACTACAATATTTATTAGCACCACAGAGTCTCACAGATCCAAAGTGACATTATACACATAAACTTAGATTAAAAAAAAAAAACTCCAACAAATCCGAAAATAGTTTCAAATTCTATTGCTGTAGCAAATTAAGGTTCTGATATTTTTCCATTTAGTTCTACCTCCTTCCCATCCTATAAAGATCTTAAATCTCAGAGGTGAATTAAGCCCTTTCCTTACTTAGAAATGTTGCAACTTAAAAGAGTTTGTTGGAAATGAATTTTCATCTAGCTAAGTGGGAAGCAAGGTTGACTGCAAAAGCCATTACAAATGAATAGAACTCTGATTAAGCAGGCTATGTGGCATGGTGTGGAAAGAATACTGGCCTTGGGAAAGAGACAGAGGGGGAAAGAATTAAAAATTGTTTTTGCTTGTAATCAGGAGAAAATATTTTAAAAATAAGCATATGTATTACATTAATTCAGCTTACATTTCAATCCAAAGTAATTTTTTTCTTGTTAAACAATAGTTTTTATGAAATGTCGAGGTTTGTATAGGAAGGAGCTCTATGTTAAGAATGAAAACCCCAGATGAAAAATCGGACAACTATGTGGAGAAGACAATGCATTCAAGCAGCTACTTGTAATTATTAGTTACCTTTCACCTGTTAAAAAGCAAAGTCAAGATAATCTCTCCATAGAGCTGATGAGTGGAGTTCACACGTAGGAAAGTCAACCTCTGGGTTTTGATTACAGAATAGAGAGCTGAGTTTGTGTAAAAGATGGACAAGGTTGGACTTGAGTGCCATGTGGAAGAAGATAGTGATGAAGTACTGTACCATGATGGTGTAAAAGCTGATGGAGTATGAGTCCTCAGGCACATTGGAGTGAACTGTGATGTGAACTGAGGAAGGACATGACTGTGTGAGAAAATGCACTTTGGCAGTCCCTAAAGTAGGCAATGAAAGGGAAAAGTGGGTATGGGGTCTGACAGAGGCAAGTGTGCTTCAAACCCTAAGACAGTGCTATTTACTTGTTGTACGTTTTGAACTAGATATGTTACTATCCTTTGGGGATCTGTGATGACATAGCTCTGGCAAATTTAGTTACCTAATTGGCACAGTTCTGAGCCCTCAGCAATCTCTGTACATGGTGGGGAAAAGCACTTCAAGGGAAACAAATGGACCAAGAATCTAGATGTGGCTACAATTAGGAGCAAGTGGTGATGTTCATTTAAGTGTATACGGAAGGGACAGAGGATTGGATTCATGTCAGAATCATCAACAAACTGATGGAATGTCTTCTGTCTTCACCATTTCCTTTAGAGAGATTGTTGAAGACACCTGAGGGAACAGTTATGTCAAGTGCATCTGCATATTTGATACATGAAAAACAACAGATTCCTCTAGGACAGGTTAAATGATACTCTTCCCTCTTCATGCTTTGGGGGAATTAGAAGTTGATAGTAAAAAATATGGACTGACTGATATCCATAGCTATAGTACATGAAGCTGGGGAATGGGCAAGGGTACCCAAAGAATGGCTAGTGGGATGAGAGGGCACAAAATGGTCCCCAAGATCATTGGAATGAATGCCACCTTTAGACTCAAAGGACTTGAGTCTGAATCCTGACTTCGTTGCTTATCATCTCTGTGATTCTTGATAGGTCACCCTCTTTAGACATCAGTTTACTCATCTGTCAAATGAGAGAATTGGAGTGGGTAACATCTAAGATTCCTTTGAGCTCTAAATCTATGGTCCTATGGTCTTATTCAAGAGTGTGTTTGGTTTCAGGTAGAAGATAGTAGCTGAAATGCCAGGAGTTCAGGTCAGTGTCCCTTATTCCTAGGGTCCAACTATTCAGATCTATTCCTAGCTTCCTGTTTTCACTGTGGGGTACTTGGCCCTTTGGGACCAGCCGTACTGCCTGCACATTAATATGAGAATTAGGCAGTATACCTTCATTGGACCATGCTCATACAAATGGAGTAACACAGATGGCACCTATGAAATGTGCAGGGTGGGAGTCATTATGCATGTTTACAAATGAAGAAAATGAACTCCAAGAAAGGTTTTAAGTGACTTGCTCAAAGTCACACAGCTAGGAAGAAGCAGAGCTATGATTCAAACCCAGCCAGAATGAATGAATGAATGAATGAATGAATGAATGATTGAAAGAATGAAAGGAAAGGAGGGAAGGAAGGAAAAAAGGAAGGAAAGCGGGAAAGAAGGGAAAAAAGAGTTTGTTATTTGCTTATTATGTATCAAGAATTGTGCTAAGCCCTGGGTGCACAAATAGTAAGTAGGACCATCCTTGCCCAAGACTAGGGCTAAGGTGAGTAATATTCAGATTATGACTCACTGCTTTCAGATTTTTTCATCTATTCTTCAGATTAATTTTGTATTGGAATAATTTTCTTAGCACATTTACTTGGGAAAGTGTTTTGGGATCAGAGAAAGAAAGAAAATGCCACAATATCTACCAAGAAATAGAATAATGTCTCAAGCTGATAGGGTGAGCTTATTCAGAGAATTCCTAAATTAGACTGGATTTTGAAGGCCTGCAATTAGTGAGTCACTTAGCTCTTGATCTGACTACAAGTTCAGGAAAAACGCCCATCTTTTCCTGAAGCATGTTCTGTTAAAGTCACAGATTTGCCCTCTAGTGTACATATCACAGAAGTGCAGTCTCAGTGCCATTAACTTGGTTTTGTGGGCCTTCTAGGGAAAAGGAAAGATTTTTTTTTAATTAATTTGTATGTTTTATTTCGAAATATGAATCACTTCCACTAACTACCCCTCCCATATATACCAATAAGATCTTCCCATAAAAAGACTTAAGCAAAACACTCTTTTGGAGTGATTGTTACTCATCATGTTGATCAATAACCATTATTAAGTGCTTCCGATGTGCCAGGCTCTGTGCTAAGGGCTGGAAAGGCAAAGACAAGACAAAAACACAGTTCCTGCATTGAAGGAGCTCACAATATAATTGGGAGACAAATACACAAACAACTATGTACATTAAAGATATATGTGGAGCGGCTAGGTGGTACAGTGGATAGAGCAACCATCACTGGAATCAGGAGGACCTGAGTTCAAATCAGATATTTACTAGCTGTGTGACCCTGGGCGAGTCACTTAACACCAACTACCTCCAAAAAAAAGAAAGGAAGGAAGGAAGAGAAAGAAAAAGAGAAAGAGAAGGAAGGAAGGAGGGAAGGAAGGAAGGAAGGGAGGAAAGAAGGAAGGAAGGAAGAGTAAAGATGCATACAGAGTAAATGGGAGATAATCTCAGAGGGCAGGCACTGACTGTGAGATAAAAAAGGGAAGAACTCTTGCAAAGGTGAGCTTCAAGCTGAGTCTTTGGGGAATTGAGGAGGCAAAGGTAAAGATGAAAAACACTTTAAATCTTGGGTGACAGTCAGTGAAAAGGCACTGCCATTTCTGTAGTTGATCATTTCTTAAAAGGAAGAATTATGTTTCAACCTTAATCATTTGGAACCAATATTGTCTGTTGTATTTGACATGGATTTTTGTTTTACTTTTAATGTTGTCTTCATTTATATATCAGTCAAAAAGCATTTATTGAGCGCTGTGCCAAATCTGGGGACAGAAAAATGAAAAAAAAGAGGGGCAGCAAGGTGGCACAGTAAATAGAGCACTGGCCTTGAAGTCAGGAGGACCTGAATTCAAATCTGGACTCAGACACTTGACACACTAGCGGCGGTGTGACTTTGAGCAAGTCACTTAACCCCAATTGCCTTCCAAAAAGCAAAAAAGAAAAAGAAAGATTTACAAAAAATTTAAGAGACCCTCCCCTCAGGGAGCTTATATTCTAGGGGAGAGACAACATGTACCTTTATTTGTTGTTGTTCAGTCATTTTTTAGTCATGTCTGAGTCTTCTTAACCCCATTTGGGATTGTCTTGGCAGAGATACTGGAGTGGTTTGCTCTTTCCTTCTCCAGCTCATTTTCCAGATGAGGAACCTGAGACAAACAGGGTTAAGTGACTTTCCCAGAGTCACACAGCTAGTAAGTGTCTGAGGCCAGATTTGAACTCAGGAAGATGAGTCCTTCTGACTCCAGGCTGGGCACTCTATCTAATGCTCCACCTAGCTGTCCATACCTTTATAGGTATATACAAGATAAGTACAGGATAATTGCTGAAAAGGAATTTTGCATTTACCTGAGATCTACACTGTCCAAACAATTCAGAGCAATTATAGTTTTTGCTTTTTTTGGAGGGGGGAAGGTAGGGCAATTGGGGTTAAGTGACTTGCCCAAGGTCACATGGCTAGTTTTGTGTGTGTGTGTGTGTGTGTGTGTGTGTGTGTGTTAAGCGTCTGAGGCCGGATTTGAACTCAGGTCCTCCTGACTCCAGGGCCAGTGCTCTATTCACTGCACCACCTAGCCACCCCAGTTCAGAGCAATTAGGCAGGATTCAGTTTTCTTGCAGACCTAGGATACGATTTTCTTTAGTCCTTAGGGTACATGATAATCTGGGTTGATTTCCTCTTTTCGTCTTAGAAGTTTGCTGTTATGAAAATCTCCCTCTAGTAATCTGGCACCTGAATCCCAAAGCCAGAAACTCTCAACCCATGAGGTAAGCTTCAAGGCTAGAAATAGCCGTTTGTCAGGCTTTCAGAGATGATACTATTGCACACTTAATAGACTATAGTATAGTGTAAAAATAACTTTGGGAAACCAAAAACATTGTGTGACTTGCTTTATTGCTATATTCCTTGTATTCCAGTGTTCTGGAGCCAAACCTGCAATATCTCCAAAGTATGTTTGTAGATAGAAAATGGAAGATGCCTATCAAGATCTTTATGAGAAACTC
Organism: Pseudochirops corinnae; assembly: GCA_028646515.1. Taxonomy (NCBI): domain Eukaryota; kingdom Metazoa; phylum Chordata; class Mammalia; order Diprotodontia; family Pseudocheiridae; genus Pseudochirops; species Pseudochirops corinnae. Next base: position 314,295,400 of record CM053585.1, on the reverse strand, counting down.
TTTTCACCATTATGGACAATGAAGATACCAAGTTTAGACCTTAATATCAGAGTCCCCCAGTCGCTGCATGAGGAAGCAGAAATGATACTGAAGAAAGCAAAGATGGGAAAAACAGTTGGACTAGAGTATACGAAGAGGAAGACTGTCTTAGTGGCAACACAATTTGAGGGGCATTGAGGGATCAGATATCAAGTTATCTGAAAAAGTGAAAGATACCAAAAGTGTGGAGAAAAATCAGTCCTTCTTCTCACCCCTACCCCCCAAAAAAGAGGCAACCAAAGGAATAGTAATCATTATTGACCTATGTGCCTACATTCCCATCTCTGCAAAATGTTTATAGTCTTTAGATTGACAGGAGGACATGGTCAAGAGTTGCCTGGGACAGACAGCATGTTAGGTTGTGATCTGTTTCAGTGGAGTGCCCACTTTGATGAGAATACAGATCCATAGAAAGTGTTATAGTATGATATGGTATAGGAGAAAGAATGCTGGATATTCACAATCAAAGGATCTGGATTCAAATCCCAATCCTGCTATTTATACTATGTGACCCTGAGTCAGTCATTGGCCTCAGTTTCCTTATATTTAAGGGACAATGGGAAGAATTCCCCACTCAGTCTGCTCTGTCTGGGACACATCCCCTGGAGCTGAGCATGTGTCCTGGTGCTTTGCTGAAGGGAATACATGAACAGAGGGCCACCATGGTGAAGAGATTTGAACACTGAGCAGGAAGTGCTGGTCACTGAGTAGACTTGAAAAGCGGAGATGACTTCCAGTCTCCCTCTATTCCTGTCTATTAAGCATGCTGGGACTCTTCCAGACTCTTTTTTTGGACTTTCAGTGAGCAGGGGAGAGAGCACTTTTTTCCTCCCCTCCCTCCCTTCTTTTCTCTCCCCTCCCTTAGCAATGGAAACTGTTTATACCAAGCAGCAAGAGTACGTATGTGTTGGTCTAGCAAAGCCTGTCACTGGCTATCTAGACTCTCATGGTCTTTTTTGCTTTGTGCCTCTTTCCCTGAGCATGGATGTTCAAACAGCTCATTTCTAAGTCATAATTCTAGCCTCAGTGACATCCTTTGAGATCAAGAGTCTGGGAGCATGAATGATGTAAACTAAAATAAATAAAAGTTAAAAAAAAAAGGTAGACATTTAGCTATAATATACACAAAATACTTTTTAGGAGGGAAAGTACTAGCAGCTAGGGAGAATCAGTAAAACTTCAGGCAAAAGGTGACATGAGCTGAACTTCGAAGGACACTAAAGTCTTTGAAAGGCATTAATATGGAAGAAGTTATGGAAATGCTTCCAGACCCAGAGAAAGCCTGTGCAGATGCAGGGAGATGAGTGAAGCAATGCCATGTGGGAGAATAAGAAGGCTAGTTTGGCTGAATAATAGAGTGTAATAAGAGGAGTAATTGATAATGTGGTGCATTATGGTTGTGAAGCATCAGAAATGCTAAACAGGGGAGTTTGTATTGATTCTATTGGTAATGGGTTTATACAGCCAAAGAGTCAGATTTATACGTATCTGACATGTTTATGTATATGTATATATGTCAAATCTATATCTGAGAACTATCATTTTAGCAGTTTGGAGATTAGACAGGATGCAACTAATATTTTGGTAAATATGAGACTTTTATTTCTGGGGTTTTTTTGGCCTTTTTGGTGTTTATGCCTAGCAGTAGAATATCTAGATCAAATGATAAGTAATATTTCTGTGTACATTGTACCTTCCTTTTTTTAGAATTTTTTTTTATTCTGAACCTAATAAACATAAAATAAAATGGAAAAAAAAAAGAGTCTGGGAGCTTCTAGATTTGGGTGCTGATTTCCCAGTGGAAGAAGATCTCTGAAACAACTTCTTGGAGAACCTGCCCTTGCCAGGAAGACAAACCCATGTCATCATTCATCAAGTCCAGTTTTGATTTGCCAGAAGAAAGGGACTTAGAGCGAGTTGCTTGGACTGTGTAAATCTGATGTGAAAGCGACTGCTTGTTCATCACAAGAACTGACAAAGCCCAATCATGGGACCACTAGAAGAGGCAGGACACACGCGCCTCTCTGTGGGAAGTACCTCAGCAGGAGCAGAATGAGGGAGGGGAAGGTGCTGGTTACTCCCATTACACTGATATATAAAATGTGAAAGTGGGACCAGATAAACTCCAAGGCATCTTTCAACCTAAATCTATGATCCATCCTATGACTTTTACACAGTGTTAAGTGACTCTTAAGGGCATATTTCACTTAGTAACATACTGATGTCCCTGACTTATCTCCCTTTTTAGAATGTAATTCACAGCAGAGGTTGCCCGGAAGTACTATATCTTTGAAAGTCTGTGGTCACTTAGGGGTTTGGTGAAGCACAATCTGTCCTTTCAGTGGGTTTCCATAGATGGCGAACTTCCTGATGTGACTCTCATGTACCTGCTTTGCAGCACTGGGACTATAGCACCTTGGGTTCAGAAGTCCCCCTTAATCTTAAATAAATGTCAGATTGGGTGGGAATATCACAACAGAGCTCCGGATTTGGAGTCAGGAAGACCTGCATTCAAGTCCTACCTTCATCCTTTATTCATAATACCTGTGGCACCCAGGGGAAAATCGCAACTTCTTCAGCCTCAATTTTCTCATCTGTAAAATGGGTATAAGAATGATACCTACCTGATCAAGGGACAAGGAAATAATGTGTGCAGGGTGTTTTGAAAATCTTAAAGCATTAATTGTTTGTGCTTTGTTCTTGAAGATGACCAATGTGTGTGAATTGGGTTTAGTGAGGAAGAATTGCACAAAGTCATCAGTCTCACTCTTTCTTCCTGAGTCATTGAAGTTCAATGGCAAGACAGAAGTTAGAATGGCTTGTAATGGCCCAGGATGCAGTGGATGACCTTGGCATCTTCAATGTCTGACCGAGCTCTAAGCCCTCCACAGAGCCTGCTTTGAGCTACCTTCATGGCCATTGGAACAAATAGTTCTCATCCACTCATTCCACCAGGGGAAGTCTTCACATGCTGGGGTAGACACCTCCACTAACTCACTGATGGATCTGAGGCCTGACAGTCACCCTCATCCTGGTTTAGCTGTCTGCTGGGACAGTTTACTGGCTTGTGGCTGCTGTGCATGCAATAGCTTCTTAGAGCCACAGGTGAGAGGTAAGTGTCAGGTAGACCCCAAAGGTAGATGAGCAGCACTGAAAATTGCTCAGCAAGCCCTCCCACCAGAGGGGCTAGTCCTCCCTGAACACCCATACGCCCTAAAGCACCACATGCATGTGAGCTGTTGCTGTCACTTTCACCTCCTCTTTCTTCTCCCCTTTCCCTGCAATGACCTCTCCTTGCTCAGCTTCCTCATAGCAATGATTTCTAGATGGAGATATTGGGCTTTCAATTCAGTCCAACACATACTTATTTGTTAAATACCTACTAGGCAAGGAACTGTGCTAGATGCCGGGGTTGTGAAGACAAAAATGAAATGAAAAATGAGACAGTCCCTGATATCAAGGGGGTTTTGTTTCCCTGGAGAGGAGAGGGAAGAATACATAAGTAAGTATATAGAAAGTGACTTAAAAAGGGATAGACCTAAGAAGGAAGAAAAGATTAGCTAGAGATAGGGGCTGAAATGGAAGAGGGAATAAATTCTCTTCAGGCATAGGGGTTAGAGGAAACAAAGCAAACACAATTGAGTTTCTGAGCTAAGTGATATTGAAGTCAGTGCTGTCAGACCCCTAAGAAGGGAGATCTCCAGGATGGCTGGAGTGGGGAGGGAAGACTTTCTAGAGGAGGTGGGACTAGCTGGGCCCCGTGAAAGATCAATCAATAAACAAGAATTTATTCTGTGCCGGGCACCATGTTAGGTACTGGGGATATGAAGAAAAAAGTCCTAATCCTCAAAAAGCTTACATTATTTTCTCATAGGAGACAATATTTTTGTGTATGTGGAGTCATGTCTCTGGACTGCTCCTTACACTTGTACTCATCTTGGCAGGCTGGGTCCCCTGGAAGAAGGCTTTTGCCTTCTACTCTATGAGTATTCACCCCTAAAACTATAATTCATGGACTGCCATTAGTTAGCTTCCTCTTAATAATAAGTTAGTAGATACAATTATCAAAGGCATTGGCTAATATTGTCAAGTCAAGGGAAGATGGTATAGTACAACCAGTAACAACAAAACATTTATTTTACAAGCCTGGTGGTGGGAGGGAAACACTCTCTTGCAAACATACAGGATCCATGGAAAGAGTGGGCACAAACCAGAGAGCTACCTCTGGCAATTAAAAATTGAGCTGCAGAAGATGGCAGATTAAAGGGAATAACCCAGCCAAATTATCCCATCATTTTCCTTAAAATTCCACCTCAAATCAAATTTTGGAGTGGCAGAGCCAACAAATGATGATGATGAGGCCTTTTTTTCAGCTTAGATAATTTAAGAGGTCAGCAGAAGATGTCTGTGACGCTAGGGTGGACACTGGCCCAGAGGGTAGAAGCGGTAGCAGCAGTAGGTTTTGGAGGTACTACAACAGCTGCAGGAGCAGCTTCTGGAGCTCTCAGACCAGACATAGTAAGGGATTGGACGACTGGTAAGGAAGAGATTACAAGGGACCCTTTGTTGGCACTATGTACAGCTGGTGCTGATTGGCAAATCTATTGCCCAAATGCTGGTTGTGGTCCTAGTTCCAGGGCAGAGAGGAATGCTGGTGGTGGGTCACAAGGGAGTGGGGGATCCTCGTCACAGTTCTAAGGAAGAAATGAACACTTACTGTTTGAGGCTGCAGGAGAGCAGGGACCTTGGTCACAATTCCAGAACCAAGAATATTGCAGCTGTGGGGGAACAAGGGCCCTTCCTGGGTAAAGACCAGGAGAGTAGTGGCCATACCTCTCACTAGATCTACCACCATGGAAACACTGAAAATGTGTAGACCCCCAGAACTAGCCCTGAAAATAGCAGCACAAAAAAACCTGAAGCTTAGGATAAGGCCTCCCCTGACACCCCTAGAGGAGTAGAGTCTAGCTTTAACATAAAATGCAAAGTCAAGAAATAGGGTGAAAGAATGAGCAAAGAACAAAAAAAGAACTTGACCATAAAAAGCTACTATGGTGGCAGGGAAGATCAAAACAAACTCAAAAGAAGACAACAATGTGAAAACTTACAAGCAAAGCCTCAAAAGAAAAATGCTAATTGGACCCAAGTAACTCAGGATCACACAAGATTTAGCAGCTTCCACATTAAAGAAGCAGGGCTTGGAATATGATATTCTGGAAGACAACTGGGAGAGGATTACAACCAAGAATAACCTACCCAGCAAAAACTGACTATAATTCTTCAGGGGGAAAAATGGATATTAATAAAATAGAGAACTTTCAACCATTTCTGATGAAAAGACCAGAATTGAATAGAAAATTTGACATTCAAACACAAGACTCAAGAGAAGCATAAAAAGATAAACATGAAAGAGAAAACATAAGAGATTTAGTAAAGTTAAACTGTCTATATTCCTGTACTGGAAGATGATACTCATGATTCCTACAAACTTTCTCATTATTAGGGCAGTTAGGAGATGTCTACATAGACAGAGGGCATGGATGTGAGTCAGTTATGTTGGGATGATCTTTAAAAAAATGGCATGAGAAAGAGGAATGCACTGGAAGAAGGGAGAAAGGAGTGTTAGAATGGGGAAAATTTATGTCATATAAAAGAGATGCATTATAGTGAAGGAAGAAATGGGTGGCATGATGGGCAATGCTTGAACTTCACTTTCACTGGAATTGGTTCAAAGAGGGAAGAATACATACATATACTCAGTTTGGTATCGAAATCTATCTTATCTTAACACGTAAAAAGAAGGGAAGGGGGTAAGTGAAAGGGGAGGGGGATTATAAAAGGAAGCACAGACTAAGTGAGGCAATGGACAGAAGCAAAACAGACTTTTGAGTAGAGAAAGGATAAAGAGAGAGAGAGAAGGATAAACAGAAGAAAATAAGATGGAGGGAAATGTACAATAATCATTACTGTGGATGTGAATAGGATGTGCTTACCATAAACAGAATTGTATAGCAGAAGGGATTAGAAATTAGAATCCAATAATATGTTGTTTACAAGAGACACATTTGAAACTGAAAGACACACACACACACACACACACACACACACACACACACACACACACACTGTTAAAGTAAGGGGGCCGGAGCAGAGTCCATTATGTTTCAGTTGAAGTAAAAAAGGCAGGGGGTAGCAATCACATTCTGAGACAAAGCAAAAGTAAAAATAGATCTAATTAAAAGAGATAGAGAAACTACATCTTGATATAGAGTGCTATAGTAAATGAAAAAAATTTTAAAGCAAGTTTCTTTGATAAAGGCTTCTTTTTTCATATATAGGGAGCTGAATCAAATTTATAAAAATAAGAGCCATTCTCCAATTGATAAATTGTCAAAGGATACAAACAAGCAGTTGACGGAGGAAGAAACCAAAGCTGTCTATAGTCATATTAAAAAAATGCTCTAAATCATTATTGATTAGGGAAAGGCATATTAAAACATCTATGAGGTACTACTTCACACCTATCAGAAATGATAAATACTGGAAGGGATGAGGGAAAATAGGAATGATCTGTTGGTGGTGTTGTGAACTTGTCCAACTATTCTGGGGAACAATTTGGAACTATACCCAAAAGACTATAAAATTGTGCATGCCCTTTGACCTAGAAATACCACTACTATGTCTGTATCCTAGAGATTAAAGAAAAAGAAAAATAATCCATATGTACAAAAATATTTATAGGAACTCTTTTTTGTTTTTTGCAGAGGAGAAGGCAGGGCCATTGGGGTTAAGTGACTTGCCCAAGGACACATGGCTAGTAAGTGTTAAGTATCTGAGGCCACATTCGAACTCAGGTCCTCCTGACTCCAGGGCCAGTGCTCTATTCACTGCGCCACCTTGCCACCCCTCTATAGGAACTTTTTGTCGTGGCAAAGAATTGGAAGTTGAGGGGGTGCCCATCAATTCCCCATCAATTGGGGAATAACTGAACAATTAGCAGCATGTGATTGTGATGGAATACTATTGTGCTATGAAAAATGATGAGGGGGATAGTTTCAGAAAAACATGGGAAGATTTATATAAACTGATACAAAGTGAAGTGAGCAGAACCAGGAGATCATTGTACACAGTAACAGCAATACTATAATGATGATCAACTGAGAAATGATGAAAACAAATGAACAAAACAATGAACCAAGACAATTCCAAAGGACCCATGATGAAAAATGCCATTCACCTCCAGAGAAAGAACTGATGGAGTCTGAATGCAGATTGAAGCATACTATTTTTCACTTTATTTTTCCTGTTTTTTGGTCTGTTTTCTTTCATAACATGACAAATATGAAAATATGTTTTGCATGATTGCACATGTCAGTTTGTTATATCAAATTGCTTATCATCTCAGGGAGAGGGGAAAGAAGGGAGGGAGAGAATATGGAACTAATTTTTTTTAAAAAATATTAAGAATTGTTTTTACATGTAATTGGGAAAAAATAAAATAAAAAAAAGACTATTTACATTGAAAAGGAGAGAGAAAAAAAAGTTCTCCCCTGATCATAGCAGTAAATGGTACCTGATCAGGTATTAACCACATCTTTTTATGATGTCACCTTTAATATTCAGGCCATGTATTTATTTTGAACTTAACCAATAACCTCTTAGTTGACAAATCCGATGACTTTAAAAAAAACTTCATTCTTTTTTACCTTTCTGTAGCATTTGACACAGCTGATCACACTATCCTTCTGAATACTCTTTCTTCTCCAGACTTTTGTGATATTGCTAACCTTTCCAGGTTTTTCTGAAACTATCCCGCTCATCATTTCTTATAGCGCAGTAGTATTCCATTACAATCATATACCACTACTTATTCAGTAGAGGGAGAATTCATAATCAAGCAAGAACTAAAGCTGTCTAATGATACAACTGCTGCCGAGCCCAGCTCACAAGTTGGTGCCTAAGACTGGATACATCTCTTTCAGGATTGCTGATTGGTCACATCTATCCTTGAAAAAAGTAGAATGAAACAGGTTGTCAAGGTCCCTAAGCACATGCATGTGCTTTACTTTCCACATGTTTCCAGTTCACCATTCTTCCTGGGGAGTATGGGGAGAGAGAGAAAGGGCACCATTTCTCTTTTCCGACCTCAAGAAGGGTGACAAATTCTAATGATCCTGGCAAGATCCGCAGAGTAGAAGAGAGGGGCTGACTGAGGATGAGTCACTTGCTTTAAAGATCTACTGAGTTAGCAGCAAGGGTATTTCTTAGTCACTCCAAAGAGCTTAAGTACCTTAACATTGAGCTATTTCCCTGAAATTGTCCTGAGATTCGGGCTCAGTACTCTATGAGATATATTCCAATCCATCTCATGCTTCGCATTCACAAAAAAGTGAATAATTTCAATTATATGAAACTGAAAAACTTTTTCAATAATAGAAGTAACATAATAGAGATTAAAAAAAAGAAATCTTACCCCCAAAAGCAACTTTGTATTGAATTTTTTTGAGGGTCTGATAGATATATAGAAAACTAAAACAAATATAAAAGGTCAAAAACCATTCCATAATGGATATGAACAAAGAGTTCTTAAAAGAATAATAACACTATTAGTAAATTTGTGGAATATTACTCCAAATCACTAGCAATAAGAGAATTATAAATCATCATAACTCTGAGATTTTCCCTAATGATCATGAAATTGGCAAAGATGAACATAATATTACAGGGATTGTGGAAAGACAATATACCACTGGAGGCTTAAATGGGTTTGTTCATTCTGGAAAGCAATTTGGAATTATGCTAAGAAAGTGGCTAAGATGCCCAGACCTTTGGGTCCTTATCCTCTTTGATCCACCTGTCCTGGGTAGGGAGACATATGACCCAACATAAATTAAAGAATTAAGAACCAGGAAAACAATATACACAATAATAATAACAAGGTAAATGCAAAGAACAACGATGCAGAATTGAAACCGAATGCTATGAAATTATAATGACCAAGCTTGGTCACAAAGAAGAGATATTGGGTGATCCATGGGAAGATGTTTGTAGATGCTGTATCCCACCCAGTGCATGCTGCCATGATGGGGAGGGGAGAGGGAGAAGAGAATCTGAAACTCAAGGGACTGTGGAACTGAATGTTGTAAACTAAAAGTAAATGAACCAACAAAAAAGAAGAGATATTAGAATCCGTGTCCCTTCATTTTTGCAATGGTGAGGGACTATAGGTATGGAATATCACATGAGTGTAAAAATTGATGTACTGGCTGGTTTTGCTAAACTTTTTGAAATCCTTAATTCCATATTATGGAGGATGGCTCTAGGAGGGAGAAGGATATAGCTGGAAATAAAAGTTATATGAAACTTATATCGATAATGCCAATTTTAAAAAAGAAAGATTATAGAGAGAGCAGGTTTAATTGACCAAAGAAGAAGCCAGTTCATAAGGATGGAGAAGTGAATGAGAGAAGAGGAGGAAGAGCAGGCAGTGAGTGTAGATAGCTTTTTTTTTTTCTGGGAGTTGAGCTGACATTGGGAGGAGAGACAGTATAATAACTTATGGGGTTGGCAGGGTCTCTAGTGAGGCTTCTTTAAGGATGAGGAGAACAAGGATATATTTGCAGGCAACAGGGGAAAAGTTCTTCTAAAGGATTGGGAAGAATGGAAAAGCAGACAAGAAGGGGTTAAGTATTTCAGCTAAGAACAGAATTACAAAGGCAGGAGTGAGCCTGGTGGATATGTGAGCTGGGCTGACAGTCAGGAGTCCAGCCTCAGCAAAGAAAGTGCAAAGGGGAAAAACAGAAACTAAATTTGATTCTGGAAAATCAGGCCAAATTATACATTACTCCACCGCAGTGTCTTTGCCTGGATGGTAAGACACAAGGAAAACCAATTCATGGGGCTAGTATGGCTCTGTGCAATTGCTTATGGTCTATCATAGGTATAAGTGACCCTAATATATGTAGTACTGAACGAAAGGACCTGAATGACTTACTATTGAGGCTCCCAAAGTGAGCAATACTGTCCCCTGGGGGACACTGGAATGATGGGGGTGGGAGGGCATGGTAGTAGCCTCAGGTGCAATTGGGGGGCATTGAATAAAAATAAAGGGGCAGTGGAAACATAAGGAAAGAAAAGAGAATTTTGAAAAATATATATATTTCATCTGTTGTGTAACAGAGTTAAAGTTGTAGTGACTACATTATTTTCCAAATAAACACACAAAATGCAAGTTCTAACAGATCAGCGGTCAAGTCTGACAAGTCTTAATTTGTGTTGGTAGGCAAGTGTGATGTGCATTATGGGGAAGCCCAGCATACATTGACAGGAATCTGCTTGTGATGACTTGTTTACAATACAGTACTATATGGTTACATGGAGCAATATTGCATCATCAAAATTTCAATGTAAGAAAAAAACCCCACAAATTTACAATAAATTATTAAATGTAAGATGTCATTAAAAAAAATTATATTGTTTTGAAATGATGCAAATTTTTTAAAAAAAACTTTAAAGAATTAAATATTAACAGTAATTATTTTTTTTAAAAGGGGATGGTAGGCTAAATAAATTTGGGAACCTCTGCTTTAGAGTCTGGAGAGTTGAGTTAAATGAGAAATTCAGAACTTCAACAAACTTTGGCACCTTTGCCTTTGTACCCCCTGCGCAGGGGGAGAAGTTCTCTGAAGCCTAGCCACTGCTATGAAGAGCACATTTCTATCCCCAAAAGAAAAGGCCCAAAGTCGTCCATGGGATGAGTCAAGCTCTCTTCCCTCTTGGCTTTCTCCTTTACCCCCTCAACCAATCACACTGCTCAGAGATCCCAAAGCACAGTCTGAAGAGAAGAGTTAATAGCTAACACTTCACTGTCGTACTAGAACCCCTGGAAAACTAGTGAAATGAACACACTACAGGTACTGAATTTCTCTTGTCCAAAAGAAGAAAATGGGGAAGTCATCTTTGGTGAATTGCTACCCACCTCCCACCCCTGTCCAATCAATTGCTCTAGACTTAAACTGAAAGCCCTCTGAAAGTCTCTTAGCCAATAAAGAATATCCTTAACTAAATCTCATTTGGATTATGTAAATTTTGTGGGGGATTTTTTTTTTCCCCATACAAGAGGGGATGCTTGGGGTGACTAGGTGGCCCAGTGAATAGAGCACCGGCCCTGGAGTCAGGAGGACCTGAGTTCAAATCCGGCCTCAGACACTTGACACACTTACTAGCCATGTGACCTTGGGCAAGTCACTTAACCCCAATTGCCCTCCAAAAAATAAAAAAAAAAGAAAAAAATGCCAACAGCGGATGCTGAAGAATTCATTTGGAGAGGCATTTGTCCTCAAATGCAGGAATTAAAACAGGTGCAAGAACTTGAACAATTCTTTACATTTTAAGGAAAATTGTGTGAATTCAAAGAAATCGCCCTAATTCCAAAGGGTGTCCTTTTGTGGGGCTAATTCACCCACAATATTCCAGCTGTATCTGGCTAATATGGGTATGATGGGGAGGGCACTGGCTCTTGAGTTGGGGGACCTAGGTTACTATCTTGATTCTACTCCTTACTAACTATGCATCCTTGGGCAAATCACAAAAGCAGAGAATTGACAGAGATCTCAAAAAACCTTCTACTCCAACCCAAACCGGAACAGGAATCTTCTCTACGATTTTCCAGTTACTCAGTCTCTGCTTGAAGCCATCCAGTGACCTCCTGAAGTAGTAGGTTATTCTCTTGGATAGCTCTGATCATTATGTGGGCAGCAGAGATCCTTACCCAAAAATACTCAGAGGCTTCTCAAGGTGGGCAGCAGAAAAGGAGGGCTTATTGCGATCTCGAGAAAGGGCCACCCACCTGACAAATGGCCAGGGAGGAGAAGCAATCTACAAAAGGAAATGGCGAAGTTATAAAGCCCTAACGTGGAATTCTCTCCCACTCCCCTTCTGACCCTTTGCTTCCATTGGCTGGAAGTCAGGTGCACGATCTAAGCGTGGCAATCTGCCTCAAGTACTGGAACAAGGAAACAGTGACCACCCAATGTACATTTGAGAAAGCACTTCTGTCCTTATTTGGCATATCTTACGCTGAGGTGTCACAGAGGAGAGGGGGGACTCCCTATGGCTCTGAGTTCTGAGTCCTTGTAAATCATGTGATCTCCAGGGAAGGGGAACTTGGGCCTGTTTCCTATGAAAAGCCTTACTGGATTTTAGAGTATAGCCTAAGTTTTCACTTCTCTCACTCAATTAGATATGTTTTCCTTGGGGCAGCTAGGTGGCTCTGTCAATAGAGCACTGGTCCTGCAGTCAGGAGGACCTGAGTTCAGATCTGACCTCAGACACTTAACACTTACTAGCTGTGCAGACTTTGGGCAAGTTACTTAACCCCACTTGCCTTCCTTTCCCCCCTCCAAAGAAAAAAGGCAACAGAAATGTTTTCCTTAAATGGAACCTAAATGTGTCTCCCTGCACCTTCCTCACCCCTTAGTTCTTCTGCCCTTTGGGATCAAATAGAATAAACTTGATCATTTTTTCACATGGCAAATACTTGAAGGTGACAATTATATCCTTCCTAAGTCTTTCCAGTTAGATAGCACAATGGATAGAGTACCAAGCCTGGAGTCAGGAAGACTCCTCTTTATGAATTCAAACCTGGCTTCAGACACTTACTATCTGTGTGATTCTGGGTAAGTCATTTAACCCTATTTGCTTCAGTTTCCTCATCTGTACAATGAGTTGGAAAAGGTAATTGCAAACCACTCCAGTCTGTTTGCTAAGAAAACCGTGAGTTATACATGACTGAACAATTAGGATCTTACATTCTAATGAGAGAGAAAAGAACATATACAAATATGTGCAGGAAAAATGGAAAGGTAATGAGTGGGGTACACTCTGCACCCCCTGTGAAGATTCCTCAGAATGAGAAGGGAGAAAAATTAAATGGAAACCAGAGATAGACTTTTGTAAGACTGGACCGATAGGAGTCCTGGGTTTACACAACCTAGGACCCTTCCCCCCTTCCCTTGTTGTCATCAGCATTAGGCTCCTTTCAGGAGTTTTTGACCTCCATCCTTGCTGGTGACCTTTTCCCCTCCCTTGCTTTGGCGTTTACCAAATAAGGGCATGGATGATATCTTGGCTTCCGCTTCCACCTCCCTGCCAATAGGAGATAGTGGCGGGCTTCTTTGTTATTGGGTTAGATTTCGTGCCAACACTGAGAGCCTGCCTCCTAGCCAATGGAAGAAGGGACAGCCAGGGGCAGGGGGCTTGACTGCATTAGGGCATAAATTCTTGTTCTGTCTTTTGTAACACTCCTCCTCTCCTTGCTCCCTGCCATGGGGAGGACTGCTCTCTTCCTGTGAGGAAAGAGAATAAAACTTCCTGTTCCTTCCTCAAGATGCCTCTGACTTGATTTTTCTTGGGTAGGGGATTTTTGGGGTCCCCATGCCCCACACAGTAATAAATGCAAGTATAAACAAAGGACTCAAATACAAGTTAATTTGGGATGGAGGACATTCGCAGTTGCCACAGTCAGGAAAGGCTTCCTTCAGAAGATGGCTTAAAGGAAAAAGAAAGAAAGAGGGAGAGAGGGAGAGAGGGAGAGAGTGCATTCTAGGAATGTGTAACAGCCAGTGTAAAGGCAAAGGTAGGAGATGGGATGGTGTGTGTGAGGAACAGAGAGAAGAGCAGTTTAGTTGGATCACAGAGTACAGAAGGCCGAGTTGTGGCCATGAACTTGGAAAGAAAGGTTGAGAATAGGTCATGAAGGACTTTTAGAAGTTAAACAGGACTTCACATTTGATCCTAGAGCTGATAAGAATCCACCAGAACTGTTTGAGTAGGGACGTCTCACACTCAGATCTGTGTCTAAGAAGAATTTCTTTGAAAGGGCTATGTATGAGACTGAAAAGGGGGAAGGACTTTAGGCAGGGAGACCAGTTAGAAGTTTGCTGCAATCATCAAGGCAAGAGGACATGAACAGCTGATCTAAGGAGATGGCATAATGAGTGGAGGACAAAGGGTTAGATGCAAGAGATATTGTTAAGGTAGAAATTACAAGATTTGGCAACTGATTGGATATGTGGAGTGAGGAAGACTGAGCATTTACCAAGGTTATGAACCTGGGAGACTGGAAGGATTGTGGTACCTTTGACAGAAATTAGAAAGTTAGGAAGAAGAGAAGCTTTAGAGGAAAAGATAAGGAGTTCACTCGTGAAGATGTTGAATTTGAGATGTCTCTGAGACATTCAGCTTGAAATGTCCAATCAGTAACTGAGGCTGTGGGGTAAATATGAGCTGATTAATTGCCATTGATTTCTTTTTAAAATTTATTTATTTTTTGTTTTGTTTTGTTTTTTGCTTTTTTGAGGGGAGGGCAATTGGGGTTAAGTGACTTGCCCAAGGTCACATGGCTAGTGTTAAGTGTCTGAGGCTGGATTTGAACTCAGATCCTCCTGACTCCAAGGCCGGTGCTCTATTCACTGTGCGACCTAGCCACCCCAAATTTATTATTTTTAATAAATTAATTAATTTATTTTTAGTTTTCAACATTCACTTCCACAAGTTTTAAATGATCTCCACCTCCCTCCCGAAGACGGCATATTGCTATTGATTTCTTAGGAACCCACATATAATCCTTGACTTTTATACCTATTGAATTCCATTTCATTAGATTTGGGCCATTGCTCTAGTTTGTCAAGATCATTTAAATTCTGGTTATTGTCATTCCTTTACTTGTATTGACACTGTGCCAGGAGCCGATTGCAGTTCTTGGCCCCAACTGTAGGTGGCAGCAAAAGGTGCCCATAGCACTTAAGTTACTTGTGCACACTATCCCAGAGCTGGGATAGAACTCCGTTAGATCTTCTGACTCCATTAGGATGAAAGTTAAGTTTTCTGCTGCCTGGCACTTATTTCAGGAAGTTAAGTGACCTGTGGATATGCTCATACAGGAAGCATCACAGGGTCAGCTGCTCTTCCCCAGCCTCTGGATTGCTGTGGGGACCAGATGCATGTCCTATTTGATCCAATATAATCCAACAAGCATTTATAATGCTCTGCTTTGGCATTTAAAGCCCTTTGCAAGCTGGCCCCTTCTCATCTTTCCAGGCTTCTTATACTTGTCTCCCTCTTCACATAAGCAATGCTGGCCTTGTGGCACTCTGTCCATCCCCTCTGCCTTTTCTCTGTGTGTCCCTCATGCCTGGAATGCTCTTCCTCCTCATCTCTGCCTTTCATTTTCTCTACATTCCTTCCAGACTCAGCTCATATCACACCTTTTGTAGGAATTGTTTGCCTTCACTGCAGATGCCTTCCTGCTTAAATGAACCTTCCATTTACACTGTGTGTAGCTGGAATGTATGCTGGCATTTCCATGTCGTTTCCTCTATTAAAATGGGAACTTCTCGAGGGCAGGGACTCTTTTTGCTTCTCTTTGTATCCTCTAAACTTAGCACATTCCTGGCTTAGTAAGGCTTAAAAAAAAATGCTAGTTGAGTGACTGACATCTGCTATGTATAAAGGCACTCTGCTGGGCACTGGGGGAAAAAAACAAAGCAGGAACAGTGTCTGCCCTCAAGAAGTTTTTTTTTTTTGTTTGTTGTTTTTTTGGCTGTTTGGGGTTAAGTGATTTGCTCAGGGTCACATAGTAGGTATCTGAGCCAAATCTGAACTCAGGTCCTCCTGACTCCAGGGCCAATGCTCTATCCACTTTGCCACCTAGTTGCCCCAAGGAGTTTACATTCAACTGAAATGAATATGGAGTATTTTGCATTTTAAATCACTTGCTCCACTGGTACATCAGTACAGCCTCCTTCTATCTCAACTCCCATATGACTTAGTACATGGCCTTCTAGAACTGTGGTGAGAGAAAATTTACCACCCTACAGGGTTGTAACCTTCTTCAAACTTAGCAAAGCCAGTTCTCAGATAACAGATATAAACAGATATAAAAATATATCCCAGGGCCAATACTTGAAACCCTTCCAGCTTGGTAAGATCACTGTAAACTCTCCATTAAAAATAATCTAAGCATAAGAATGTTAGTTATAACCTATGGCTCCTGCCTTTATGTAGGTTATACTCCATTTGGGGAGAAAGTGGATCATGTGTAGTAAGTAAAAATGCAAGAGAGAAAACAAGATGGCAGGGGCAGGTAGGTGGCACAATGAATAGAGCCCTGGAGTCAGGAGGACCTGAATTCCAATCTGACCTCAGACACTTGAGGCTTATTAGCTGTGTGACCTTGGGCAAGTCACTTAAGCTTAATTGCCTTGCTTACAAAAAAGAAAAGAAAGAAAACAAGATGACATAATGTGATTAAGTGTCATATACCATGGAACAGAAATTAATGAGTTCTAGGTGTTCATAAAAGAAAGCATTCATTTCATTGTGAGGCTTCTTGGAGGAGGTGGGAATTTAGCTGAGTCCTGAATATTGGGCAGCCAGACTTAGTTCTTGCTGGATAGCCATCCCACCCAGCGTTATTCAGGAGTCTATTTTTATCTGTCCTTGGGAGGAGGCAAAGCTTGACTGTTCCTAGAATAAATGCCAGGTTTTTAAACTATAACTGAAGGCAGAGATAATTTGTTGCTTCCTTAACTCCCAGGGTCTCAACAACTCCTGCACAGATGTGATCTTTGAGATCCCCGAGAGAAAGGTTGTCCCCCAGAACACTGCTTGTCTGACTGCTTTCCGTGGTTCCTCACGTCCTGGGGATGCTGGGATGGTCAGAGTACAGACAGTCAGGATGACTTATGGCGAAAGAAGATGAAATCCTGGGCCAGAGTGACTCTAGGAACAATCTGTCAGTCAATAAGTGATGTCTGGAAAATGCTGTTCGGGATTCAGAAAGTAGTCTAGATTGATTGCAACATTGTATGGCTGGGAGGTAACATGAAATAAGTAGGATGTCTTTAGGTTTGCGTTGAACCTTAAATGCCCGTTGTAGAAGCATAAACCTTATAGGCAGGGAGCCCCTAAAGGAGACCAGAGAACTGACCTGACCAGATCTATGCTTGAAATATATTAATGAAAGCCATGAGTGCTAGTCTAGGAGTATGAAGTCACTTCTTCCTCCATAGGAGAAAAGTGGGTCCATCTATATAAATTATAATGTATGGATATTTTGTCAACAAAATATAATTCTGCTATACCTGAAGGGCTATAAAACATGCATACCCTTTGATCTAGCCATACCACTACTAGGTCTCTATCCCAAAAGAGATAAAAAACCAAAGACCTATATGTATGAAAATATTTATAGCAACTCTCTTCTGGGGACAAAGAATTGGAAATTGAGGAGATGCTCATCAATTGGGGAATGACTGAACAAATTGTGGAATGTGATTATGATGGAATTCTATTGTGCTATATGAAATGATGGGCAGGATGCTCTCAGAAAAACCTGGAAAGACTTACATGAGCTAATGCAAAGTGAGATGTACTGTGTGTAAACAGCTGTGAATGACTTAGCGATTCTCAGCAATACAATGATCCAAGACAACTCTGAAGGACTTATGATGAAAAACGTTATTCATCCCCAGAGAAAGAACTGGTGTGTCTGAATACAGATTGAAGCATACTTTTTAACTTTCTTATTTTTCTTGAGATCTTTTTTTTGGCCTATATTTTCTTTCACAACAGGACTATTATGGAAATGTATTATGTGACTACACAGGTATAACCTATACCAAATTGCTTGCCTTCTCAATGGGGGTGGGGAGAGGGGAGTCCCACAAGGAGGAAGGAAGGGAAAGAATTTGGAACTCAGTGTTTTAAAAACCGTTGTTAAAAATTATTTTTACATGTCACTGGGGAAAAACAGAATTTTAAATAAATCCTTAGAAAACAAAAACCAAATATAGTTCTGATATCAGAACACTCTGACTGATGACATACACATTTGGGTTATCATTCACAAAAGCTCTGTGGAGATAAATGGTAAATTTGAGGGTAAAATACTGTTAAGAAAGGTGTTCTGATATTAGATAAGGGACCATCAGTTCCCTTGTAAATACTCAAGCATATAAGGGCATTAAATATAGAAAAAGATTTTTAAGGTTAAAACAAAAATATAGAATGTGAGATGTGTCATCTTCCTTTAAATATATTACATTGTCCAGTAACAGAAAATCCTAACAAGCTAAACTGCTGACATTCTTGCTTATCGTTCCCTTCTTCCCAATAGCTCACTTCAAAGCCAAGAATTTCAACTTGTGGATGTGATCATGGATCTCAGTGTCATTGAATTTTCTACCAGTAAATGCAGTAGGCTTCTAGTCAATCAATATCCATTAAACACTTATTATGTGCCAGGCACTGTGCTAAGTTCTGAGGGTACAAAGACAAAAGTGAAACAGTCCTTGACCTCAAGGGGATTACAGTTTAACCAAGAGAGGCAACATGTGTATTTACAGATGCATGATACAACATACATACACAAAAATTTGGAGGGAAGGAGGGAGGGAAAGCACCATCAGTTAAGGAGTGTCAGAAAAGGCTTTATGGATAAGGTTGTGCTTGATTGTGTCTTGAAATAACCAAGAGATTCCAAGAGGCAGAGTTGAGGAGAGTGTTTTCCAGGTTTATGGGAAATTCTACATAAAGGTACAGAGATAAGAGGTACATAATATATGAGAAATGGGAGATGAAATATAATGTATGAGAAACAACTAGATAGTGAGTTTGACTAGACTAGTTTGTGAAGAGGAGTAACTTTATATAATAAAGTAAAGGTAGGTTTGCCCCGGCCTGCGGGGCACAACGTGGACCCTAGAAGAGAAAGAGGGACGGGGGACAAGAAACACGAAGAATGGAGACAAGACAGGCTTTCTGATCAAGTCTCGTTTATTGAATGCAAGGGCATGAGTATA
>CM053585.1:314257519-314275998 GCA_028646515.1 Pseudochirops corinnae | reverse complement strand
TATATGGAAGTAGGTAAATAAGCCACAGGATGCTTCAGGGAGATAAAGCATTCCAGAGAATGGTATGCAAGGAAGTTGACCAGCCATAAAATGTTCTGATAAGATATTGTAAAACATTGACCAGGTGTTGTCTACTGGCCCCCAACATAGGTTGGGACTACGTTGGGACGGATTTTAAATGCCTAATAGAGTTCTGTTTCATCCTAGAGGTACTACAAAGCCACTAGAATATATTGATGAGATCAAAAGATGACTTGATGAGATCAAGACATTAAGAGAATAATTTTGGCAGCTGTGTGGAGAAAATATTGAAATACAGACAGAGCCTTGAGGGAAGGAGATCAATTATGAGTCTATTGCGATCATTGAAGACAGAGGTGATGAGGGTTTGAACTAGAGTAGTGGCTATGAGTGGAGAAAAAGGAACAAATGTGAATGGAGAATGATGATGTAGAGGACTTCCAGGGGTCCCCTGGTCCCACTAATGGAATGTTCCCCTCTCCTTTACAAACTTCTATGAGGTCAGTAGGCAGATATGTAGGAGGAGTATAATCTTGTTTGTTGATGCCTCCATGCTCCTATGAATAACTAAGGAAAATTCTGGGTAATTAATTAGCAAGTCTTGTTTGTGCCTCAGGACCTCTGGACGTGGTCCTAGGATGAAGTCTTAATGAATAACTAGCCTTAGGCTGGGGTAGGGAGTGGTCAAGGGCAAAGAAGGGTCCTTGTATTTTTTTTCTAATTACATAAGAACTTCTGGTAGGGGCTTATAAACCTTGTAAGTCCCTTGTATCTTTGGCTCTGTATGAAATAGTTCTGGAATAAACAGACTATCAAATACATTCCTATCTCTTTACTCAACTGGTTGCTAGGCCACCCAACTGTGCTGGTCACAGCAGACAAAATTTGGCAACGGGTTAGATAGGTGTAGTGAAGGAGGATGGGGAGTTGAGAATACTTGTTCTTATGGTGTAATATGTCTGATAGGCAGTTGGTGATGTGAGGCTGGAGCCTAGGAGAAAGACTGGGACTGGATATACAAATCTAGGAGAAGTCTGCATAGATATGATAATTAAACCCATGGAAATCAATATGGTTATGTAGAGTATGTATAGAGAATGAAGATAATAGAGCCCAGGAGTAGGATTTAGAGTATATTACAGTTAGGAGGCATGTTATGGATGATGTTCCAACAAAGGAGACTGAGATGACAAACATTAGAGCCAAGAGAGAGCAATGTCACAAAACCCTAGAGTAGCCAGGAGGTTAGAATGGCCAATGGTATCAAATATTGCAGATGGGTCAAGAAGGACAAAGACTGATAAAAGGCCATCAGAATGGACAATAAGAGATCACTGGTAACTTGAGAAGAGTGGTTTTAGCTGAGTGAGGAAGTGAGAAGCTAGATTTAAAAGAGTTGAGGAATAAGAGAAAAGGAAGTAGAAGAAACAAAAGTAGACAACTTTTTCTAGGAGTTTGACTCCTACAAAATTGCCCCAAGGTTCTCTAGGCTGGATTTTGCATGGGAATAGCTTGTTCATAACTAATGGAAACCAGTGCTAGTGTGCATAGGAGACCTCTAATGAAGCCATTAAAAGTCTAGTCACATTACTTGTCCTAGAGATCTGCAAAAAGTACCAGAGAAGCCAATTCAAATTGTTCCTTTTAGCCCTTCTGCTTATGGCTCTTCCATATTTGCAATGCTAGGATTGTAATTCTCTTTGATTAGGGCCATCAAATGCCCAAAGTGTCCTAACTCCCTCATAATTCTTCAGATATGACTTGGCAATTGTTGGTTCCATCTACTTAGTTCATGCTCAGTAATTGCTGTGTGACTTGCATGGAACTGGCACTCATTAATTACTAGTTTTAAAAGTGCGGCTTCTAGCTGATTTAATATTTTCAGTAGTTTCTCTTTATGATCTTCCAACAAACATGATGGGATCATCTAGATCAGCGGTTCTCAACCTGTGGGTCGTGACCCCTTTGGGACTGAATGACCCTTTCACAGGGGTCACAGGAGTCGCCTAAGACCAACACATATTTCCGATGGTCTTAGGAACCGAGATATCCCTCTCTTATCTGTCTCCAGGTGGGTCCACCCACATGTAGATATGCCCACATATGAGTATTAAAAGGTTGAGGCATTAGGAAGGTTGAGAACCACTGATCTAGATAAACCAACTCCTCCAAGTAGCTCACGTCCCCAGCTGTCTCTTCCATGTTACTAAAAAATGGCAGGGGACCCAAGGAGCCCTTTGGGACACTTTTTCCCACTGGATTGATGGAGACTATCTTTTCTTTATATTTCACTGTCACAAGAAACTGATAGTTGTTGTCGAGTTGTTTTTCAGTTATGTCTAACTCTTCATGACTGTATTTGGGGTTTTCCTGACAAAGATACTGGAGTGGTTTGCTATTTCCTTCTCCAGCTCATTTTACAGATGAGAAACTGAGGCAAACAGGGTGAAGTGACTTGCCCAGGGTCACATAGCTAGCAAGTATTTGAGGCCAGATTTTGAACTCAAAGAAAGAAGTCTTCCTGACTCCAGGCTTGACACTTTGCACTGTACTACCTACCTGTCCTAATAGGAAACTACTGGAATTTATTGAATAGGGGTGGGAAGTGGCATAGTCAGGAAATCATTTTAGCAGTTTTGTGGAGAATGGATAGGAGTAGAGAAAGATTTGAGGCAGAAAGATGAATAATGGCACTCTGTGATGACTAATGAATAGATTTATTCTTATGGTCTTCTATCTTCCAAAGTGATTTTTGAGATTTCTCTCAAACAGGATGGAGATAGATTGGATGTGGAAGTTCCTAAGCCCATTTTATGTCCTGTTCATGAAGTGAAAACATTTCAACCCTAAAAATGAATCTCTCCACCTTAGATAATCTTTCTAAGCCTAGAGATTTCCAAGAGAATCTCTAAAATAAAATTTCTCTGAATCTACCCCTGGAATAGAGGGGTTCAGTGTACTCTCCTCAGGTGCCATGATGCTGAAATCCTGTGTTCTCTCTACCAGCACTGTCCTCTAGCCTACCGTGAGTTTTTGCATAGGAGACACAACAATTATCAAGGCATTCATCCACTGAGGTACAGAAGGACATATGTTTTGTTTCTTTCTTTCTTTCTTTTTCTTTTCTTTTCTTTCTTTCTTTCTCTCTCTCTTTCTTTTTCTATTTTTTCTTTCTTTCTTTCTCTTTCTTTCTCTCTCTCTCTCTCTCTCTCTCTCTCTCTCTTTCTTTCTTTCTTTCTTTCTTTCTTTCTTTCTTTCCTTTTTGGAGGGGGAAAGGCAGGGCAATTGGGGTTAAGTGACTTGCCCAAGGTCGTATAGCCAGTAAGTGTTAAGTGTCTGAGCCCAGATTTAAACTCAGGTCTGCCTGACTCTGGAGCCAGTGCTCATTCACTGAGCCACCTAGCCGCTTCAAGATACACATTTTCAGACACAATGTGTTGATTTAGTTTATGAGAAGGATGGTGGAGGGGGGAGGTGAGTTAGTGGTGTGAAGGGAATTATGATTTTCATATTAATTGATATGATATGTGTAATGAATGTATTAATAATTTAGATTCCTCGAGAGGCTCTGGCTTGGGAGGCAGAGACTTACAATGCAGCTTGAAATGATCAATCCAATCCTTGACAACACTCTCACAATCACTACATTTCTGTGTCTGTTTGTTAAGTGAAGCAAATCAAAGATTAAAGAACTTATAACCCTCATGGAACTTTGGTTCTGTACTTCATTGAGTTAACAACCCCTACAGACTTGAAACAATACTGTTCCCACTGGACTCCAGAAGACCTATATTGTGGACTTGGAGGCTTGTTGTGGAAACTCAGGCCCTAGAAATGATTCTTTGTAATTTAACTTCCCCCTCTTTCCCCACTTGTGATTTATCTATATGAGCTGTGTCTTTACTCTAGCATAGAGAGCATTCCTCACTCTGAATGTGATTAATTAAATTGCTTCTTAATTACTGGCACTCCTGTCTCTAGGACTGCTGTAAAGTCAATCATGAGCAGCTCTCCTGAGGACTGCTGCTTTGAATAACTTTAAGGATCTAATTGCATAGTATAGTGGACTCTCTACTCAGCAATAAACTAAAACAAAACATTCAAGAAACTAAAGCACAACATTTACAACACTATAACATAACAACCTTCACTAAGGTGGCTGCATAGTCTGAAATAAAACATATCATTCAGTAAATCACAATTTCCTCAATCAATATGGAATATTTAAGTAAAGTCTTCTTTCATCTTGACTAGAGGCTGGCTTCCAATCAAGCTTAAGGGGTAGCAGAAAGTACGAACACCATCCATCCCTAAAACACAATAAGTCACAATCTCATCAGTCAATGCAGATTGCCCAAGTAAAGTCCTCTTTGATCTTAACTTGAAGCTGACTTCCAAACCCCATGGCTCCTTCTTTCCCACTCCCAGCTGTTGCCTGGATTCACACACAGGCAGCTCTCTGCTCTGTTCTGTATCTCAGACTACAGGGATTATTCCACTCCAAGCTCTCTGCAGTTTCTGTTTCTAGGAAGACAAAGCTTAACAGAGCTACAACAATATTTACACACATTAAGCTTAACAGAGCTATAACCATATTTACACACATTTCTGGCACTATCATCTCAATTCAGTTTCTGTCTGACAAAGTAACACAAACCAACAGACAAAGCTTCTGTATGAGAAATGAAATACAAATTGACAGTAAAGTCCCAGGACTTCTGTAAACAGCAGTAAAGTCCTCTTTCAAGGCTTCTGGTAAAACTCTCTTTCAACTGATAGAATGCTTCATTCTGACAAAGTAACATCAACATACACAGAACAGACAGAGGGAATGCTGGACATCACAAACATTCTCCCTCTCAGCTCTGCTTGGTCCCAGCTCATGCTCAGGCTTTTATTTGCTCTGTTCCTTCCTGTTCCATCCTTCCTGTTCTACTCTTTCAGCAAGCTCCTCCCACTGTGGGCTCCATGTGATGCCGTTAGGTCTATTAAGGGCAGGGAAGGTCTCCAAACTCCCTTAGACCTATTAAGGGCAACAGAACGTATACTGTTTCCAACAAAGACGTGACACAATCAAAGGTGAGACTCAAAGGCACTTGAATAGCTGAAACAAATAGCAAAGTGCTACTTTGCTTGCCATTATACCTGCTTTGTGTGACTCAAAGGATTCTCATGTTAGAGACTGGCTGAGTAAAATTCTGTTATCATGGGTAGGGAAAGAACGTAAAAAAAGCAACAATAAATCACTTAAAAGTACATAGAGGGGAAACAAAAAGAATATCAATAATATATTATGTCCCTTATTTCCCTAATTTATGATGTGACCTTTTATATCTAGGTCCTGTATCCATTTCGAGCATATCTTGGTGTGAGGTGTAAGATATTGGGTTAAACATAATTTCTTTTCTACTGCTATCCAATTTTCACTGTAGCTTTATCAAAGAGTGAGAACTTATCCCATGAGCTAGGGTCTTTGCATTTATTGAATACTAGACCACTGGGTTCTTTTGCTTCTGTATATTGTGCACTTAATCTATTCCACTCTTCCTTATTTTTTAACCAGTACTAAATTGTTTTGATAATTGTTGCCTTGTAAAGTTGGTACTTTGTTCCCACTTTTAAAAAAAATTATTTTCCTTGAAATTCTTGATCTTTTGTACTTCTATATAAATTACTTTGTTGTTGCTCAGTTGTTTCAGTCATGCCTGACTCATTGTGACTCCCATTTGGGGTTTTCTTGGCAAAGATCCTGGAGTGATTTGCCATTTCCCTGTTCAGCTTGTTTTACAGATGAGGAAACTGAGGCAAAAAAGCTGAGGCTAAGGGACTTGCCCAGGATCACACAGCTAGTAAATGTCTGAAGGCAAATTTGAACTCATAAAGATGAGTCTTCCTGACTCCAGACCCAGCACTCCATCTAGGTACTCTATACATTGGGTCACCTAGCTGCCCCTATCTAAATTACTACCATGTTAAAATTTTCTTTTTTTTTTTTTTTTTTGCTTTTTAGAGAGGGCAATTGGGGTTAAGTGACTTGCCCAAGGTCACACGGCTAGTAAGTGTTAAGTGTCTGAGGCCGGATTTGAACTCAGGTCCTCCTGACTCCAGGGCTGGTGCTCTATTCACTGCGCCAACTAGCTGCCCCCATATTAAGATTTTCTTGAACTTTTCTTTTTCATTATGAACTTAAATGTGAGCAAACACAAACATTTCAATATCCCAAAAATGGCAAAAGAAGAGAACATATCAAATTCCTTCTATGATACAAATAGGGTTTTGAAACCTAAACTATAGAGAAAGAGAAGGAAAACTACAGACAACCCCAATTAACACTGATGCATAAATTGAAATGAAATATTGGCTACATCAACATATCGTTAAGATTATATACTATAACTATATACCAGGAAGGCAGATAGATTTGATAGTAAGAAAATTACAAACATATTTGACTATATTAAAAGAAGCAACAAAAATCATATAGTTATATCAATACATAGAGAAAAAACTTTTTACAAAATAAACACCTAATTTTATTTTTAAAAAAACACCCCACAACACTAGAAAAAATAAGAAAAAATGTACCTTTCTAAAAATGATAAAATAGTTAATATTTATAAGTCCAGGGCTAACATTATATGTAACACTGATGAACTATCACACTTACTAATGAGATTAGGTGTGAAACAAGGATGTCCTCTGTCAGCATTACTATTTGACATAGTACTAGAAATGCTGGCAATAAGACAAGAAAAAGAAACTGAGGGAATAAGCATAAGAAATAAAAGAAAGAAGAAGCACAATTATCCCTTTTTTTGCAGATGATATGAAGATAGAGTACTCTAGAGAGTTGACTGAAATTAATTGAAATAATAACTTCAATAAAGTTGCAGGACATAAAATAAATCCCCATTATACAAATTATTTTCATTTCTGTATAATATCAATTTAATCCAATAGGAAGAGAAATTCCATTCAAAATTACTATAGAATATATAAAATATTTGGGAATCTACCTGCCAAAACATACACAGGAACACTCTTTACACAAATAAAGACAGATCTAACAAATTGGGGAAATATTAATTGCTCATGAATAGGCTGAGCCAACATAATAAAAATGATAATACTACCAAAATTAATTGACTTTGGAATTAATTTGGTGGTTCGGAATTCCAAACTATCAAAGTATTACTTTATAGAACTAGAAAAAATAACAAAATTTGTCTGAAGGAACAAAAGGTTAAGCATCTCAATGAAAATAATTTTTAAAAGTTTATTACCTAGCAATACCAGATCTCAAACTATACTACATAGGAGCAATCATCAAAATTTGGTGCTGGTTAAGAGAGAAGTTGATCACTGGAACGGATTAGATATACAAGATACAGAGGCCAATAAGCGCAGTAAACTTGTCTTTGTTAAACCCAAATATCCCAGCTACTAGGCTAGGAACTCACTGTTCAACAAAATCTCCTGGGAAAACTGGAAAGCTGTTTGGCACATATTTCACATCACATGCCAAGCTAATCTCCAAATGTGTACATAACTTACACATAAAAGGTAACATCATAAACAAATCAAGAAAACAAAGAAAAAATTACTTGTTACATCTATGGATAAGAGGAAGTTTTTCATGATCAAACAAGAGTTAGAGAAGATTCCAGAAGGTAAAGTGGACAAATTTGATTACAAAAAAATTAAAAAGTTTTTGTATAAACAAAATAAAAAAGCATCTAAAATTAGAAGAGAAGCAGGCAAATGAAAGAAAAAAATCTTTGCAAAAGGTTTCCCTGATAAAAGTCTCATTTCTCAGACTTATAAGGAATGGATTCAAATTTATAAGAATAAGACTCATTCTTCAATTGATAAATAAATGGTCGAGGAATAGGAACAGGCAGTTTTCAGATGATTAAACTGAAAAGTTTACCCAGAAAGGTTCTGTATGTACAAAAATATTCATAGCAGCTCTTTTGGTGGTGGCAAAGAATTGGAAAATGAGGAGATGCCCATCATTTGGGAAATGCCTGAACAAGTGACAGTATATAAGTGTGATGGAATAATACTGTGCTGTAAAAAATGATGAAGGGGATAGTTTTAGAAAAACTTGGGAAGATTTTTATGAATTGATGCAAAATGAAGTGAGGAGAGCCAGGAGAGCAATCTATACATTAAGAATAATATTATAAAGATGATCAAATGTGAAAGACTTAATAAATAAACTGATCAAAACAATGACCTGCCACAATTCCAAAGGAGTCATGATGAAAAATGCTCTCCATCTCTATATAAAGAACGGACAGATTCAGAATGCGTATTGAAGCACAGCTAGTGTGCAAATTTATTTTGTGTGACTTCATATTTGCAATGAGTTTTGCATTTTTTGCCTTCTAAATGGATGGACGTAGGGGTCGATGGAAGTAGAGAATCTGGAATAGAAAACAAAATAGAACTGAATTTTAAAACCCCTCAAAGACTATATGTTGGAATAAAGCAAAAAAAAAAAAATTCAGAAGGGGACACAAATAAGGCAATTTTGTTCTGACTTTCTTACATTTAATATGCGCTTTAAAAAATATATGTAACAGAAAGCCATGGTTTCACATATAATCCTTTTTTTGTTCTTTTTATATTGAAATGTTTGGGTTTATTGGTGACATTTAAGTTCATAATTTAATTTTTTAAAATTATATTCATATAGTTAGCCCTTCCACATTGTGGAAAATCAATATAAAATTTTTTAGCTCTCCTGAAAATCTGAATTTTTCATTTCTCTTTATGGGTTGTTTATAGTACTTTATAGTAAAATTTGGGTTGATATTAAACAATACTATACATATATTTTATGTGTTTCTGAGTTTCTAAACCTTTTCTGTGCTGTCTGCTTGCCTTTGCATGTCATCTGCAGCTTCTGCAAAACTCCTCCCAAATTCCCATTTAATTTCTTATGTGGACCCATGATATAGAGAAACTGCAATGGGGAAAGTCGTATTGTGGGAGGGATAATGATAACTGACTAAATATATGAATGTATTTTAAAAAAAAACGACTTAAAAACTTTGCTCAACACAACGACCAAATCTAATTCCAGGGGCATTCCTGATGACAGAAAATGAAGAATTAGGAAACCTCTTGATGAGAATGAAAGAGCAGAGTGTAAAGATTAACATAAAACAAAAATAAAAACAAAAAAACTAAGATCTTGGCAACTGGTCCCATCACTTTCTGGCAAGTAGAGGAGGAAGAAATGGAAATAGTGTCAAATTTTATATTCTTGGGCTCAGAGCTGCCTGCAGACAGCAAAGACAACCGTGAAATTAAAAGACACTTGTTCCTTTGGAAGGAAAACTATGTACATCTAGACAATGTAAGAGACAAAGTGATTATAGAAGAAAGCAGAGACATCAGATGGAAGGGCTTGGTGTGCTGGAGTCAACAGAGTTGGACGTGACTGAATGACCCAACAAAAACAATTCCAGAAGACTCATTATGATACATGCTACCCACCTCCCAACAAAGAAGTGATGAACTCAGAGTGCCCATTAAGATAACTTTTTGGAGATGGCCAGTTCAGGAATGTTTTGCGGCACCACACATATTTGCAACTGGGGGAAAAAAAGAAATAAAGATAGACCTAAATAGATGGATAAATATTGTTTATGGGTGAGCAATTTAATAAAAATGACAACACTGCATAAATTAATTCTCTTATTTTTGGCCGTGACAATTAAAAGATTATTTTATAGAACTAGAAAAAAATAAAATTTATATGGAGGTAAAAAAAGTTAAGAGTCTCAAGGAAATTTATGAAAAAAATGTGAACAAAGTACTAGATCTTACAAAGCCGTAATTATCAAAACAATTTAGTAATGTTTACAAAAATAGTACTCAGTGGAAAAGTTTAGGTTTACAATATGCAGAAGCAAAGGAACCCAGTAGCCTAGTATTCAATCAATATAAAGATCCTAACTAATGGAATAAGCCCTCATTCTGTGCCAGCCACTGACGTCGTAGGATGGACGGTGAACCAAAGAGTCGGGCTAGGTGGGCATGATGAGATCAGTGCCAGTTTATTGATATTTCTCTTGAGTATAGGTAGGGTACTTGCTTATGGGTTTAAAGAATATCTTGTTTTCTGCTCAGTATGCTTGTGCTCCAAATGTACTTTCCCAAGAACAACTTTTTCAGAGCAGCCTGGCTTGTAATCACTTCCTTTCTGCCTCCAGTTTATTTCTGAGGACAAGGTAAACTTTTTGCTTTGTAGGTTTTATGTAATTATTTGAGGGAAAAGTTTCAAACTGTTTATCAGAGGGGAACTTGCTCCCTCCTACATCTGAGCTAGGTCTCTGAGTTTCCACAGACCTTAATGCTCCAAGATATTTCAAATATGGCCTTCCACAATTCTGATAAAAGCTACAGGGAAAACTAGATGGAAGAAATTATATTTAAACCAACACCTCATACATTATACCAAGACATACTCCAAATGAATACATGACCTAGATATAAAAGTTCATATCATTAGTTAGATTCAAGGATGGAAACAAAATTCATGACCAAACAAGCGATAGAAAAGATCACAGAAAATAAAATAGATAATTTTGATTACATATAATTAAAGTTTTTTTGCACCAACAATCCAATATTACTTAGATTAGAAAGGAAGCAATTAACTGGAAAAAAAAACTGTGCAGCAAATTTCTTTAAGAAAGAGATCTCATTTCTAAACTACTGAAGGAACTGATTTAAATTTATAAGAATAAGAGCCATTATCCAGTTGATAAATGATCTAAGGATATAAAGAAGCCATTATCAAGGAAAGAAATCTAGACTACCTATAGCTATATGAGAAAAAATGCTCCAAATTCCTAATAATTAGAGCAATGAAAATTAAAGCAGTTCTGAGGATCTACCCATCAGACTGTCAAAGGCAATCAATGCCCCCACCCCCCACCCCCACCAAAAAAAAAAAGCCCAACCCTAAAATGAAATGAAACTGGGGGAAAAGATACTGTTGGTGGAGCTGTGAATGGGTCCAACCATTTTGGAAAGCAATTTGTAATTATGAACACACTAATATAAAGTATGATTGAAAGTTGTTCCCACAGAAATTATATGAAATGTAGTTTGTGAAACCTAAGGAGTCATACTTGTTAATGTAAGAGATAAACTGATTACAGAAGAAAGCAGTGGGGGATGTTAGTGGCCTATTAATCAGCATATCCAAAGAGCAGACTCACCTTCTTTGTGCTCTGAGAATGCCTTTTTCCCGTGTATCAAAAAAACCTAAACCTGCTAGACCAGATGTAGCTCAATATGGACGGGGCCCCATTAGCCCAGAAGTTGTCTTAGATAATAGGACTCTTCTTATGGATATCCTGGGTTGGATCTTCAACCCACATTTTTGGTAACTCTATTTGCAATTGAGAAAATCCCTTTCTCATGCTATGGAGATCATAAAATCTGAGCGATGCAGAAGAAGAGTATTTATGGCTTAACATTTCTTTACTAAATAAAGTATAAAGTATGAGGATGAAAGGAGGGAAGGGAATCAAAATGGGGGAAATGGGAAGTAAGGGTGGAGACCCACATGGGGGTGGGGTTTAGGGGTTTTCAGATGGGCTGTGAACCCTGAAATGCTTAACTAATGAAATACTGGGAGGAAACAAGAATTGGAATAGTAATAATATAAGGGCTTTGTAATTGTCTTGAACTATACCTGTGCCAGCTAGGTTACCCTTTTCCACAAGGGGTGAAGGCCAGGTCACCCATCTGAAATGATGATGAAATAAAAATCTTTTTTTTCTAAATTCACTAATGACCAGGTGGAATTCTTGCTAAAACAATTATTTCTCACGTCACTGAACAGCAAGTTTCCTTTGACTCAATTATACCTGCTAGACTTGTACCCCAGAGAGCTCTGTCAACTCTGGTAACAAAGGACCAAAGAGTCACAGAGGTTTCACAACCACTGTCAACTCCAAAAATACCAAAGAGCTCACACAGGCGAAAAGCAAAAAAGCTTTCTTTATTCTTTTGGGGGAGAGACATTTGCCACATGTATTGGGATCTTCTCTAGTAGGAGACCCCAGGCAATGGGGCTAAGCCTTAATTTATATACTTGTGGCTAGACAAAAAATCAGCAATGTAGTGTAGCAATGGTGATGAGACACAAGAGCAGCAGTGAGACAAGGCTGTCCAGTGACAAGAAGTCCGTTCATAGAAGGGCTTTGTGTCTGGGCCTCTTGGTGCTTGCCCAAGCTCAGGTCCGCCAGTT
Organism: Pseudochirops corinnae; assembly: GCA_028646515.1. NCBI lineage: Eukaryota > Metazoa > Chordata > Mammalia > Diprotodontia > Pseudocheiridae > Pseudochirops > Pseudochirops corinnae. Next base: position 314,263,700 of record CM053585.1, on the reverse strand, counting down.
CTGCAACTTAGTTGTAGAGGATGTTCATCCAGAGGGTGAGCACAAAGGACTGTTGTTATGCCAAGCTCAGGGCATTGCTTGCTTGCTGAACCTTAGCTCTGGAGAACACAGTGTCTCCTAATAGAAAAAAGAGGAAAGAAAAGGGAGGGATTGTCTTGGATCCTGATAGTCCAAAGAAAGAGGAAATAGTTCTTAAATTTACCCAGATATTTATAGCAGCTCTTTTTGATCTGAGGGAGTACTGGTCAATTGAGAACTCAGCTGATGGATGTCTGAACATACTGTGGTATATGAATGGCATGCAATACTATTGTGCTGTAAAAACTGAGGGAAAAGGTGATTTCAAAGAGATAGGGAAAAACTCGTAATGCAGAATGAAGTGGAAAGAACCAAAAGAACAATGCATACCATCACATCAATACTGCAAAATGAACAATTTTGAAAGACTTAAGAAATCTGATAAACAAATGATTAACCATGGTTCCAGATGACAGATAAAGAAGAATGTTATGGGGTGGCTAGGGGGCACAATGAATGAATAGAACACTGGCTCTGCAGTCAGGAGGACTTAAATTCAAATCAGGCCTCAGACACTTAACACTAGCCACATGACCATGGTCAGGTCACTTAACCCCAATTGCCTTGCCTTCACCTTCCAAAAAGCAAAAAAACAAAAGAAGAATATTATTCACATCATGAAAGAAACGTGATGAGCTAATGTGCAGGATAAGAAATTTGTTTTTGGACTTCACCAAAATGAGAATTTATTTTGCTTTATATTTCTTTTTTTGGAGGGGGCAGGCTATAGCTGTGTTTATGTGACAAAATCTTAGGTGATAAACAAACTAAATTTTTGTGTAGAGAAGATCATAGCCTCCCTTTCCACCAGAAGTGATTGTAGACTAGACTCACCCAAGGACGGTGACTTTTCTTTGGAAAGTCAAAGTTAAAATATTGTTTAACAAAGGAGGAATTTACATAGCCTGTAGCCACCCCAGATTCTAGAAGAAGTCTTTGGGAAACTAAAAAACTGGTGGAGAATTTGAATATCAACTAGCTTCCAATTTGCTGGACAACTCTGCCTCCACCCCTACTAAAATGATTCAACAAGGATCAGCCAGGTGGCACAGGGAATAGAGCACCGACCCTGGAGTAAAGACATGAGTTCAAATCCAACCTCAGCCACTCGCCACACTAGCTGGGTGACCTTGGGCAAGTCACTTAACCCCCACTTGCCTTGCCTTCCCCCCTCAAAAAAAAATAAAATGATTGAACACTGGTCCTTAAGTTGGGGTTTCTAGCTCTATTCCCCAATACCTGGTCCCTTAACTTCTAACTCTCTCAGTTCCCTCATTTGTACTAAGGAGATAATGGCACATACCTCCTGTAGTTATGAGAATCAAAAGAGATAACATTTATAAAGTATTTTGCAAACTATAAAGCACTAAGTTAACATTGGCTCTTATCGTTCTCCATCTTCATTCTCTACATTTAGTGCCATTTCCATTTCCTCTATAAACACCCCTGGGTCTGTGATTTTAGGGGTCCAACTGTAAGATAAAGTTTGTTTATAATCGTTTTTATGAATCTTTTCCACTTTTCTTTTATGTAGTTTTCTTTCTCTTTTCATCCTTGAATGCCCTTGGGATGACTTTGCCTGATTGGTTATCTTAGCTTTCATTGACTGGTCTTACTCATCACTTCCTTCTGCTTTATGAAATGATACTGCTTATACTTATACGCTTCTTTGTAAAATTTTACAGAGAAGTTTAATTTCTATACTCATATTATCTTTGGTAGCCATCTCTGTTTGGCAAGTAAGGTAAGTGTTTATTGACTAAGGTGCTTTCTGAGATCTTGTAGTAGTTAATTTATGTGGGTTTAACAGCTGGATGAAATTATTGTACTTGGTGTTACTGTCATTTCTGTTGTCCATTTCCCATTTAAAATTTTTCAATAGCTTGTTTAATTTAAGGCTATATCTTCTTAGATATCATATCTTTTTTCATTAGTATTCTTTCTTGTTTATTATAAATTCTGATCTTAGCTCTGATAAATCAGTGATGTGACTGAGTAGACAGCTGAGTTAGGGCTAATAACTTCTTTCCATCCACCTCCATAGGAAACCATTCTCTGGCAAAAAGTAGGTAGTTTCATTTGTTGTGCTGTGATTTGGAGGTTGTTGGGCCCAGAGCCTAACAATCCACTTTTTGAAGAAAGTACTCATGACATAAAGGCCCGAGACTTCTGTATAACCTCCAGGGCTTTGGCTTCTTTCATTCTTTCTCTTGAATCATTTATTTTCTTCTTATTAGATTATATTCTTTGAGACAGGGTCTGTGTCACATGTATCTCTGTATCCCTCTCATCTAGCATGGTTGGAGTGTTGAGGGAGGACTAGCACTTCTGGTGTGAGGACATGCCCACCCCTTTTCAGGGCTATTCATTCATCTTTGGTATTCACCTGTCACCCAACCCTCACCTGTGGCTCCAGGGTGCTGCAGCATGAATAGCAACTATCCCAGGTAAAACCATCTCAGCAGACAGGCTAAAACAGGTTGAAAGTTAGGGGGAATGTCTTCCCCACCATGGAATGGGCAAATGAGAATAATTTATTCCAGTGGTTGTGAAGGCAGCTGAAGCTGGTGTGGTGGAAGGCTTAGGGCAAAGGGCATCCATTGCACCCCAGGCCATCACTAGTCCTGACTTTCGTCCTGCCACTGTACTTCAATGATTCTGGGAGAGTGACGTTGATGACTTTGTGCAACTCTGCCTTGCTTAAATCCAATTCACTCACAAGGCAAGACATCACCATGATGTCATTGGAGCTCTTAGAAAATGAAGGAAGAACAACATCTAGGTCCCCCTAAATCCGGATGTATAAAAACCCACCCACTGGTTCAGCAGAGTGACCCCAGCCTAACTCCCACCAGAGCCCCAAGGCCTGCCTGGTATCCTCCTTTGCCTCTTCATTTTGTATCTCCCCTCAGTGAAGCTGGCTTGCTTTACTGTCTTTTTTTGAACTCCAGGTTTCATTGTCCTGGGCTTAGGGCATTGTCCTGGGCTTTGGGCATTCTGAATCTTTCTAAGATTTCTCCTTCATCCATTCTCTCAGCTGAGAACCTTGCCTCACATTTTACAGAAAACATTGAGGCCATTCACCATGAGCTCCCTCTTTTCCTCATTTCCTCATCTCCTATCACTCAGGTGCCTTCTGTTCCTATTTCTTCCTTCACCCCTGTTTCACATGATAAAGTTGATAGAATTCTAATAAAGCTGCCCCCAACCCCAACATTCTAACTTCTGTATGGGCCCCACTGAATAGCAGGCATGCCCAGATTTAACCACACAATCTGGCTTTAACCTCAGGCCCCCAGATTCAATATAGCCACTGGTCCCTTAGTTAGCCACTGCCCCAGATCCAAATCATATATTTTAACAGGTGTGTCCTTGTACTCAACCACAATTGTATCACTACCCTTTAACTTTAGGTGTCCCTCAGGATTTTGTCCAACTGCCTCTTCTCTTCTCTCCCTATGCTACTTCTCTTGGTGATCTCATCAGCAGCAGGGATTTAATTACCATCTCTATGCTAATAATTCTCAAAGCTACCTATCCTGCCCTAACCTTCATGTTGACCTTCAATTTCACATTGCCTTTATGATATTTCAAATTGGAAGTCCAATAGATGTCTTAAAGTCAATATGTTCCTCCTAAAGCTAAACTCTTAAAGAGGATACTACCATCTTCCCAGTCCCTCAGGCTTGAACTCTAGGAACCATCCTGGGTTCCTCATTTTCTCTCACCCCCCCATATCTGACCTGTGCCCAAGACCTGCAGATTTTTCCTTGGCAACATCTGTTGAATGCACCTCCTTGTATCCTCTGACACCACCATCACTCTAGTGCAGGGTCTCATTACCTAATAAGAGCCTGATGATGGGTCTCCCTGCCCCCCTCCTCCAATCCATACTCCATTCAACCATAAAGTGATTTTTATAAAACTCAGGTCTGATCATCTTACCCCTATCATCAATAAACTCCCATGACTTACTGTTGCTTCCTCAATGAAATACAAAATGCTCTATTTGACATTCAAAGCCCTCATAACTCAGCCCCCTACCTACCTTCTGTGAAAAATGATTATTAATAATCATAATACCTTGGAGATTCAGAGCTTCCCCAAGACCTCTTCTTCCAAAGTCCTGTGGCAAAAGTTCAGTTTTTCTTCAGAAGGACATAGAGTGATAATGAGATTGCATAGGCTCCTTATCTTGGCCATCCAAGCTTTTGAGTAATTTAATCTAAGGTTGGGAAGCCCATTGTGTTCTGCTCAGGCTTGGGTGGAGACAGATTCTTTTGTCTAGATAGCCCAAATCTGGGGGGTGGTCTGATAAAAGAGGTATTTCCTCTGTCCAGGGGTGAAATGATGATGGAGTGATATCTGCCTTGTGTTGAAAGGGTGTATAAATCATACACCCTAACTCAAAAGGGTGCTCAGTTACAAATGGCTCCCATGCATGGACATGCATGCCAATCACTTTGAGAGAAATGAACAAGTAGATGACCTAACTTTGAAGGTTTGTCTTTCTTAAACCAAACTCTGAACACTTTCCAGTTTTATTCCACCTTATTCCCTACCATAGGGTCTTGAATCCAATGACACAGGCCTCCTGGTGGTTCCACAAACAATACACTCTATCTCTTAGCTCCGGGGATTTTCTCTAGCTGTCACCCAGTCCCGGAATTCTCTTTCTTCCTATACTTCCTCCTAACCTCCCAGGCTTCCTTTAAATCCCAACTAAAATCCCACCTTCTTAAAGAAGGCTTCCCAACTCCTCTTAATTTCTGTGCCTTCCCTCCCTTAATTATTTCCTATTTATTCGGTATAAAATTTGATTTGCATACATTTTTAGCATGTTATCGCCTCTTTAGATTGTAAGGTCCTTGAGGGCAGGAACTGTCTTTTGTCTCTTTTTGTATCCCCAGTGCTTGACTTAGTAGTAGGCTATGTTTATGTAATATGTTTATTGATTGATTTCTAAATCTACCTTAAAACAGAATTAAAAAAAAATCCTGAAGGGAGTAGTCCTGGAAAGAAATGAGTAGTTCTGGGATGTTAGCTCCAAATCGTATTTTAACATATTATGATCTTTGTTCAAGATTCCTACTACCTTAAATTGTCTTGAGTTAGAGAGTCATATTGGGGAGCATAGGGTTTATGCCAATTTAGACATCTCTTTCCAAGCTAGAACTGGCTTAGATATTGATTCATATTAAATTGAATAAAATTGTTTGTGGCAGATTTGAGCTAAATTGCAGAGTGAATTTATTATTGTCATTGTTATTTCCTTTCTCTGTCTTTGATCCCTTTGGATTTAAGCCTAGTAGTGGTATTTCTGGGTATTCATGTCAATTCAGTTATTCCCCAAGTGATGGGCACCCCCTTAGTTTCCACTTCTTTGGCACCACCACCAAAAGTCGCTATAAATGTTCATGTTCATATGGGACTTTTTCCTCTTTCTTTGATCTCCTTGGGGTCTAGAAATGGCATAGCTGGATCAAAGGGCATGTAGCTTTTCACCAAAGCATTTCTAACCAGAGGTGCTTCTCCGACTATATTCAGAGTCTCCTTACCCCCAAGGACCAAGGAGTTCAAGTTCAAAGACCCATTTTGGGAATGGGTACTGAAAGAATATACCTGAAGGGGTTGGCCAGTATTTTGCCTATGACAAGTGGGCAAGATAGACAAAATAATGCTGGGGGCACTCAAGAGAGTGTCTGCCATTTGTCTTTCAGAAGGTAAAATCTGTGGGCCTGTCATCACGAAATTGAAAAGGGTGAGGGGTGGTCAGGGACCCTGAGAAATTAATCCTTGCCCCAGAAACCCTTCCTACATTCATTCAGCCTCGACTTATAAAGAAATGGCAGTGAAAATTAAAGATGCAGATGGTTTGTCTTGCTGTGCTGAATAACAGATCCTAGAAAACTATGATAATCCAGTAATTTTATGAAGAAAAATCTAAGGCCTATAAAGTTGCTGGAACTCTGTGGTCATATCAAGATTACATTAGAATATTTTTTAAGTATCCCAGAAGTCTTGGGTGTCAGCAAGAAGGCTGGCACTTTGGCCTTAGTATATTTGGACACAGCCCATCTTTGAGGTTTCCTTTTTTTTTTTT
>CM053585.1:314208427-314257019 GCA_028646515.1 Pseudochirops corinnae | reverse complement strand
GACTCTGGGCAGCCGTTGAGCCCCCCGGCTTTGAAAAACCCAGATGTTGGTGCTTCCCTCTCTGGTAACTGACTAGGTAACTGATGTAATGATCAGACGCTGGAAGCCGTCTGTCTGCTGATCTGTTTTTCTGTTTGTTTGTAACTTCTGTTTGTATTCTCTGAAGTTCAGGGGGCTGACTTTTCCCCCTGAACTAGGTCAATGATATATGTTTGATTGATTAAAGTGAAACTGTTAACCCTTTTTGAGTTGCTTTCCTTTAGAAAAGCAGATCTGAGAACCTGTGCTAGTAGCCGCCCTAGGCATGCTAGGGTGCTTGCTGTTACAGTCTATCAAGTCAGTCATCGTACAATGTGGCTGTTACTATGTTCAATATTCTCCTGGTTCTGCTCATTTCACTCAGCATCAGTTCATATAAGTTTTCCCAGATTTTTCTGAAATCTACCTGCTCATCATTTCTTATAGCACCATAATATTCTATTATATTCATATACAACAACTTGTTTAGCCATTATATTCATATACAACAACTTGTTTAGCCCTTCCCCAATTGATGGGCATCCCCTCAATTCCCAATTCTTTGCCACCATAAAAAGAGCTGCTATAAATATTTTTGTACATGTGAGTCCTTTTCCCATTCTTATGATCTCTTTGGGATACAGATCTAGAAGTGGTATTGCTGGGTCAAAGGGTATGCACAATTTTATAGCCCTTTGGGCATAGTTCCAGATTGCTCTCCAGAATGGTTGGATCAATTCACAACACCACCAACAATGCATTCGTGTTCCAATTTTCTTGCATCTTCTCCGACATCTATAATTTTCCTTTTTTGTCATGTTAGCCAATTTGATAGATGTGATGTTGACCCTGACCTTGAAAGGGGGGCTAATGGGCAGTGAGGAAAAAAACCCCCAAGCAAATGTGAGACTGAGAAGTAAAGAGAGGAAAAAAACATGGCAAGCAGGTGGAGGGTGGTGGTATGGAACCAGAGCTGCATGCCAACTTGCTGAACTCTCATCATGAGGCAAACTGAATGGCACCCGGCATAACCACTTTCTAAGCTCTGGAAGAGAGCACTGAGCTTGGAGCCGTGGGCAGAGTCCACTGTGCAAGGGGATGGGGCTGTTCCAAGGCTGCCTTATACCTTATATTCACTTTCCTTCCCTCTGTGTCCTTGTTGTTGGGGACCTCATCTTCCAGCCACCCTTCTCTCCTGAAGACTTGGATAGAAGGGATGCCCCGCACTTGCTCTTGACTCCCTCCCTCTTACAGCAGCCCCACAGGCACTTCTAGAGCCACCATTTCTGGAAACCATTTTGTTTTAAGCGTTTTCTCAGTTTGTGAGTGTCAATGAAGAATCCAGGTGGCCATAGGCATCTGTGCCAAATCTTACTTGAATTCTAGTAGTGAGACTGGGTGTGAATTGAGGGAAGACAAGAGCTTGAGAGGGGAAGATTTGAAATTCTTAGTTTCAACTTTTTATAACCCAAGGTAACACTGCCAGAGATAGCTCTTTAGCTGGAGGAGCAAAGAGTCAAGAATTAAGAGAGAAAATGACAGGTAGTGTTTTAAGGTTTGCAGAGTTCCCCACAAATACTCTTATTTGATATGACAGCCCTGGGAAATAGATGCTACATTATCCCCCATTTGATAGTTGGGGAGACAAGATGAGCCTGAGGTTAAGTGACTACTCCTGGGTCATGCAGTTAATGTCTGAGACCAGATTTAAATTCAAGTCGTCCTGACTGTGGATTGAGCTCTCTAGCCAATGTGATACCTAGCTGACCAACAGGACAGGTTGTTTGAAGCAAACTGTCCTTTGGATTTTCATCTCGTTTCCATGGCTGCAGAAACAATGGGGTCTGAAGGGGAGGAGGAGCTGCCTGTCCGCCCTGCTCTCTGGTGCCACCTTGTGGTTATGATGTGATTTAACTGGTACAGAGAACTAGTGAGGAATTCCAATGTATATCATATCAATCAACTGAGAGTTAAGTGACTGAGCTAGGGTCATAGCCATTTTGTGTCAGAGGTGAGACTTGTCTAGGTCTTCCTATGTATGGCTCTATCCACACTCCACCCCCTGAAGATTTTTCACAAGTTGTGCAATTTGTTTTTTTACCCTTGAATTGTTTACTATTTTTGTGCATGCACTTTTTGTTTATAGAAATTCTTTCATCTTCTAAATGATACTTAGTACTCTTTTAAAAGATGGGAGATTAAAGTGGTAGATTATTCAGCAAAAAACAAAAGGATGAAAGGAACATTAAACATCTTCTAATCTGATCCCTTTATTTTATAGATAAGGAAGCTGAGGCTCTAAGATTAAGTGATTTGACTAAAGTCACACAGATTATTAAATAGCAAAAACAGGTTTTTTTGGCCCCGGTTTGTGGACTTATTATTGATCAGTATTCCCTCCTCATGTTGACTGTAAATTCCATTAGGGTAGGTGCTGTGTTTTATTCACATTTTATCTCTTTTTCTAAAACTAAATATCATGTCTACATACAGTAGGTGCTTAATAAATGTTTGATTAATGAATGGATTGATAAACCTACTACTTGGTCTTGTGTTTATTTTTAAATTGTAAAGTGTGACTACCACAATCCAAACTGTGGACTCCTTGGCGGGGGTGGTGGTGGTGGTGGTTGGGGATGAAGGATCATCTTCTTCATCATTATTTCCCTTGGAGGGCTAAGCACAGGGCTCTATAGGTGCTCCATAAATGTTTATTAATGATAATAGTAGATAGCTAGGTAGTGCAGTGGATAGAGCACTGGGCTTGGAGTCAGGAAGATGTGGGTTCAAATGTGACCTCTGACACTAACTGGGTGACCCTGGGCAAGTCACTTAACCCTGTTTGCCTCAGTTTCCTCATCAGGAAAAAGAACTGGAGAAGGAAATGACTCCAGCATCTTTGCCAAGAAACTCCACATGGGGTTATGAAGAGTCAGACAAGACTGAAATGACTGAACAACAATAGTAATAGTGATGGACATAAGATATAGAACCTCACAAAGCAGTTTCCCATGTATTTTACTCCTTGGATCCTGGGGACAGGATGGGGAGGAGGAAGGAGGGAGGGATTATTATTCCTATTTGACATGTGGGGAAACTGAGGCCCAGAGAAGGGCAGTGATTAGCTCAAGGTCATATAGCAAGTCAGAGGTTGAGCCAGGACTCAATCCCAGATCTTTCAACTCTTGGTCCATTGCTCTTTTCTTTAGTTAAAGCTGACATTCATTAGCTTTGTGACCTCAAGGTTTCTCATCTATAAAATGGCAGATTATAATAATACAAAATTTTGTTGAGAAAAGCACTTTGTAAACCTTAAAGTTTTATAGAAATGTTGTTTGTTATGCCCTTATGACCACTGAAATAACCACTGAAATAACCACTGTATTATTATAAAGCTTGTTCTCACAACAGCCCTTGGAAGTTGACAATGCAGAAGTTATTTTACTCATTTTATAGAAGAGTTACCTGTGGCTAAGAGAGAAATGACTCACTTGCCCTAAGATAATGTGATAAAATTAAAGGCAGAACCTAAATGGAAGCCAGGTCTGAACTCTTGGTCCACAGTGCTTTCACTTAGCCTCCCTCCTTTGGTATAGATAGTCCCTTTCCATGAAATTCATTTATGACAATATGGGTTTCTGACCTGCCATATTACAGGGGAAGGATGGTTAGGGTCTAGGCACACTGAAGACCAACTATTTCTTTGTTTCTGCTTCTAGTGCTGGTTCCTGGAAGCAACCTGTTAACTACTCTGAGAAAGTTACCCATTTTTAATGATGAGGAATACTCTCGAGAACACCAGTTGCCAGCAGACACTCTGGCCCTTCCGTGAGTATTAAAGGACTGTGTCTGGCACAGGACATCGTTTGGGCTGGGGAGGAAGAAAGAATAATGGGAAACCCATCAAAGCATTGAATATAGGCTAGGCCCCAATCTGATTGTGGGAGACTCACAAAAAAAGAGAGAGAGGGTAAGAACTTTCATCTCTCCTCTTAATTCTTTTTTTCTCTTTACTTCCTCTCTTTCTTCCCTCTTTCCCATTCATTCTTTCCTTTTCTCCTCTTTCTCCTCTTTTTTCCTATCAGTACATAATTTTTCACTTTTTTTTCAAAGTACTTTTTACCTTCATTATTTCATGTTTTCTTTACAAAAATCCCAGGAAGTAGGCAAGGGTCATCACCTCTTTTTTTTCTGTTGGGAAAATAGTCCTGGAGACTTGAAACAATCAAATTACATGAGCAGCCATTATAACATCTACAAAAGTTGATTTTTTTTGTTTCTATTTTGTCTGTTTTCTTATTTTTCCCCCTGAATTATTGCTGTAGTTAGCATTTCTAGAATTTAGAAATATAAAATACAGATATAATGATAATGGACACCTTTGTTTTGTCCCTGATCTTACTGAAAGGGCTATGGCATTTACCCATTACAGCCTTACATATTCTTGTTTTTAGATACATACTATTTACCAGATTATACTTACCATTCATTCTTATACTTTATAGAGTGTCTTTTTAAAAAAAAATTAAAAGTTTTATTTTGTTAAATGCTTTTTTTAGTATCTATTAATATAATAATGTGATTTAAAATTACTTTTGTTATTAATATTGTCTATTGTAATTTTAGTTTTCATAGTATTGGAACTAACTCTGCATTCCTGATTATTTCAACCTAGCCATAATGTATAATTTTTAATATGTTACTATAGTATCTTTACTAACATTTTATTCAATATTTCTACATTGATAAGATATTGTTCTATGGTTTTCTTTCTCTCTTTGTCTCCCTGGCTTAGGTATTAGGACCATATTTGTCTCACAGAAGGATTTGGTAGGACCCCTTCTTTTTCCTTTTTTTATATACTATGTAATATTAGAATTAATTGTTCTTCAGATATTTTATAGAATTCACTTGTAAATTTATTTAGTTCTGTGACTTTTTGGGGACAGACTGGAATTTATGGCTTGTATTATTTCTTTTTCAGAGATTAGATTATTTAAATTTCTATTTCTTGTTTTGTTAAGCTGGATATTTTATATTTTTTGCATAAACATCTATTTTATTTATTAATTTAGCATACAATTGAGCAGAAAAATTTCTAATTTTCTTTATTTCTTCTTTCTTTGTTTTTAGTTCTTTTTAATTTTTTATATCGACAACTTAGTTTTGATTTCTTATTTTGGATCAGATCAGCTAATACTTTATCAATTTTATTTTACAAAACTGGCTCTTACTCATTTAAAGAGCTTTTTTCTTTTAAATTTTATCTTTTTGATTTTCAGAATTTTGATTTTTGTGTTTAGTTGATTTATTGCTTTTCTATGTTTTTTTAAAATTGCATGTACCCTAATTTCTCTTGTTGATGAAAGTGTTTAGACATAAATTTTCCCATAAGGACTGATTTAGCTATATCCCCAAGATTTTATGTTGGCTCATTTTTGACATATTTTTAAATGGAATTATTTAATGTGTCTATGGTTTGTTTTTTTAACCCACAAGTTCTTTAATATTAAATTATTTAGTCTCCACTTTAAGTCTGAATGCTTTCTTAAGATTCTCTTTATTGATTATAATTTTTATTATGTCTGACCAGTAAAGATTGTGTTATATTTTTGTTTTTCTGTAACTATTTATGAAATTTTAAATGCTCTAATGCATAGACAATTTGATAAGAAAAAAACCACACACAGCTGAGAAATACATATATAGTCATTTCTATTTCAGCTCATTAATCTCCCGGAGATTTATCTTAATCTATCTTTTCTAAAATTCTGTTCAGGTCCTTAACTTCTTTAATTACTTAGATGCTATGCCAGCTGGTGCATATATATTACTGATATTATTTTGTTATCTGTGCTACCTTTAAGTATAATATAATTTTCCTGCTAATCTCCTTTAGCCATTTCTTTACTCTTGTCTTGAATGGAATCATGTTGAATACTCCTCTTTTCTAAATTAACCTGAAGCATAATATATTTTAGTTTATCTTTATTTTAATTCTATGTCAATGCTTTGTTTTATGTGTTTGTTGTAAACAAGGTGTTGTTGAATTATGCTTTCTAATTCATTCTTCTCCTCTCCATGTCTTTCACTACTTCTATGTCTGCATCCTCTTCTCTTGCATTCTAGTTATGTAAAATAATAAACTTTCCCCTTTCTTATTTCTCTTCTAGTATATTCCTATTCCCCACTCTTTTTCTCCTCTCTTAAAACCAACAAAACAATGAAACCCACATCCAGTTGCTGTGTTCTGTGACCCCTAAAGATAATGGAACTCTGAAGGGACACTTATCACTTATCTTTTTTCCTATTAGAAGATAAGCATTTTCAAATTATTTAGCCTCTTCTAGTTGCTCAGTTGCAGTGAACTTTCTAGTTTTTTTAACTTGTGTTTACATTTTAACATTTCTACTAAACTCACATCTGTTTTTATCAGTAATGTCTGAGAATCCTTTATTAAGGACCATACTCAGCTTCTCTGGCTATGTTATTCTTGTTTGTAAGTTATCCTTTATTCCTTCTGGAATAGGGTATCTAAGATTTTTTTCATCTTTACAGTAGTTACACAATCTTACTTGATAATGACTAGTTCCTTGGTACTTGAATTCTTTCTTTCTGGAAGCTTACAACAATTTTTCTTTTACTTTGAAATTCTAGAATTTGACTATTTCATTACTGTGTGTTTTCAGTTTGAAGTTTCTTTCCTCTGGTGTGATTGCGTATTCTTTCTGATTTCACTTTGACCTCTGATTGTGGTAGATCTGGCCATTTTTCATTTATTGACTTCTTAAGTTTTTTTGTTTAGTGAGGATTTTCAGGGAATCTGATGATTCTTAATTTAGCTCTCTTCCACCTGTTTTCTATCTCTACTGATTTGGATCTATGAATGATACTTTACATATTCTTTACATGATTTACGTATTCTTCTATTTTTTTCAGTCTTTTCATTTTATCCTGATATTTCTTGTCTCCAGAAGTCATTGAGTTCTGATTGTTGCTTTCAGGGAGTGCTTTACTTCTATAACATTCCTTATATTCTAGGCTGTTTATTCTCCTTCCAATTTTTTCCTCTATAGTTGCCATTTTAATCTTAATTTCACTAATTATTTCTTGCTTAATTTCCTCCAGTCATTCATATTGTCCTTGTGGCCAGGCTATTGTTTCTCTAAGGTTCTGCTTGTATTTGTGGAATATGACATTGCTTCTTATGTTTCTCCTAACTCTTAATATTTCTCTATTGGGTTTGGCATTTTTTCTGATAATCTTATTTTCCCGATGATGGTCTCCTTGGCATTTAGGCTTTAAGTCCGTTTACTGGGACTGGTGTCCCATTGTATGAAACCTCTTCTAAGCCCTGGCTGGTTTCTTGCTCTCTTTTTGTGCAGTTTTAGACTGGAAGAACTAACTTCTATTATTGTTTTTATTTTCCTGGAGTGTATGTGTGGGTGAGAAGGCTGAGATTTATGTTGTTGTCTTAACCTGAAATTTGGGATAAATTTCTAACCCTCTCCAAGGCTGATGTTTTGGGGTTAAGGTCAAGGATGTGGTGTCTTGTTCACTTGAGTGCTTCATTTGGGGACATTGAGGTGGGGCAGGTAGAGTGTGTGTGTGTGATCAGGTTATGGAAGAGGATAAGAAGGGCCTGGACTGGTAAGGGTAGGAAAGGAACAAGAAGTAGGTATTGGGCTTCCCGTGGTGGCCTACAGCTTCTGGGGATGTGTGTAGGTGGAGCTTGGCTGCTGGAGGCTGAGTGCCTTTGCTTTGTTCATTAAGGGTTCCTTGAAAATTTGGAGAGAGCAACTTCACTTGAAGGATGAGGTTCAGACATCATATGGTAGTTAAAAAATGAGTGAGAGGACATGAAGTAGAGTCACCAAATATAGATTATATTTCCAAGGGAATTTGACCGAGAAAAGGGAAGAGAGACACAGGGTGATAGTTGATGAGATGGTAGGATCTGGTGAAGATTTTTAAGGATCAGAAGACTTGAGTGTGTTTGTAAGCAGCAGGGAAGGAGCTGGTAAATAGAGAGAAATTAAAAAGGAAGAGAGAATACTAGCATGAGGGGCAGTTTGCTGGAGAAGATGGGAAAGGATGGGATCAAGATTGCATGTGTAGGGTTGGTCTTAGCAAAGAGAAAAGTCACATTTCCTTTAGAGACTGAAATAAAAGAGGAAATGGGGTGTTTTGTGTGTGTGTGTGTGTGTGTGTGTGTGTGATGTTAAGGTGAGAAAGAAAAGACAGGAAGGAGGAAGAAGAGATAAGACAATTGGCCTTAATATAGAAACCCTAGCAGAGAGATTTAGGGGAGGGGTGCTAGGCTAGGCCTGAAGGTCATATGCAAGAGGAATTCAGCTTGTTCTTTTTGGCCTTTGTGTCAAAGAAAAAACCCCAGATCTTTTACAGTTCCCTTTAAGTTGAAAGAGCTGCCTTGGGAGACAGTGAATTCCCCATCATTGGAGGGCTTCCAAAGGATGCTGGACTTTGTGGAGATAATGCGATTCCTTTTGGGGTGTGGGTTGCAATAGACAGCTGCTGAGATCCCTTCCAACTCTAACATTTTGTGATTTTGTGATTCTCGGTGCTTTGTCTCTATACTCTTTCTAATGATTATTGGGGGGGGAGGTGGTGTGGCAGCTAGGTGGCACAGTGAATAGAATGTCAGGCCTGGAGTCAGGAAGACCTGAGTTCAAATGTGACCTCAGACATTTGCTAGCTGGGTGACCCTGGGCAAATAAGTCATTTAACTTTGTTTTCCTTAGTTTCTTCATCTGTAAAATGAAAAATGTAAAGTGAAAAGGAAATGAAAAACCCAAGTATCTATGCCAACATTCCTCTCTCCCCTTCCCCCCCAAATTAAGTCATGAAGAATTGGACACTACTGAAACCACTGAATAAAAGTCATTACTGGCCCCCTGACCCTTCTCTCCTCTCCTTCTAGCTTTGCCATTTTGGCTCTATCATTTTACACACACACACACACACACACACACACACACACACACACACACACACATTCCACACTCCCCTAGCTCAGCAGCATATCCCTCCTGACCTTCCTGGATGTATATAGCTTTTTCTAAACTCTGAGGACTGTTTCTGACCTGGCCTGTGCTAGTTTTCCATGAGGAGGAGAGAGCATTTTGCCAAGACATCCTCCCTCACTAATAATCTTCTGGCTAATTGTGTGCCTTCCCTCCTCCTCCCTTAGCAGAAGAAGGTTATTGGGAAGGTGACTCTGAGAAGTAACAGTCAAAGACAAAGCTCCTTCCCCTTCCCCCGTCTCTCTGAGTCCCTTCTAGAAGCCTCTTATGCTGTTGCTCTTAGTGAATCACATGTTAAGAGAGCCAGTTCTGAGGTCTGAGGATCCAGGTTCAAATCCCAGCTCTGCCACTTACTCCATCTATAACTTTGGGCAAATCAGTTAATGCCTATGGGCCTCGGTTTCCTTATCTGTGAAATGATGGAATTGAACTGCATTTATGATCCAGAGGTGGAAGAGGTCTCAGAGGCCATTTCTTCCAACTCCCCCTCATCCCATTTCTACATAGGAGAAAACTGAGACCAAAACAGATAATAAGACTTGCCCAAGGTCATATAAGTAATGTCATGAATAGCATTTGAGCCCACCCCTGAGCCTGGAGCAGTTCCTTTAATAATGGCTAGCATTAGCATTGCACCTTAAGGTTTGCCAAGCACTTTGCAAATATTATCTCACTGTATCCTCACAACAACCTCTGGAGGTAGGTGCTGTTATCCCCATTTTATAGATGAAAGCACCGAGGCAGACAGAAGTTGTGACCTGCCAAGGATCACACAGGTCATGTCGGAGACATGATTTGAACTTCGGTCTTCCTGACTCCAAGTCCATGGCTCTATGTCTATGTACTGTGCCACCTAGTTGCTTTTCCCACTCTATCTTGATCTCTTAAGTTTTTTGCTAGCTCTATAACAGAGGATCATGGATTTAAAGCTAGATGAGACCCACTCACCTCCTAAAGATTATTTAGGTTAACCCTCTCCTTCAAAAGATGAGGAAACAGCCTCAAGAGAGCGGAAGGGACTTGCCCAAAGTTACATAGATACTCATCCAGTCCCAGGCCTCCTAGATTGCAAATCCTGAGCTTTTGCCCTATGGTGAGCTTCCTCTTGGAGGTCAAATGCTTGTAGACCAAATACTAGAGCTGTGAAAGATCATAGAAACCACCTAGTCTAACCTTACAGATGCAAAAACAAACCAGGAAAGGGAAAGGGAATGAATCTCCAGATGTCAAACACAAGTCATTGTGTTTGTCCCATGTGGTCACTGTTTTGGTTTTGCTTATCTTTGTTCCTTGGGAGAAAGAAAGAGAAAGGGGATATGGGGTGTGCGTGTGTGTGTGTGTGTGTGTGTGTGTGTGTGTGGTTCTGTTAGCAAATAATTGTGGTGTAAAAGAAAAAAGATCAATAAAACTAAAAAAGCATATACAGGTTAATCGGTAGTAAGTAGTAATGTATACTTTACTATAGTAACTGTACTGCTAATCCTAACTGCACATGTATCGGGAGGGAAGATAAAAAAAGTAAAGGAGGTGGTAGAATTAATCCCACAAGTCTCTTCAGGAGTTGACCTTCACTTAACTCAGTTACTTTCCTTCCTATAGCCTCACCAGTCAAAACCAACGGATGCTATATACCATCCTGGAATATGACCCACTTTTTGACTCCAGTGACATGACAATTAACGAGTGGATTAAAATTGCAAAGGATATTGAGGTAAAATGACATAATGAAAAAACTCCTGGATTTGGAACCAGAAGATGATGGATTCAAATCCCAAGTCTGATATTTGCAGCTTAAGCAAGTCATTTTTTCCCACTGGGCCTCAGTTTCTTCATCTGTAAAATGAAGGAGGGAGACTTTATGTCAGATTCTTTCCAACCCTATGATTGGTCTGATGTCACAATATTGTTCCTTATACTGTCCTCTCCACATGCAGGACTTTCACTGCTCTCATTCTGGACACCATGTTTCCATTCCATGCCTATAATCACATTAGTCTTTTCCCCTTGTGCATTATATTGCTGACTCATTAAATCCATGAAAACCCTCAGATATTTTTCACCTTGGTTTCTTGAACCCAAGTATATAACCTGAATAATATACCATTTATGACTTCGTCCAAATTATGGAAGTGTTGATAAAAATACTGCATAGCATAGCACCAAGGACAGATCCCAAGGATGCAGTGCCATTAGAGACTTCCTTCTGGATCACCGTCTTAGTAACAGGTACAATCATTTACAGACATTGAACACTTTTTAAATAGTACCTCATAGAGCCCTGGGTGGTTGAAAAAACAGGGATTATTTTAGAGATGAGAAAGCTGAAGTACAAAGAAGAAATAACTTGGTGAGGGTCACACATTGAAAGAGGCTAAAATTCAGGAGAAAGAGACACTTACTTCCCGTCAGTAGAACATGGGCTGTCCCTAGGTATCTTTGTGTGGTCCCTCCTATGAGCAAGGACACATATTTATGACATGGGTTGCCAGGTTTGGGATTAAACAGTGCAGGAGTCAGAGAAAAGAGACTAAGTAGCGGTCCTGGCTTTGCATCTCCATTGCAGCCATGTTCCAACCATAAAGCTAACCCTCGAGTTTAGATGGCAGAGTACAAAGAGCTCACGATTTGAAAATAGAAGACCTGGGCTCAAATCCTAGTGCAGGCACTAATTAGCTGTGTGATCTTAAGTAAATCTTTTCCTTGGCTTCTCTATCTGTAAAATGGGGATAGTAATCTTTGCACTCCCTTCCTCATAGACTTGTGAGGATTAAATGAGACAGTTGATGCAAAGTCTTTTGTAATGTCCAGCCATTCTACAGAGATTTGTTGATCTTAGCATCTGTGTAAGTTCCTGGTCACAAGCTTTGTTTGGCTTGTACTGGAGAAGTTACTGTGGGAAGTCATCTTTCTGTGCTAATTTTTTTATAGTGAGCCCATGCCCAGGTTGCTGAACAGAATTCAGGTCATTTGTATCCCTCGGCAGAGGAAGGAGTTTTTATTTTGGGCACAAATGTGTAGTTGATGGACCTGGGTTCAAATCCCAGTTTTGCTATTTTTACTATTACATATATGCCCCTCTTTGGGACTCAGTTTCCCCATCTGTAAAATAAGAGTGTTGGACAGATTGGCCTCTGAGGGCCCATTCAGTTCTGACTTTGTGCAATTGGATTAGATGATCTTTGCACCCTGTTTCAGCTGGAAATCCTGTGATTCTGTGGTCAGGTTGGGGAGCAGCTGGAGACCATGCCATGGATTGGTTGAAGGCAGTGGGGAAGTTTTGCCTCAGAAAGAGAAATAGAGAATCACAGATACTATAGTAGTCTTCAAGTATTTTATCCAGGTGTAAGATATGTTAGATTTGTGTTTCTAGGCTTCAGAAGACCAAACGAGGAGTTAATGGGAGGAAGGTATACAGGGAAACAAGTTTTTGACTTGATGTTGGGAAAAATTTGCTGATAGTTAAGAGTTGGTCCTTGGTTAATGGGCTGCCTTGGGAGGTCATGGGAGATGGATGACCACCTGTCAGCGTTGTGGTAGGATGGATTCTTTCTGGGTTGGACTGGATTAACTTTGAGGTCGCTTCCAACTCCTAAGATTCTGGGAATTACAATTTTTTTTCCTTTTAGAAGTCTCTTGTCTGGGAAAATATTGAAGAACAAGTTTTTTAAAAAAAATTAAATTTTTTTTTGTCTGGGAAAATATCTAAACTGCTGGCTTTCGTGTACTTCATTCAATGTGTCAGTCAGCCACAAGAGAGCGCACCTCGCCCTCCTCTTGTTACTCACTGGGCTTTTGCTATCAACATCTTTGCCAATTGCTCTCTGCTCTCTGCTGGTTGGCTACATTTTAGGGGCTGCCAGCAGGCAAAGCTCTGAGTAAACAGATTTCGAGGAAATATTTATTGTTAGACAGGAGGCCTCAGTGGCCAGAGCAGAGCTCTCAGGCTGATCTGTACTAGACAGCTCTTCCAGCCCAGTCAAGTCCATTCATAGTCAATTAATATCCTACCCTAGAATGTCACCCATTTTCTTTCCTTTGCTCTTCCAGCCCCCTGCCCTGGCACCCTACACAGACCTCTCCTTCTTACTCAGAATCAGGAAATTTGAGAGTTGGAAGATATTTCAGTGGTCATCTAGAGTGACTCATATATGAAAGGAATCCCATCTATAACTTACCTGACAGGTGGTCATCCAATATCTCATCCAACACTCTCTGTTCTCAAGAAAGTTAGATTATTTTTATAAAATAATATTAAATTTGTTCCCACTTACATGAAAAAATAGTTTTTAACATTCATTTTTAAAAATTTTGAGGTCCGAATTCTCTTCCTTCGTCCTTCCTCTCCACATTCCCTCAGACAATAAGCAATTTTATATAGGCTATACATGTGAATCATGCAAAACATATTTCCATATTAGTCATGTTGTGAAAGAAGATACAGATTGAAAAGTAAAAAAAGCCACAAAAAAAATGAAGTGAAAAAGTAGTATGCTTTGGTCTTCATTCAGACTCCATCAGTTCTTTCTCTGGATGTGGATAGCATTTTTCTTCATGAGTCTTTCGGAATTGTCTTGGATTATTGTATTGCTGAGAATACCTAAGTCATTCACATTTGATCATGTGTACAATGTTCTCCTGGTTCTGCTCACTTCACTTTGCATTAGTTAATTAAGTCTTTCCAGGTTTTTCTGAATCTATGCTGCTCATCATTTCTTATAGCACAATAGTATTTCATCACAAGCATATACTACAACTTGTTCAGTCATTCCCTAACAGATGGGCATCATTTCAGATGGGCTCAATTTCCAATTCTTTGCCACCACAAAAAGAGCTGTTATAAATATTTTTGTACAAATAGGTCCTTTTCCCTTTTTAAAAATCTCTTTGGGATACATACCTCATAGTGGTATTGCTGGATCAAAGAGTATGTCCAGTTTTATAGCCTTTTGGGCATAGTTCCAACTTGCTCAAGGAAGTTACATTCTAATAAGGCATGATAACCCCTTAGAGGAAGGTACAGCTTGCAAGTCAGATGGAAAGGCTCCATGATCCTTAGGGTGCAGCAGCAAAGCAGATGGTAATGAATCTTCTTTTGTGTCACTCTACTTATAAAACCATATCTATTTCTG
This sequence comes from Pseudochirops corinnae, assembly GCA_028646515.1. Taxonomy (NCBI): domain Eukaryota; kingdom Metazoa; phylum Chordata; class Mammalia; order Diprotodontia; family Pseudocheiridae; genus Pseudochirops; species Pseudochirops corinnae. The sequence continues at coordinate 314,242,828 of CM053585.1, read as the reverse complement.
ATGTTGAACCACTTGGCAATGTCAAGGGCTTTGGTGATGGGGCCTGTCTTTTCTGAGTTTATAGTATGTGTGGTAGTCTAGGAAGTCAGAATTGCATCACCTTCAGAAGTTGCCAGGTCCCATCTCCACAAGGGCTGCTCCCTTAGAGGATGGCTTCAGGGCTAAGCTGGAGGCACACATAGTGGTTGGGGGTAGGGTGAGACTCTGCTTCCCTGGAGTGCCTGAGGAATCAGTGATCCTGAAGATTTACCACAAGGGAAGGATGACCATGAAGACCAAGCAACTTCAAGATAGTGATTGTAGAGAACAGCCATGGTAGAGGGGAGGCAGTGACTGTGGGGGACAAAATCTGTGGGGTGGTGATTTGTAGAAGGTTTGACGTGTTTTTTTGCCTGAGGTTCTCCTTTTCCCCCTCCCTTGTTTCCTTGCCAGAGGAATTATGAGCAGTATTTTGGCTTTGTAATCATCCACGGCACAGACACTATGGCCTTTGCCTCCTCCATGCTCTCCTTCATTCTAGGGAACCTTCAGAAAACTGTCATCTTCACAGGTGCTCAGGTAACCAGCCCCACAGCCTGCTTAGGACAGAGGGGAGCAAGGGAGGGAAAAGCTTGCTTTAGCCACCTTTGCCTGGCCTGGACCTGGTACAAAATATTATTCCTTCCACTGCCTTCAGTGATAGTCTCAAGCAGCCTATACAGACACTCACTGGGCCCTCCTGTCCAATCCTTCTATAGTGATTGGGGAACGACTGAGGGTGGGAGTGATAGGGAGCAACCACCAGGAATGATAACTGAGGTGGGAACGGGGAAATGCCTGTTAGGCAGATGAGGAAATGCCTGTTAGAGGTGCCATTCTCCACCTCCACCTCCATCTCCCTTTTCTAGGTCCCCATCCACACTCTTTGGAATGATGGCCGGGAGAACCTGCTTGGTGCCCTGCTCATGGCTGGACAGTATGTTATTCCAGAGGTATGGACTTTTTTTCATTTGAGTATGCTGGGAATTTGCTTGCACAAGTGAAAGGAGTCATATCAAAAGGACTTTACTCTCCTTCATCTCAGCTGAATCACTGAGCCTCAAGTGTACAAAGGATCACATGTCAGAATATATATTGTTATAGCAGCTAGGTGGTAATAAAGAAAAGAGTATTGGAATCAAAATGATCCAAGGAAAAATCCTGGTTTGGACACTTGCTAGCTGTGTGACCTTGGGCAAGTCACTTGACTTATGTCAACCTTAGCTTCCTCATCTGTATGGAGATGGGGATAATATCATCTACGTCATAGGACTATTGTGAGGGTCAAACGAGATGAAATGTAAAGTACTTTGCACATTTATAAAACTATATAAGTGCTAGCAATTATTATTACTAATAGAAATAACAATAGCTGGCAATTCTCTAGTAGTGGTTCTCAACCTTCCTAATGCTTGTATGTGGGCGTGTCTGCATGTGGGCGGACCCGCCTGGAGTCGGACAGAGGAGCGGTGTCTCGGTTCCTAAGACCACCGGAAATCTGTGTTTTCCCATGGTCTTAAGTGACCCCTGTGAAAGGGTCATTAGACCCCCAAAGGGGTCGCTACCCACAGGTTGAGAACTGCTGTTCTACAGTATTTTAAGTGCAGAGCAATACAACGGAATACGCTTTAGGTTGGGTTTGGAGTCAGAAGACCTGGATTTAAAAAATAAAATTCCTCTTGCAAAGTTTCCCATTAAATACTCGAAAACTCTGAGGTCCCCTCAACATCTTTAGTTTTATAGATGGAAAAACTGAGGTCCAGGGAAAGAAATGAATTGCTCAAAGTCATCCAAGTAGCAGATGACAAAGCAATGTTCTTTTCACTATATGATGCTGTTTTAGGCAAGTGGACAGCAAGTGATCCTCCTCCCAGCAGGTTCCTTCTTCCAGAGCCTCCCTTCACTCTTCCTCAATATTTTTGAATAAAGCAGGTCACAGAGTCCAATGAAGTGGAAGACAGCCCTGATATCAGAATTGTGGAGTACAGTGCAGTAGAAAGAGTGGGATATGGAAGTGGAGGGCCTGGGTTCAGGTTCCAACTCTGAGACTTGGTACCTATGTAACCCTGGATTAGTTACTTAGTCTCTCCGGGCCTCAGTTTCCTCCTTTGTAAAATAAGAAGGTTGGACTATTAGACTATCTCTAAGGTCCCTTTCAGTTCTGAAAATGAAGAGGTTGGACAGATTAATTTCAAGATGTTTTCTTCTGAAATCTAGGATACTTTTCTAGGCCTGTCTTTTTTTTTAACATTTAATTTTTATTTTGTTTTTTTTCTCAATTTTATGTAAACAAAAATTTTAACATTTTTTAAAAACAATTTTGAGTTCTAAATTATCTTCATCCCCCCTCTTCTTTCTCACTTCCTTGAGAAGGCAAGCAATTTGATATAGATTATACATGTGCAGTCATGCAAAACATTTCCATATTATCCATGTTGCTAAAGAAAATGTGGATAATGCTCCCCCCTAGTAGTAAAGAAAGTTTAAAAAAAAATATGCTTCAAACTGCACTTAGACTCCATCAGTTCTTTGGAGATGAATAACATTTTTCATCATGAGTCCTCCAGAATTTTGTCTTAGATCATTGTATTGCTGAGAATAGCTAAGTCGTTCACAGCTGATCATCATACAATGTTGCTGTTACTGTATATGACGTTCTCCTGGTTCTGCTCATTTCACTTTGCATCAGTTCATGTAAGTCTTTCTAGGTTTTTCTGAAAGCATCCTGCTCAATAGTATTCCATCATAATCATTTACTAAAACTTGTCAACCATTCCTCAATTTATGGGCATCGAGAAGATTATCTGTCTTGTCCATACCCTGTCTCTTCCATAACTTTCTTCTTGTTCTCATTCTTATTTTTTGTTCTTGTTCTTTTTCTCCTTCATATCAGACTAACTCTGAGATTTAATGGTAGAGGCCATTCAATCTGGGGTTCAAACTCCTAGATCCAGTCTTTTCTCATAATTCTATCACTGCCCTTCCTTAGGAAAGAAGTCTGCCTCTCTCTGTTTTCCATTCCTCCTGCTCTTTTGCAGTCAGAATAGGAGGTAATCAGCAGGAGTTTGGACTCCCTTGGTCCCCCTTAATTCATCTCACTCTTCCCCTGCACCTGCTGAGTCTGTACTGAGTTCCTATTTCTCTTGCAGGTCTGCCTCTTCTTTCAAAACCAGCTATACCGGGGGAACCGGGTAACAAAGGTGGATTCTCAAAGGTTTGCAGCCTTCTGCTCACCCAACCTGCCTCCACTTGCCACTGTTGGTGCTGATATCACAGGTGAGAAAGAAGTGTATAGAAGGAAAGCTGTGACCTCGCCCACAGTTCCCATACCTAGGCTCTATTGAGAAGCTGCCTAACTTCCCCATTCATCCTGTGATCCTTTGGACAAAGAAAGGAAGAGCCTTGGTCTCCTCATAAGATTGTAGAATTGAGAACTGGAAATGATCTTAGTTAGAAGTCATGTAGTCTGTTCTCCTCAGGAAATGGGTCCAGAGATGTGAAATTACCTGTCTGAACTTACACAGACAATAAATGTTAGGATGGGAGCGTAATCAAAACCAAGTCTCCCAGCTTCTTATTCAATATCTCTTCCCTTGTTCCATGCTGCCTATATTAACCAACTTTGCTTCACAGTCAGACTCAGACTTAGAGGGAGCAGCTACTCCTTCCTTGAGAATATTCCTTGAGAAGACAGAGGAGGAGAAGGAAATGCTATTTATCCCATCAGAATCTGAATCCAGTTTTGTATGGGACTTAGAAGCACTTTGCTTTTGTGCTTGAAGGACTCAGAGACTTATTTGGAATGAATCAATGAATTTCAGAACCTTAGACTAGGGAGGAAATTTGGGCAGAAATCCCTTTTACTCTGCCCCAAACAGTGGTCATCCAACATCTACTAACAGGGAACTTGGCTACTAACTGAGGCAGCCCATTCTTCTTCTGGACAGACATTATGGATGGTTAGGAATCACTGGATGGATGGTATAAAGGAATGGGCACTAAATCTGAGGTTATAAGACCTGGGTTTGAATCTCAGCTCCAAGTCTTAATAACGGTGTGACCCTGTGCAAATCACTTTATCCCGATTATAAAGTGGGAGTTGTACTACCTGTCTTATAGGATGATTGGGAGGATAGCACTTTAATTTTTTAAAAAATTTATTTTTAATTTTCAACATATGCTTCTATAAGACTTTGAGTTCTAAATTTTCTCTCCCTCCCCAAACAGCATGCATTCTGATATAGGCTCTACATATACATTCATATTAAACATATTTTCACATTAGTCATGTTGTAAAGAAGAATTTACCCAATGGAATGAACCATGAGGAAAAAGAAACAAAAACAAAAGAACAGAGCAAACAAGCTCTCTGCTTTGATCTGTATTCAGACTCCATAGCTCTTTCTCGGGATGTGGATGGCATTTTCCATGATGAGTCTTTTGGAGTTGTCTTAGATCTTTGAATTGCTGAGAATTGGATCTATCAAAGTTAGTCATTGTACAATGTGAAAGCATTTTAATCTTTATTTTTTAAAATTTTATTACATTTATTTGTTTACTTTTAGTTTATAATGTTCAGTTCCACAATCCTTTGAGTTTCAAATTTTCTCCTCCTCCTCCCTCCCCATATAGTGGCATGTAATCAAATATAGATTCTACAAATACCTTCACATAAAACGTTAGTCAAGTTGTAAAGAAGGATTATAACCAATGGGGTGAACAATAAGAAAGAAGAAACAACAAAATAAAACACAAAAGAGAGAGAGCAAGTAGTTTGTTGCAGTCTGCATTCAGACTGCAGTTCTTTCTCTGGATGTGGATATCCCTTTCCATCATCAGTTTCTTAGAGTTGTCTTACAATATTGCATTTCTGAGAGGAGCCCAGTCTATCAAATTTAGTCATCACACATATGATGTGTCTCTATGTACAAATTTCTTCTGGTTCTGCTCTCCTCACTCAACATTAGTTCATATAAGTCTCTCCAGGTTATTAAGAAGTCCATCTGCCCCTCATTTCTTACACCACAATAGTATTCCATTACATTCATATACCACAACTTGTTTAGCCATTCCCAACTTGATGGGCATCCCCTTGATTTCCAATTCTTTGCCACTTCAAAAAGAGCTGCTGTAAATATTTTTGTACATATGGTTCCTTTTCCCACTTGTATGATATCTTTGGAATACAGCCCTAGAAGTGGTATTGCTGGGTCAAAGGGCTTGCACATTTTTATAGCCTTTTGGGGCATAGTTCCAGATTGCTCTCCAGAATGGTTGGATCAGTTCACAGCTCCACCAACAATGCATTAGTGTTCCAATTTTTCCACATCCTCTCCAGCACTTATCATTTTCCCGTTTTGTTATCTGAAGGCATTTTATTCTTAAAAGACCTATAGAAATATGGGGTATTACAGTTAAGAAATTTTACCTTATAGAACCGAAGCCAGACTCTGCAAATCCCCACCCCCACCCCTACTCCTTGCCATTGCTCCTCCTGCCTTCTGGATTTAGAGTTGAAAGGGCCCTCAAGTCATCTAGTCTAATCTAGGCAGCTTGGTGGATGTTAGCCCTGGGCCCAGGGTCAGGAAGGCTTGAGTTCAAACGTGACTGTAGACATTTACTGGGCTTGTGGTCCTGGGCAGGCCACTTTATCTTTTGTTTGCCTCAGCTTCTTTAACTATAAAATGGGGATGATAATAACGGCATCTGCTTCTCAGGGTTTTTGAGGATCGGATGAGATAATATATATTTGTAAAGTCCTCAGCACAGTGCCTGGTATATAGTAGGTGCTTCCTAAATGATTGTTTCTTTCCTTCCTAATCTGTGACGGAGAAGGAATCTTCTCCAATAAGTGCTTAGCCAGTCTTTGCCTGAAGATCTCTAGCGACAGCACATTTGGGCCACTGGACAACACTTAGCGTAGGCAATCACGACTCTTGCTCTACTGTTAAGGCCCCTGACACAAGGGAAGATATTCACCCAGCTTGGACTGCAGTTTCCCCACCTGAGAAAGTCAAGCTTTTGGCCCTCCAGCTGAGGATGTCATTGCTAACAGTGACGTAGTGATTGTCCCCCTAGAAGAGGACAAGGGAGTGACTGGACCTGAGATTTCATTAAGGAAACCCCCTCACTAATATAGACTAACAAGTTCTTTGCACTTTGTCCTCCTCCTCCTTCTTCTTCTTCCTCTTCCTCTTCCTCTTCTTCTTCTTCTTCTTCCTCTTCTTCTCCTCCTCATCTTCCTCCTCCCTTTCCTCCTCCTCCACTTCCCTTGTCAGTTTCCATGGTTCTATCTTTCTGCTGATCTCAAATAATATACATTTATCAAGTACCTACTACAACTGAGCAACACCAATAGTTATTTACCAGACACTGTGCTAAGCACTGGGGATTAAAAAAAAAAATGGTCAAAGACAGTCCCTGCCCTCAAGGAGCTTCTATTCTAATGGGAGAGACCACATGCCAACTACTATATGGCTATATACAAGCTATATACAGGATAAATAGGAAGAAATTAACAGAGAATGCACTGGAATTAAGAGGGTTTGGGGTAGGCTTCCTGTAGCAGGTGGGATTTTAGTTGGAACTTAAAGAAGTCAGAGAGATCAGTGGTCAGAGGGGAGGAGGGAGAGAAGGAAGAATTCTAGGTGTGAAGGACAGTCAGAGGAAATGTCTGGAACTGAGAAAGGGAAGAGCCTGGAGGCGAGTAACACTGGTTTGAAGAATACATGATGACTTTCAGATTTCTATGTCTGGTCTTAGACTTACCCCAAATTCCACATCTACTGCCTTTTGTGGACATTTCTAACTGGATCTCCTATGGGCATCTCAAAGTCAGTAGGTCTAAATGAAGAACCCATCTTTGTCCCTACGCCTACTCCTGTTTCAAACCTCCCTGTTTCTGCTGGGGGGATTTCATCCTTCTAGTCACTCAAGTTCTCTATCTCGGTGACATCCTGAACTCACTCTCATTGACTCCACAGATAGAATCAGGCTCCAAATCTTGTCATTTCTACTTCTATAAGACCTCTCACATGTATCTTCTTTTGACTCACAGCCACTGCCTTAATTCAAGCTGTCGTTACTTTTCACCTAGACTATTTCAATAGTGTGTCTTCTTCAGGTCTCTGCCCTTTCTCATTCACTCTCCACTCAGCTACCAGAAAGATTTTCCTAAAGGGCTGGTCGGATTATGTCACTTTCCTACATAATAAACTCCAGTGGTTTCTTATGACCCATAGAATTAAATATACATTTCTCTATTTGGTATTTCAAGGTTTTCGTGACCTGGTTCCATCCTATTTTTCTAGCCTTGTTATACATTACTCCCATTCAAATGTAATACTGTCCAATCACACTGGCCATCTTGCTGGCCATGCATCGCGCATGTTCCTTCACCTCCCTTCTCACAGGCTGTTTCCATGCATGGAATATGCTTCTTTTTTATGTATGCCTCTTACAATCCTCTAAAGCTTCCTTCAAGGCTCAGCTCATGATCCACTTTTTACACTGAAGTCTTTCCTCATAAAAAAGAATAATTCTTGTATCCACCTCTATAGGTACATGTTCTTTTTTTGCTTTTGCTTTTTTGGAGGGGGGAGGGCAGGGATTTGGGGTTAAGTGACTTGTGCAAGGTCTGAGGTCGGATTTGAACTCAGATCCTCCTGACACCAGGGCTGGTGCTCTATTCACCACGCCACCTAGCTGCCCCAATATAGGTACATGTTCTCTCCACCCATGTAGATTGTAAGGTCCTTGAGGGCAAGAACTATTTTATTTTTCTCTTTGTAACCCTAGTGCTGAGCACATAGTAGAGTTCAGTCATTTCAGTCACGTCCGACTCTTTGTGATCCCATTTGGGGTTTTCCTGGCAAAGATAGTGGTTTGCCATTTCCTTCTCCAGCTCATTTTCCAGATGAGGAAACTGAGGCAAATGGGGTTAAGTGACTTTCCCAGGGTCACACAGCTAGTAAATGTCTGAGGTCACATTTGAACTCAGATCTTTCTGTCTTCAGGACTACCGCCTAATCCACTGTGCTACCTAGCTAATTGGAAGAAACTTTAGAATCAAAAGGCCATAAGAAATGGAAGGAGTTTTGAAGGCTAGTACAGTCATCCCATATGACAGATTGAATATATTGAGAGCCTGGGTTGGGAAGGCACTTGCCCGAGGTCACAGTCGATGTAAGGGCTGGAACCAGAATCCACGTTCTACCTTTGTGCTTTCCAAGGACTATGAGAAAGGGAGCTATCTACCCAATCACAGCTGAGCACAGGATACCCATCCTTACCACAGGGCCAATTTTCTTTGATTGTGTTCATGGATGTGTGTACACAAGCAGGTAGATTTTAGGACCCTCTCCTCCTGATGCCCGTATGTATATACTCAAAAAATGCAAAATTGTTTTGATGTAACGGGAAGCCAAAGAAAATTTGAAACCACGTATGTCTGACAGTACAGGTAAATACTACTCAGGGTTAGTATTGTCTGAAATTACATCCCTATTCTTTTGTATTAGCACAGATTCAGTTTAAGTCAATTTAAATAGCAACTAGTGGGGCAGCTAGGTGGCACAGTGGATTGGGCCTGGAGTCAGGAAGACTCATATTCCTAAGTTCAAATTCAGCCTCAGACGCTTACTAGCTGTGTGACCCTGGGCAAGTCACTTAACTTTGCTTGCCTTAGTTTTCTCATCTGCAAAATGAGCTGGAGAAGATAACCACTCCAGTATCTCTGCCAAGAAAATTTGAATGGCTTATGAAGAGTCGGACAAGACTGAAAAGACTGAACAGCAAGAACAGTCAATATAAAACCACATTATATTCCACATGTGGATACAAAGATGAAATCAGCCCTACTCTCAAGGAGCTTATAATCTAAAAAGTAAATGAGTAAATATGCAAAGAGGTAGAGTATATGAGACAAAGCATATCAAGGGTCAAAGGGAAGATCAAGCCCAAGTGCTCTAGGAGAGTTTGAAGAAGGAGAAATCATTTTCATCTGGGGGGCATCAGGGTGGGCTTCTCAGAGGAGGTGGCCTTGGAAGAGTGAGCTTGGCCTTGGAAGAAGTGAAGAATTTCAGTAGGGGGAGGCCTCCATACACATATGGTGGCATGAGGGGGCAAGATGCAGTTGGGGAGCAGTGAGTTTGCTTAGAACAAAGACTATGGGAAGGGGAATGAGAAGGAAGGTTGAAAAGGTAGCTGGAGCCAAATAGTGTTGGGTCTTAGATGCCAACTAGCTATGAGAAATTTCCAGAACAGCTGGCTTGAATTTTCTAGAAGGCTCATTTATGCCCTTTCACAGCTTCCCTTTTCTCTTTCCCCTCTCCCCTTCCGAACTTGGAAGAGGTTGGTAGCTTATGCCTGGTATGCAGTAGGCACTTAATAAATGTTGACTGATTGATTACTTCCTTACTGGAAGGGGAAGACCTTCCTAAGTTGCCTCCCAGTCCAGAGTGAGGGCAGCTTCTTCCTTTGGGGCTAGGCGGACTACCTATTCCTTGGGATGAATTGCCCCAGCATCCGATGCCCTCCCCTCAGCCCCACTTCCAGCCGAGCTCTGGTCTTCTTGCTTTGTCTTGTTTCCTTCCTCTCTGTATAACCCCGTGATTGTCACTCATTGATTTGTAGGGTACCTCATCCAATCCCTGAATTGTGGACTCCAGAGAACAGTAGGGACAGAAGGGATCTACCTGGGTCCTTGGGCAAGTTCCTCTTCCCTCTCTGGGCCTTAGTTTACCCATCAGAGAAATGAAGATTGGACTACATCTGGGGTTCTAAACCCTTTTTATATCCCGGATCCCTGTGGTGGTCTGGTGAAGCCCATGGATCCCTTCTCAGCACAATGTTTGTGAATGCATAAGATAAAATGCATAGGATTGCAAAGGAAACGTGAAATAAAATTGTCTATCCATCTATCATCAAGTTCTCAGAATCTGGACTAGAGGGTCTCTGATGTTCTAGGACTGGAACCTTAGGGATCCTTTGTTCCTGTTTTACGGGCTTGGAGATGACTCACCTAATGAGCCAGCACTAGAAAGTCCAGGTCTCCTGACTTTCAATTCTGGGCTCTTTTTTTCCATGCCATATTCATTACTTGAGTTGCTGGGGTGCAGATTTCCAGGTCCTCGAGGTCTGGAGTCAGAAGTGTGTGTTTTGGTTTGATGCCCACACTCAGCGCCAGCTGTGTACGTGGGAAGCTGGTGATTTATTCTGATGCTTCTGTGGACAAGGAAGGCGTCCTCCTTTATGGGATGTCTGGGTGGATCCTCCTCTGACTGTGGCCTGAACAGTGCCCTCCCATGGTCCACCCACTTGGCAAGGGATCTGTGGCATTACTCCCTGTACCAGACCAGTTTGAGAAAACCCTTGGCACTCTGATGATTTGTATGACTTATATGACAAGCAAGACTTGGAGGTGATTTTGTTTCATGGAGTGGGAAGTGAAGGGGGAAGGGAAGGGAAGAAGAATTTATCAGTCACCTACTATGTGCCAAGAGCTAAGAGCTCTGCAACTTCTTGATTTTCTAGTCCAGTAGCTTTAGGGAATTTAGATGGTGCAGTGGGTAGAGCGCCAGGCCCAAAATCAGGAAGACCTGAGTCCAAATCCAGCCTCAGACTTTTGCTAGCTTGTGTCACCTTGGGCAAGTCACTTAATCGTGTTTGCCTCAGTTTTCTCATCTGTAAAATGGGCTGAGGAAGGAAATGGCAAATGGCTCCAGTATCTTTGCAAAGAAAGCCCCAAATGGGGTCATAAAGAGTTGGACATGACTGAAATGACTGAACAACAAAGGAGATTAACCCTTTGTGTGTGTGGTTCCTCTTCAGTTCAGTTCAGCCAATATTTGCTCTCTGTGGGGTGACCAATTTGTCCCTGGCTAGATTACATGGGAGGCTAAAGTAATAGAATGTCACAGTTGGGAGAGACCTCAGATTTCTGAGACCAACCCTGAGAGGCAGTGTGGTTATGCAGAAAGAGGTCTGGCTCTGTAATTAGAGGACCTGAGTTCAGATCCCGACTTTGCTCTGTTTGCCTTCAGCCTTCAGTTTCTTGATTGGTCCAGTGAAGCAGCTGAACTAGATAACCTCTAAGATTCCCTTTAGCTCTAAGTCTATAGTATCTCCTGATTTTACAGCCAGGGAGACTGAGTCCCAGAAAGAAGAAGGTACTTCCCTAGTCCACTGTGTGTCACAGTGGATAGATCACCGGTCTGGGAGTCAGGAAGATCTGAGTTCAAATCCAGTCTCAGATGCTAGCTCTGTGACCTTTAGGAAGTCATATAACTTCTCTGTTTGTCTCAGTCTACTCAACTGTAAAAGAGAGATAGCGTCTACCTCCCAGGTTGTTGTAAGAATCAAAGGAGATTATGTCTGTAAAGTGCTTAGCACAGTATCAGCACTATATAATTTTTTTTTGGTTGATTAGGTCCTCCTGATTCCAGGAACGGCACTCCATCCACTGCACCACCTAGCTGCCTGTGATAAATGTTAGCTGTGGTAATTGTTACTGTTATCCCCAAAGTCACAGAGCAAGTTATTGGCAGAGGCAAGAGTAGAATCAAGTTCTCTGAACAGAAATGGGATAAAACATCTGTATTCCTTGAGGAAGTTTTGAAAATTACAGCTCTTTCTCCATCCACCCAAACTCAGCGACAATACAAATAGAATTTTGCCTTTTAAAGGAGTAATTCACCTGGGTTAATGAACTGTCTTGCTAGTTCTGAATTTTTTTCCAGGCTCAAATTGGAAAGACGATTTCTACTACCACGTGTTGAAATGTATAGAGGGTGTTCAGAATGTTTACATTTATAAAAAGCACCAAGGGTCCCTTGGAGCTGCTCCCCCTCACCCCGATTTCACCTGATGTAGCTATCAACTTTTCTTCTCCTCAGTTCCATCTCTGTCCCCTGTTTGTTTGTCTAGCACTCTTTTCACTGTGCTGAACACGCCTTGCCTTGGAGTGCTTCCAGTCCAGAGGGGACTGGAGACAGGAGGAACAGACCTAGGCCCTGCCCTCAGGGAGATGATATATTTACCAAGTGAGCCCTGGATGCATTTCTATCTGGAGATATTATTTCAGGGTCTTTCCAGCTGTGGGCTTGCAGGAACAATGAGAATGAGCAAGTACATCTGGAAATACTTTCTAAATTCTAAAGCCCCATACAGACCCTTAGACGCACAACAAGGGTGATGGGAAGTTGTATAAAGGAAAACACATCATGGGATGAGGTAGAAGATAGGGTAGGGAGTTTAGAACTGCAAAGGTCCTCGTCAAGCTCATCGAGCTCTGATCAATGTGTAGAGGGAGAAACTGAGGCTTGAGAAGCTCTGATGGCTCTCCCCACTTCCCCTCAATTGCTTCTAGGCTAAAATACAGACTACTTGGCCCCTCAAGCCCTTCCCAAGCTTGCTTTAGCTGGCTAACTTTCCTTCAGAAGCTCTACTTTCAGCCAGACCAGCTTATTTGTTCTTAAACAGGACATTCCACCTCTGGCCCCTGTACTTGGTCATTCCCCCTGACTGGGATTCACTCACTCCTCCCCTCTGTGTTTGAGTGTAATCTTAAACGTCCTTCAAGGCTCAGCTCAGTTACAGCCTCCTACATAAAGACCATCCCAATCACCTTCAGTTGTTAGCGCCCTCACTCCCAGAAATTACTTTACCTGCATTTCCAGTTTGCTTTTCTGTGTGCCTGTTGTTTCTGTCCATAGAATGTAAACTCTTTGAAGGCAGAGACATTTTTATATGTGTATCTCTAGTGCTTCTTGTAGTCTTGGTGCTTACTTAATAAATGGACCCAGGGTGGAGAGCCTGAGGACTGTTCCTTCTGCGTGTGCTCGTGTGCTTTTTTTGGCCTCCTTTTGGAACAGGCATCCAAGAGTTAGGTGTCTCTGTTCCTGAGATGGGTCTGTTTCTGTGTCTGGTGGACCCTCTGCTTAGTGTAGTAGTAGCAGGACCGCTGGAATTGAATGAATGAATGGAAAGATGGGTGAGGTTATACAACCAATTAGTGGCAGAACTGAGAAGAAATCAGGTTTCCTGACTTCAAATTGGCAATTGAGTTTGGGGAATGGGACTGGAAGAAAGGGTAGGAAATGGATAGATAGACAGACAGACAGATGGACCGATAGATAATATTGGCTAAAAATAGCATTTATATAGTGCTCATCTCATTCGAACCTTGCAATAACCTTAGGAGGTATTATTATGGGATGGGAATAATATTATGGGAATAATATTATTCCTAGTTTATAGACGAGGCTGAAATAAGTGAGTTGCCCAGGGTCACATAGGTAGTAAGTATCTTGAGTCAGGATTCGAACTCAAGTCCTCCTGACTCCTGGTCCAAGGCTCTATCCGCTAGCTACCTAATTATTATTTACTAAGCACTTACTAAATAAGTGCTGGGGAAACAATCAGAAGCAAGCAACAACAGTGCTTATCCTCAAGAAGCTTACGTTCTAATGGGGGAAGACAGCACATAGATAGGGAGCACGTGGCAGTGTGGAAGACTGGAGCCAGGAGTGATGAGGCAAAAGCGGTCTGACCTGTCCGAGTTGAGGGACCCTGGACAGAGTCCAAGTCACCAGTGGGGAGCTGGTGGTCCAAACAGAGGTAGCACGGTGTAGGTCAGTCCGAGAAAATAATGACCACAATCACATTAATAATTATAGCAATTCTTTAGGGCATCCATGATCTCAGTGGGGCGGGTACCTAATCATTCTTTGATGCAGATCACATGCTTGTTGACTGACTGACTGACAGATCTGCATATCATACTCTCCCTCTTGGATATCTTTCTGTAAAGCTCCCTGAGAAGATCTACCCAACGCATTGCACATCTTTCTCTATTCCCTTGCCACTCTCCCTGGATGTCAGTGTAACACTCGGACTGGCCTCCATCCTCCGTTTTTGGTCTGCACATGCTTCATTATACTGGTAAGATAACTACAACTCACATTCCTATTACACTGCAAGATTTACGAAGACCTTTCCCCCATAACAGCCCTGTGATGTAGGCAATGTAGGTGCTAATTCCTGTATTATCAATGAGAATCTTAGCGGACTTTAGAGACCATCTAGTCCAATATGCTAATTTTACAGAAGCGGAAACGGAGGCAACAGGGCGAAAGAAACAAACCTAAAGTCACATAGTCAAATCCCAAATGTTGTACATGGGATTTGAACCCAGGGCTTTTGACTCCAAATCTTAGGGCTCTGTAAAATCATTGTCTTACCTATGGACAAAAAAGCTCTGTCAAATTATCTGGTCCAATGCTCTCATTTTCAAGAGGGGGAAACTGAGGCCCTGCTTTAAAAGAAGGGAAGCAATTTGCCAAAGGTCACAAGGCAACAAAGAGCACAGTTCATAGAGTTGGAAGGAAGTTTGGAGTTCACCCAGCCCAACCCCTTTTACTGAAGAGAGAACCAGCCTTAGGGGTCTTCCCCTCAGGGGGGATGGTGGATGAGGGAGAAAATAGCTTGGGGAGCATTGGGCAGATAATATTCTCTTTGTGTATCTGCCTGCCCTTGTCCCAAGAGAACCCAAGGAAGGTGAGATGTGAAGGAGGCTCTTCCCAGCCTCAGTCACCCTGGGGAGAGATGAGTCACAATCTTATCTGGTGTTCAGGGTGGCACTCCTGGTGGCCCCAGTGCCCACTGGCAGAGTGCGGGGGAGTTTGCTGTGTGAATCATGAGCCCTCTGCTAGCTTCCACCTGTCCAAGTCCCAACAGGCTGCCAAGCCATCAATGAATAATTGGGTGAATGAGTTATTGCAAGGGAGGCAACATGATGAGGTAGAAAGAACACTGAGTTGGGAGCTGGGGAGACCTGGCTTCTAAACCCTGACTTGGTCACTCACTTGCTCGGTGACATTAGGAAAATCGCTTCCCATCTCTTGGCTCAGACGAGGGAGGAGGAGAATGGACTTGGACGTGGTATCTGTCCCATGATGAGGATCCCTGTAGATCACATGTTGATGTAGTTGTAAAATGCAATGTTATCTATGTTTTGTTGCATTTTTATTTACTTTGCTAAATGTTTCCCAGTTCTGCTTTAATCTGGTTTGGGCTGCACTCAGGAGTGTTGCAAGCCCTATGTTTGATGCCTCTGTATCCAAGGTGCCTTCTCGCTCTTAGATTCTAGAGTCTTGGAAAATGGAGCTGGAGGCGCCAGAAGTGACCTTCTCCTTGGCCTTGCCCCTGCCCCTTTCACGTTCTGCTCTGCTGGGTTCATTGCCTTTTGAGTCTTTAAGAGCCAGACTGGGCTTTCTACCTGTGCCTCCCACTTCCCCAGGCTTTTGTGAGGAAAGTACATTATTAACCTTAAGGACAGTGGACATATGCGTCACTGTGATGATAATAAATAATAATAGTTCTTATTATTATAATAATAGCCTTGAACCTTTCTTAGCACCAAGGTATCGTTTGTTCCTGTTCATTTGTGTGTTTGTCTTATGCTATCTGCTAGGTCTTAGGCTCTTGTGCTCATCTTTGTTGTTTTTTCCTTTCTAGATCTGTATTCTCCATTACCTTTCCCTTCCCTTCTCTTCCCTTCTCCATTCCCTTCCCTACCCATCATCATCTAACTCTGGCTCTTCAGGATCAAGATTGCAGCAAAGTAAGACTGTCTAGCAATTAGTAAGAGAAGGTTTGCTTAGTCCAGGCCGTGGAAAGGGTGATCAGCGAGGACCCACAGGGTTGATTCAGCTGACCAGAGCTCCTCTGCCTTTGTCTTCTATGCCAATGTGCTGGGCAAGCCTGAGGGAGGAGTTTCTGCCTCTTGACTCACTGACTTTCATATGTAGGACACAGAGGAGTTAGCAGTTTTGCTTCATGGGTCAATTAAGTAAGTATCTAAGCCTGTGTGGCTTAGATTTTGCTCCTTCGATGTCCCTAATACCTCGTGTTCAGTAAAGGACAGTAAGTTTCCAGAGATTATAATGTCAGTTCAACGGGAACTCTGATAGCCCCTCCTAAGCTGGGAAGGCCTTGAGTACAGGCCCAGGGACAGACTGATTCATCTATTCAGGCACAAGCCGACCTGAGCAAGTCTTATTAGTAGAGGATTAGCTTCCAATTGACAGATTTTTTTTTTTCTGACAATTTTTTTGTTGTTCCATCATTTCAGTTGAGTCCAACTCTTCATGACCCCATTTGGGGTTTTCTTGGCAAAGATACTGGAATGGTTTCCCATATCCTTCTTCAGCTTATTTTTACAGATGAGGAAACTGAGGCAAATAGGGTGAAGTGACTTGCCCAGGGTCACATAACTAGTAAGTTTATCTGAGGCTGGATTTGAACTCAGGAAAGGGGTCTTCCTGACTCCAGTTCCCATATACTCTACTGGACCACCTAGCTGCCCATTTTAGGCAATAAAAAATTTTTTTAAAAACTGTCAAAGATCTATAAGATACTTCAGAGGTCAAATTCTCCATTTTGCCAATGAAGAAACTGAGGCCAGGGAATTTTAATGACTCACTGAAAGCAACAAGGGTAGTATCAGAGGCAGAATTTGAACTCAGGTCCATTGACTCAAGAGCCAGTTTTTTTCCCCTGTATGGGAATTGCCATTCATCAAGGAATGGATGGCTAAATCATAGGTCTTTAGAAGCAGAGACAGAGGAAATAGAATTGCGGTTGGGGTCAGAGGACCTGGGTTGGAGTCTGAGCTCATTATGTTGAAGATAACCATGATGCCATCTCTACATCTGTGATTTCCCTCTGTACCAAGGACAAAACTTGCTTATATTGCCCATGGGGGAAATATTTGTATAGCAATTGACTGTGACTAGCTCAAGGTCAGAAGCCCCATCACCTGACTGTACCTGAGACCTTGAGAAAACCCAGAAGATTCTTGGTGCACAGATTACAAAGCTTCTAGGGATCTCTCTGACTGGGCAGAGAGCCTAAAAGAAACTAGCAGCTTTCTGTGTCACTGTATTTTTCGGCTGTCCTGGGTGTTTGATTTCATTGAAGAAGGGAACTCCCGTGTTATGACTGCTCCCACCAACGCAGATTGGCCACTCATCTGTAACTTAGAGATTTACGTAGGCATCTGAGGGATTTCCAGGATCACACAGTACATGATGGAGGCAAAATCTGGACTGGGTTTTCTTGCCTCTCAGGGTGGCTGTCTATACACACTGCCCCTTGCGTAGTAAGTTAAATAGGGGGGGGAGAAAGAACGCAGGACTTAGTGGCAGAAGAGGACAGAAGGGGCACATTGTCCTAGGAAGATTTCAGTGTCCCATGGATACTTACTGAGCACAGCTGTCCTTAGGGCCACTTACCTTCCTTGGGTCTTCCACTGATGTCAGGGTACTTAAGGAACACACAGAGAGACAGTCCTGCTGATGGGTTCTTGGAGAACCAACTGATTGCTTCAGGTTGCTAAGAGATTGATTGGATATGAGGAGAGCTTGGGGAAGGGGAGGTTGTGCCCATGGTTAGACTTCAGCGCCCCATCAGTTGGAGCCCTCAGCTTTGTCCTTCCTGTGATTGGTTCTTTGCTCTCCTTGTTTTTCTCCTTCTGAGAATGGTATTGATGTCTCTGAGGTGTGTGTGTGTTTCTGTGTCTGATGGAGGCAGACTAGTGTAGTAGAAAGACAATTTGGATGTGAAAATCAGAAGACCTGGGTTTGAATCTTATCATCTGCTTTACTGGAGGAAATTTCCTCACGCTGTTGAAATCCAAAGTCTGGATAGAAAAAAAGAATGTCAGATTGGAGTAGATGAAAGACTTTGGTTTAAATTTGATTCTGAAGCAGCTAGGCAGTGCAGTGAGTAGAGAGTTGGGCCTGGAGTCAGGAAGACCCAAGTTCAAATCCAGTCAGAGACATTTACTAGCTGTGTGACCGTGGGCAAGTCATTTAACCTCTGTTTGCCTTAATCTACTGGAGGAATAAATGGCAATCCCCTCCAGAATCTTTGCCAAGAAAAGCTCACAGACAGTACTGGCATACTGTGGCTCACTGGGACATGACGTTAGATGTGACTGAATAACAATGAAGACTTGCTAGATATGGGACTTTGGATAAGTGACTTTCTCTTTGGACCTCAGTTTCCTCATCTGTAAAATAAGGAGGCTGGAGTAACTAGTTAATCTCCAAGTCTCTTGTAGCTCTCCTAGTCTATGCTGGTTTTGTCTGCTGCCCTGGAGCAGTTACTTTGGCGTGGTGGGCATCTATGCATTTGTGCATGTGTGTACAAGGGGTAATGGCCAGAGCCCCTGCACATGGCAATTTTATTCTCTGGGACTCTTCTTTCTGTTTAAGGATGGTCGTCAAGTTTCTCTGATGCTTTGTCGTTTCTGTTGTTGCCTGGAATTTTATTAGGTACCTTATGTGCCAGGTAGGAAAGGCAGAATGACGGAATGGATAGAGAGCTGGCCTCTGAGCCGGGTCCTCTTGGTTTCAAGTCTTGCTATTGGCACGTATTTGCTATATGAACCTGGCTGGGCAATTTCTTCAACTTATCAATAATAGTTAGCATTTTTTAGTGCTTTGAAGATTTTTTAAAAAGTACTTTACATGTGTTACCTCATTTGGTCCTCATAATAACCCTGTGAAGTAGGTGCTATTATTATCCCCATTTTACAGATAAAAAAACATTCTGAGAGTGGCGATATGACTTGCCTAGGGTCAATACAGTCTGAGGCAGAATTCAAACTCATATCTTCCTGATTCCAAGTGAGGTACTTTAGGCAAATCTCACTGCTCTTGGCCAGTGATGTCAAGCGCAAATAGAAGTGGGAGCCACTAAGTTCATATAAGGTCCCTGGGGGCTGCATATTGACTTAGATAACCACATGTTAATATTATGTATGTTTTATTGTATTTTTACTTATTTTGTTAAAATATTTCCCAATTCCATTTGGACATGAGTGGGGCTCTTGGGAGTATTGTCAAGACAGGGCTGACTAGCTAGGGAGGAATCAGGAAAGCCCTTGTAGCAGATAAGTGAGCTGAGATCTTAAGGAAATTGGAGATGATAAGAATTGGAGGTGAAGAAGACATTCTGGACTTGGGAGTGGCCTGTGCAAAGCCACAGAGATAGGGGAACTGGAATGTCATGTGTGACGAGGTCAGTTTGTCTGGTCAATAGAGCATGTGAGGGCGACTAATATATAATGAGGCTACAAAGGAAGATTGGAATCAGTTGTCAGACAGAACAGTATGTATTTGATACTAGAGGTAATGGGGAGCCATTGAAGTTTCATTAGTAGGGGAGTGACATGGTCAGATCTGTGCTTAAAAAAATCATCTTGGCAGCTGAGTGGAGGATGGACTGGAGAGGGGAGTGACTTAAGACTAGGAGCCCAATTGTGTGTCCTTGGCTAAAGTATGGAGGAGAGATAATATGGATCTGAATGAGAATGGTGGCTAGGTGAGTGAAGAGAAGAGGAGGTTGAAGGATCAAGGATAACACTGAGGTTGCTAACTTGGGTGGCTAAAAAGATGGTGATTACTCTCTCCTCTCCAGGAATAGGGATGGGCTTTTGGGAAAGGGTCAGCCGTTGTTAATATCCCGGTGGCTTATCTGCTTTATGACTTCTCAGGAGTGAATTTTAAAATCTCTGACTGACTTCCTCTGCCATTCCTACCTCAATTCTCACACTGGCTGGTGGATTTTCCCTAGACTCAAAAAGAGGCAGTCTCATTTTACCATGAGAACAAGGTAGTTGGGTTCCCAGAGGTGAAAGGGACCTCAGGGGTCATCTAGCTCAACCTGTGCAGGGAGGGGTAGTTATATGAGGGCACTAGCTCTCTTATCTAAACTTTATATCTTCCCCAGAACCCATTCCTAAGCATAAAAGTCTTTCAAATAGAAAGCATCCCTGATAAGTGGTCTCCACACAAGATGCCCCTATAATGGGGAACTCACTACCTTCCATCTGATGGAGGCTCAGTGGACAGAGCTCTGACCTCCCTGACATAGTGCCTGGCACATCAGAGGTCCTATAAATGCCTATTCCCTTTCCAAAGCAGCTCATTTTACCTTCAGGCAGCTGTGATTTTTAAGGAAGCTCTCTTTACATTGAGTTGAAATCTGTCCCTCTCAGCAACGTTTCCCCGTTGTTCCTAATTCTTCCCTATTTGTAACCGGCACTCATATCTACTCCAAATTTTCTCTTTGTCAGGCTAAACAGCCTTAGTTTTTTTAGATGGATAGTCTTGAGTCCCCTCATCATTCTAGGTGTTGTCTTCTGGACACAATTCAGCTGCTTGATGTTTCTACCTCCCCAGTATGATACAATGGAAAGAATCCTGTCTTTGGAAGCCTGGTTTCCAATCCTGTCTCAGCCAGCTGTGACCTGTATAATAAATTTGAGGAAGTTGGAGTCTTTTTATACCTCAATTTCTTTTTTTAAAAAAATTTTAATTAATTTATTTACTTTTAGTTTACAACATTAAGTTCCACAATCCCTTGAGTTCCAAATTTTCTCCCCTCTCTTGCCTCCTTCCCCTCATGGTGGCGTGCAATCAGGTATAGGTTTTACAGATATCTTCACAATAAACATTAGTCAAGCTGTAAAGAAGAGTTATAATCAATAGCAATGAGAAAGAAGGAACAGAACAAAACAAAACATAAAAGAGAGAGAGCAAGCAGTCTGCCTCAATCTGCATTCAGACAGTTCTTTCTCTGGATGTGGATATCCCTTTCCACCATGAGTCGCCTGTGGTTGTCTTCTAACCTTGCATTGCTGAGAGGAGCCCAGTCTGTCAAAGGTAGTTGTCACAGATACCACATATCTGTAATTGTGTATGGTGTTCTCCTGGTTCTACTCTCCTCACTCAGCATCAGTTCATATAAGTCTCTCCAGGCTTTTATGAAGTTTGTCTACGTCTCAATTTCTCCAACTATAAAATGTAAGGGTTTGATTGTAAGGCCTCTAACATCCGTTCCAGCTCCAGATCTTTGATGTTATGATGCTAGAGGCAGCTAGTTCCACAACGGATAAAGCACTGGGCCTGGAATCAGGAAGACCTGAGTTCAAATCCAGCATCAAATCCAGCTTGCTAGCTTTGTGACCCTGGGCAAGTCACTTAGCCTCTGCCTGCCTCAGTTATCTAAACTACCAAATGGGGGTAATAATAGCACTTTCCTCCTAGGATTGCTGTGAAGATCCAATGAGGTAAGTATTTGTAAAGTTCCTGGCACACAGTAGGTGCTTAATGTTTGCTCCCTTCCTTCTCCAGATGTGACCTCCAGAAGGAAATGCAGCATTCCAGATGTGTCTGGTCAGGGCAGAGGCAGTGGAATCCTCACTTCCTGGACCTACACACTGTGCTTCTATCAGTGGGACCTCAGGCGCCATTGGTTTTTGGGCTGTTAAGTTATTGACTTATGGCCCCTAAAAGGCCCGAATCCTTTCACTTGAATGACAGTGACATTTCCCCAGACCTGTAGTTGTGACATCTCTGAGCTCTCTGCTAGCTCTGATCATCTGTCATTTGGTAGTGATGCTGGATCGGTAGACAGGGGTCTGATTATTAGAAAGCTTTGAAAGATACTTTTAATGTGGGTCATTGCTTTTTCTATCATACTGGAGAAACAGAAGGAGGAAGAGCAGCCTAGCTGTGAGAGTGGGCCAGGAGTGATGGTGTGAGAAAAATTAGGTCTCTGTTTAAGGCTGAGCACATAGTAGGCACTTAATAAAATGGAGCCGTATCTCTACATTTTCAGACATATGACTATCTTGTGAAGCAGTGAATTTCCCGTCACTGAAAGTACTGAAGCAAAGAGGTGTCATTCAGAGGACCCGTACAGTGAGAGGGGGCGTAGACAAGAGGCCTCCGAGGCCTCCTTTAAGATTTTTCTGATTCTCTGAGACAGATGTAATCAGCAGAGGGTAGGCCCTGGGTGCTGCCTGAGTCTGACATTCCTCTGTCTTTCTCTGGGGATTGAAGGACCTTGGGTGAGATGCTCTGATTGAGTCACTGTTTATCTATCATTTCATTTAATTAAAAGCCAGGGGCTGGTTTGTAGGCAGGAATTAAGGTCTGTGTGTAAATATTTTCCCCTTGGAGCCATAACTCTTGGAAAACTGGAAAGCAATGGCACATTGACCCCCGTCTGCTGTCTTATCTGGTCTCCCAGCTGAGACAGAATTCTCCTGTTAGAATGATGCTGGCCCCTCCATTGTATGAGGACTGATTGATGGCAGGACAGTGGGGCCATGAGGAGTGCCGTTAGTATTCTCGGGCCCTTTACCCAGGCTTCCTTGCCTGTCTCCCAAATCAGCCACTCCCACTTCCCTTGACCTTGAAATTATAATAAATACATTTTCCTTAGTTTATTAAAAAATGTAAATGTCTCATATTTTAATAATGAAGTATGGGACTATCTTCCATAATATTGTGCTGAGAGGCAGCTTGGTCTTATGGAAAGAACATGGGATTGAGAATCCAGTGATGAGGGCTGGGATCTCTCATTGAGTTGCTTGTGACATTGAGCAAGTTAGCTCACCTCACTAAGCCTCAGCTTTCTTCTCTGTGTGGTGAGAAGATTGGCCTAGATGGTAAAGTCCCTTCTAGCTTTGATATTCTATGTTCTGTGTTCTAAGGTTCTGATATTCTATGTTCTATGATTTAAAAAATGATTTGTTTTTAATTTTCAACATTCACTTCCATAAGATTTTGAGTTCTAAATTTTCTCCTCTTCCCTATAATGTTGTGTGATCTCATACAGGCTGTATATGTACAATTACATTAAACATCAGCTGGGTTATAAGGAAGAATTAGAATCAAAGGGAAAAGTTACAAGAAAGAAGAAACAAAAACAACAAAAAAAAGAGCGAATAGTCTGCTTCAATCTGCATTCAGACTCCAGAGTCTGAATCTCTGGATGTGAATGGCATTATCCGTCATGAATCTTGTGGAATTGTGAGATCCTTGCGTTGCTGAGAAGAGCCAAGTCTACCAAAGTTGGTCATCTCACAATGCTGCTGTTACTGGTTCACCCCCACCATTTTCACAACCTTCTTTTTTCATGATTTCTTTGACCCTTCAGACCTGCCCTCTCCATTCACATAATCTGATGTCAGCTGGATAAGTGTGTTTGGGGGAGGGTGGAGGTGAAGGTGAAGGTGAAGGGAGCCTGAAGATCTGGTGTGATTGTCTCGTCTCCCTGGAAGTCAGTACCTTTTGTTAAACAAATGCAGTCCAGTAGGGATGTACTTTGCTGAACACCAATTGAATGATTTTAGCTTTGTTGTGCTTTGCTGTGGGTGGGATGGGGTAAGAGACCAGGCTTGGAGAGGAGCTGGGTGAGGTGTGACCTTGGGGAACTCACACTGCCCTGGGAGAGATAGGACATATGCACAGGTTTTGCCAGTGACAAGCAGAGGAATCACGTAGTCATCGGTGAGATGGGGTCTAAGGCCTATAGGAATCCAGAGTATGGAGAAATGGGTTTGGGCAGGGACAATGGGAAAGATTTGAATGAGGTAGAATGGATTCAGGGCCTGGAAGAATAGGAAGAATTTGAATGAAGGGAGTATAAGTCAACAAAGGAGAACAGCAGACCTAAAGCCTCTCAAACACAGGACAGAAACAGGGACTCGGTGAGATCTTCTCCTGTTGAAGTCTTCAGTAGCCTTATTTCTGTGCCCAACAGTTAACCGTGAACTCATTCTGAAGGCCAGTATGAACAAACAACTGGTGGTGCATGGCAACACGGAGAGAAATGTTGCTGTCCTGCGGCTCTATCCTGGGATTACTGCAGCCATGGTAGGCACAGCGTTGGGGCTTGGGAGGGTGCCTGAACTTCTGGGATGAGCAGGTTAAACCTCATCCAAATGGATGTCATTATTGGTCTGCCTTCTTTTAAGCAAGAACAATAATCAGAATATAGGATGTCAAGAGGAAGCCAGAAGTGGTGGATTGAGAGTTCAAATCTCACCTTAGTCAATCTCCCATTGGTTTTGTGACCTTGGGCAATTTACTTAACCTCTCAGTGTCCCAGAGCTCTCTTAGCAATCATGACTAGTAGAACAATAGCCATCTACATTGGTGTTGGGCATTTCTTCACTAGGAGTTCTCTACGCTGATAAAAATCAAGAGTTTTGCTTAAAAAACAAAAGTCAGAGTTGGAAGTTAGAATCATGGTCTACCCTTATTGAATCTCTACTTCCTTCCTCACTAGATCTGTTCCAAACCTTTTCTTCTCAATAGTTTTAGAATAAGAGGCACTGGATTAAAATCCTAGCTGTGCTGCTTTACTGCCTGTGTGACCTTGGGCTAGTCACATAACTTGTCTTGGCCTCAGTTTATAAAAATGGGGGGACTGGTCTTGATGACTTTTAAGGTACTTTGCAGTGCATTTATGATCCTGTGAACTTTGCTGACCCTTCTCCAACCCACACTTAAATGGAGTTGGCTCCTGCTGCCCTGAAAAGATGCAGAGCATCTGATCCAAACTCCCTTCTCCATCATCTCCCATGCCTCAAAGCTTAGTAGTCTAGTTCTCCATCTTCTCCTGTCCTTTGGCTATAGAAGAAGTGGTATCCCTCCTCCTCATTTGGCCGGATCTCACTATCCTCTCCCTGGGTCTTGCTCTGCTCTTTGCCAGTCTCAGTCACCCCAATGACTTCAGCTGCTTCCTCTGGACCAATGCTGCCTTGTCTTTGTTTCCACTCCCAATTTCTTGTCTGAGCTCTGTCTGTCTACAGGTCACCTTCACCTGGATGTCCCATGAGTGCCTCAACTGTCCCCCTAAAGCTGCTGAAACAATTCAGTAACAACAACCTCAGAGTTACAAACATGGGAACCTGTGTGAACGGAAGGACCACAAACAGAAGCAACGTTTGCCATCAGAAGAAAAGCACCCCGTTTGGGGTTTTGTTGGCAAAGTGGTTTGCCATTTCCTTCTCCAACTCATTTTATAGATGAGGAAATGGAGGCAAACAGAGTTCAGTGACTTGTCCAGAGTCACACAGCTAATGAGTGTGAGGCCAGATTTGAACTCAGGTCCTCTAGACTCGAGCCAGCACTCTTCACTGGCCACTTAGCTGCCCAAACTCTGAGGTTACCTTTGACTCTTTTCTTTACCTCGTCTTTCCCATCAATTTCCAAGACCCTTGAGTTATCTCTTTAGTTTCTCTCAAATCCACACCCTTCCTTCCATTCCTTCTGCCCTCACCCTAACAGAAGCTCTTGCTACCACCTACCTAGACTATCATGATCATTTTCTTAAATGTCTTTCCTCCCTTGTTTTCTCCCCCTTTCCAATCCATCCTTTTTCCTACTGTCAGAATGATATTTCTTACACATAAATCTGGCCATATCACTCCTGCTCAAATCTCCAGTGGCTCCCTATTGCCTACTGAGTAAGATTTATACTCCTCTGTACAGCATTCAAGGCTTTACATCTGACACCAGCTTCCCTTTCCAACCTTGTGTTATAAGACGACCTTCCGCACACCCTTGTGTACTATTTTCTCTCTTCCAGGGAGACGCTGCACTCTCCTGCTCTTGCCCCTTTGGTCTTGTTATTCTTTATGTTGAGAATGTCCTCAATCTCTATTTGCCCATTGAATTACAACTCATTCTTTGTAGACCAATTCAAATGCTGCTGCTTCCGGGAAACCTTCCCTGACTGGTAATTCACTTCCTCAGGCTTCACATGGCACTTTGTTTCATAATTCTCTTTACTACATTTACTACAGGATATTGTATGCTGTGGCAATCTGTGGTTGTATTTTATCTTTATACTAGACTATAAGCTCCCTGAGGGCATGGACCATGTCTTTTCAAAATGTTAAATGAACAAAAAAGTATTTATCAAGAGCTTACTACATAGTGGGGATACAAAGAGGAAAACTAGGACTCGCTCTGCTCTAAGGAATTCATCCTCTAATTGAAAGAGACAACACATTTTTAAAAGTTCAGTTTCAGGGGCAGTTGGATGGTGCAATGAATAGAGCACTGACCCTAGACTCAGGAGGATCTGAGTTCAAATCCAGCTTCAAACACTTGACACACTTACTAGCTGTATGGCCTTGGGCAAGTCACTCAACCCCAATTGCCTTGCCTTCCCCCCTCCAAGAAAAAAAAAAGACTAAAAAAAAGTTCAGTTGCTGAGCAGATGGATATGGGCCTGATGCCTGGAGGACCTTAGGAAGAAGTGGCTGGTCGAGTGGCAAGGCCTTAGGATTCTCCATCTGATCTGAAGCAGTAGAATTGTTGACTCCTATCTCCTCTAGGCTGTGAAGAAACCTGGGTGAAAGGGGAGGGTAGGGGGGGAAGGGCCACCTTACACCTAGCTATCTATCTTGGATGGGTTTTGGGAGACCTGGACCATGGAGAGGGGTGAGAGGAGAAAAGGGTGCTCCTAAGGGTGATTTTTTTTTTTTGTTTTTTACATTATCTTCATTTCTAAGTATATCCGTTCCCTTCACCTACCCAGCAAGCTATCCTGTGTAACAAGGAATAAAAAAGAAAAGACTGGAGGGAGGAGAGTCAGCAGAACTAACCAACACATCCATCAAATCTGACAGTATATACAATGTTCTCCTCCAATTATCATCAGCTTCTCCAAAGGAGGGAGGATGGTTCATTCTCTCAACTCCTCTCTAGGGCCAAACTTGTAGCCACTTCCCAGAACAGATGATTAATAAGTAAGTACAGAATGAATGAACAGGTCATAGAATCTTAGAACTGGAAGGGACCTTAGAGCCAGTGTAATCCAACTTCCTCACATGACAGAAGGGGATCTTGAGACTGAGCTGGAGTAGTGACTTGGAGACACGGTGACTTAGGGGCTGAGCTGGGCATCATAGTCATAACATGTTAGGTCCCATTCCCTTATTTTGCAGATGGAAAACTGAGTCCTAAAAAGGAAAAGGGACTTTCCCATGGTCACAGAGTGAGTTGGTGGTAGAGCCAGACTTAGAATTTATACATTTTAAGCTAGTTAATTTGTAGTCTTATTAGCTTTCAGATTTTAAAAATTCAGGCTGGGGTGAGACAGGGAAAGGTAAGATTGTTTTTTTAAGTTTACCAACGGATTCACCATTTGGCTTATTTAATAGATTGTCTCCCAGGTGCATTAAAATAAAGCTAAATTATGAAAGGTTGATTTATATAGAACTTTGAGGGAGTTAGGTAAAGCTTGATAAGTATGTATTGCCAAATCTCCCTGAAATCAAATGATTTGTGAGTCCTAACAATGACTCAAACTGAGTCTAAAATAACATAATTCCATGCCAACAGAAAGATTTCAAGCCCTAGGAGCAGAGAAATGGGTATATTTATCCTTTTGGGCCTTGGTGCAGGATTTCAATGACTACTTTGAAGATTAATTAAGATATCCTCTTCCCTAACTGAAGCATATTCCTGTACGTGATAACTAGTTGCAGAGTGACCTTAGGCAAAGTCATTACCTGTGTCTAGGCTTAGATTTATATAAAAGGCAGAGGAATAGTGGACAGACTTTGGAGTCAGAGGATTTATTAACCATGTGACCTTTGGCAAGTCACATAACCTCTCTGGGCCTCAGTTTTCCTAACTGTAAAATGAGAAGTTTGGACTAGAGGCCCCTCCACCTCTAGCCTATGAGTTACTTATTGTTAAAGATCCTTAATCAGAGGGTGTGTTACCACTTGTCAGGATTTGTGCTGAGACAGTTCTTCTTTTGCCAGAGAGTTGGACTAGATACCCTCGGAGATTCCTTCTTGAACCAATATTTTAAGATTCCATGATTCTGGGCCAGCTAGGTGGCACAGTGAATAGAGCACTGGCCCTGGAGTTCAAATGTGACCTCAGACACTTAACACTTACTAGCCATGTGACCTTGGGCAAGTCACTTAACCCCAATTGCCCTATTTTTCCCCCTCCAAAAAGCAAAAAAATAAAAATAAAAAAGATTGCACAATTCTGTCTCTTTGATCCCCAAAAATCACACACTGACTGCCACGTGAACTAGATCTTCTAATACAAACAGACACATCTGACTTTAGATGCATCCCTGATACTTGTTAAACTTGTAATGGGAATATGATGCAGGAAGTTTGTATCTCATTCAAAAGAAACAGTATAGGGAGTCCCCCAAGTCTGGACACGTCGGAAATCTCATTAACTATACATATTTTCAAGAAATGAAATGAATGAAATATTCAACCACTTTTTATTTAATTAGCATAAATTTTAGCCATGACAATTTCATATGGAATAAAAGCTTTCATTAGCTATTGGGGACTATTTTCCATATTAATGAGATTAATTTAATTTAATTAATTACTGAGATTTCCTATGTGTCTCCTAGGTCTTCCTATGAAATCTCATTTATGCTAATGAAATAAAATGTTGAAAATTTCATTTCATAGTTAATGAGATTTTCTATGTGTCCAGACTTTAGGGACACCCTGTAGCTAAGGGATTAGTACAGTAACATTCTATTCAATGACCACATCAAGTAACCCCACTAAAGGCATGAATACATTAGAGTATTGCGTGGGGGGACGTCCAGGGCCAGAGAAAGCATTTGGGTGAATATCAGTGGAGTAAGAAATGACTTAACTTCCCTGGGCCTCAGTTTCTTCAATTGTCAAATGAGGGGAATGGAATAGCTGGCCTCTGAAGTGCTGTCTAGCTCTAGAACTATGGTCGCATTTACATGGCCTGGTCTGGCAGCATGCTATTGTAGTGATGGAGGACTGCAATTATCTGGATATTTGTTAGTTCTCTCTCTCTCTCTCTTTCTCTCTGTCTCTCATTCTTTCTCTCTGTCTTTGTCTCTGTCTCTCTCTCCAAAAAGCAAAGCAGCTAAAAATTTCTTGCTTTGCCTTAAGTATAATTTCATCTTTCAGAAAGTAGAGATAAACTTCTCTCTTGGACATGATTCTTATGAACAAGGAAGAGCTAGACTTTGAGGTAGAAATGATGCAAACTTCGTGGGGGAGGAACGTATTGATTCCATATGATAATTTATGATAAACAAGGAAATGAAAGCTATTCCTAGCCTGACATGTACCATAGACTTTTGAAGAATAGATTTCAAAGAGTTCAGAGACAAGACTAGAGGGAGAAGTCTCTTATCTTCCTGGAGAATGTATTAAAGACAAGACACAACCTCTCAAGGTTTGTTTATTTGTGCAGAAATATTACCAGAAGGAAATTTAAAAATGTTGCCAGTAATTATGCAGTGTTGGGCAAGAAGCTGAAAACATAAGAGTACAGGTTATGTTTTCTTAACCACTGCCCACTGAAGACAAAGGCTGGAGAAGAGAAAAATTAATTAGGGAAGTGAACAGCTGGCTTAGAACATGATGTCTGGTAATGGGATTTGGATTTCTGGATCATAGCATAAAATATGTGGATGACAGTTTTCTGGACAGAGATGGAGTAAACCTAGCAAAGATTGGTAAGAATGTGTTTGCAAATTTAACTAATAGGACTTAACTAAAAGGGATGGGGGAGGGAGAGAAAACTGTGTATGTTTATCTCCCACATTAGACACCAGAGAGAGTAGGTACAATAAAGGCAAAAGAATAGTAGCTGAGACACCCAGAAGTTCACAGGAGAAAAAATCCAAGAAAGGAACCAGGAAGAAAACTCATGGTCTCAAATATAATGCCCAGAGTTTAGACCACAAGCAAGAAGTAAAGCTTCTAAAGAACCAGAGAGGGAAATGGAACCTCATAGGTATTCACTGGAACTTGTCAACAGGCAAGGGCTAAATTTAGTAATGATAGATGTCAAGTCTTGCATTTTGGTACCAAAAAACCTATCTCAAAAGCACATTATGGGGGAGACAGGATAGTTTTTGTGAAAAGGATCTGAGGAGTTTATGGGACTATGCGCTCAACATGAGTCAGCCAATGTGATAGGGAAGCCATAAAACCTGAAGCAACCTTGGGCTGCATTAAGAGGGGCATGGTTTCTAGGAATATGGAGATGACAATCCCACTGTACTCTGCTCTTATGAGGTCCCATCTGGAATGCTGTATTCAGCTCTGGTCATTGCAGTTTATGAAGGACTTTGATAAACTGGGTAGTATCCAGAAGAGGTCAATCAGAGACTTAATCAGGAACTGAAGACATGAAGTATGGGACATAGTATTTGTACTCAGTATTTTTGCTTTTTAAAAAATTTTTCCAATGAATAATAATCCATTTTTACTCTTCCTCCCACAATTCAAAGAGAAAAGAAAAATGCATGTAGACAACATGCATAGTCAAGTAAAATGAATTCTTGCATTGGCCATATCCAAAAAAATATGTCTCAGCCTTTACCCCAAGTTCACCTTTCTGTTGGGAGAGCTTGCCTTTCGGCATGCTTCATCATTAGTCTTCTGGAATCTTGGTTGTTGATTGTGTTGACTTGAGTTCTTGAGTCTTTCACAGTTATTTGTCTTTAAAATACTTGCAGTGAATACAGCACCAGCCCTAGAGTCAGGAGGACCTGAGTTCAAATGTGGTCTCAGACATTTAACACTCACTAGCCATGTGACCTTGGGCAAGTCACTTAACCCCAACTGTCCCCCCAAAAGCAAAAAAACCAATAAAATAAAATTAAAAAATAATAAAATGCTTTTTCATTTAATTTCATTTTAATTGTAAATTTTTATTTAATTTCACTTAATTTGTATAGTTCTCAGGATACTTCCTCTGCCAATGAAGACTGGCACCTTCTCTGTAGGGCAGAGTCATAGAGAGCTGTCTAGTACACTGAGAAGTTAAGTTACTTGCCAGATCACACAACCAATGTATGTTAGATGCAGGACTTGAACCCAGTTCTTTTTCTTTTCTAGGGAGAATTCTGTTTGGATAACAGAACCAAAAAGGCAAATAAGTGAATTGAAACCCAAGATAAGTATGGAGATAAAAGAGAGTAAATTCCAGTGACAAGGCTGAGTAAGCTAAGTTCCAGGGTGCTGAAAGAACTGGTAGATGTAATTGCTGGGCATTTGACAATGATCTTTGAAAGAGTGTGTACAAACGAATAGATGTCATAGGAATGAAGAAATATATGTGAGATAATTTCCCCAAAAGATAGGGAGAAAATTGAGTAAGCTAATTATACCAAGTATGTTTGGCTTCAAGTCTTGGCACAATTCTAGAACTAATTTTAAAGTAATAGTGCCCATCTCAAAAAATAAGCTATGGGTACAAAGCCCAGCATGGGTTTATGAAGACTATGGCAAACTGACCTCACATCCTTTTCTTGTCGCAGTTACCACACTGGCAGATTGGGACAGTGCTGTAGATGCAGTTTAACTAATTGGGGTTAGCTATCAAAACATTTGACAAGAGTTGTGTGCTGACTCTGCACATGATAGGAGATGTGGACTCCATAGCGCCACATACAGTTGGGTGGTTTTAGAGCTGTTCAGTTGACAGGACTGGAAGAATTGTCATCAGTGTTTCATTATCTTCTAGAGGAAAGGCCTCCAGTGGAGCTCCTTTGGGATCTGTGCTTGGCCCTGGGATGCTGTTTAGTCATTTCATTAGTGACTTGGAGAAAACCATAGCTCAGATGCCTGTCAGATATAGAGATGACACAAACCTGGGAGGGAGTGCTGATACTGGGTGACAGTCAGGATTTAAAAAGAGATGGAAAGGTGAGAGGGTTGGGCGAAATCTAATGAAAGAAAGTCAGTTGGGTTAAACATAAGGTTGGTCATGCTGGTTCAAAAACTCAGCTTCCCTAGGACAATATAAGTGAGCTACATCCATGTAGGAGAAGGTCTAGGCTTTTTTTCTTTTTTAGTAGACTACAAGTTCATTGTGGCCCTGAACTACTGGAAATTGGGCCCATTAATAGAGACAAAGTGTTCATATAGATTGCTCAGCTCTCCCCTGGTTCAGCCTATATTTAGAGTACCGTGTGTGTGGGTGCCATTCTTTAGGACAATGACGAGCAAGAGCTTGTCCAGAGAAGGGCAGCTAGTGTGGAGAAGGGGGCTGGAGAGTATTCAGATCTATTCAATTCAACAGGCAGTTAATGGAGATTGTTGGAAGGAGCTGGGGATGTTTAGCCTGGAGAAGGCTTTGGAGACACATGAGTGCTGTCTTCAAGTTTTTGAAGGCTTGCCATGGAAAAGAGGGATTAGATTTGTTCTTTTTGGTCCCAAAAGATCTGAATTAAGAGCAACAGGGGGGAGGAATAGTTGTAGAAAGGTGGATTTAAGCTTGATATAAGGAAAAAGCTCCTACCAATTAGAGCTGTCCAAAAATGAGATTGGCTGCCTTAGGAAGCATGTGTTTCTCCTCACTTAGGGTTGAAGATCTCTCTTGAGGAAGGCTGTACAATCACTTGCTGGGATTTATGTAGGGGAAATCTTGGTCAGGTACATACTGGACTAGAGGGCTTCAGAGATCCCTTTGCCACTTGTTCTGTGAAACTCTGAAATCTGCCCCTCTCCCCGAAAGAGTCATTCCTAAAATGGTTTGATCAAAGATAGCAGCTTTATGGGAATCAGTTTGTGATGACCCAGGGGTACAAGGCTGGTTTGGAAGTCTGTGATGGTTAAAGCAAACAGATCTGTCTCAGAAATCAATCAGTCCTGCCTTGTGTATGAGAATCCTTTTGAGTCAAGTCTAGGCAAATGGGAAGATAGTGAGGGAGATAGATCAATAATAAACTCTCCCTGTTCACAAACCAGAACTCTTCAGGGCACAGAAGGAGACAGGGAACCTAAGTATTATTATCCCCATTGTACAGATGAAGAAAATGAGTCTCAGAGCAATTAAGGGCTTCCCCCTGGCCATATAGCTAACGAAGATTGCCCTGAGCTAGGAATCCAGCCCATACCTCTCCTGATTCCAATTCTGGTGTCCTCATTATGCCACATTGTCCTTCATGGAGCAAGAGGTGTCATAGGCTGGATGGTGACTGTAGAATATGGGATGTCAGAACCACCCCACTGGGGGGGCTCTTTAGATCACTGACCATAGAATGACAGAACAGGACAGTATCCTAGATAAAGGTTTCTTAGCCTAGGGTCGTGAACTTGATTTTAAAAATGAGTAGATCACTGCATTTCAGTATAATTGATTTCCTTTGCAATCCTATATGTTTTATTTTATTAGGCATTTAAAAACAGAATTCTGAGAAAAGGTCCATAGGCTTCATCAGACTGCCAAAGGGGCCCAGGACACAAAAAAGGTGAAGGATCCTTGGACTGGAATAATCACAGAACACAGAGTAATTAAGGTGCGAAGGGCCTAGGAGATCATCAAGGTTAACTGCCTGATTTTACACTGTGGGGGAAAAAAAACCAAACCACCATTCAGGTATCTTCCTATCAATGAAGTGCTATTTCTCAGGTGAAAAATAAAAGTCTACTTATGGTTCCTTAATTAAATAAATTGTCCCTGGAATGTGATGCTTCCCAAGGTTCAAGCAGGCTAAGGGATTAAAAGGACTGTTTACTGAGGCTGGCAGCTCTGGCCACCCAGGCGAGAGGCCCGGGTTCTCCAGGGGCCAACCTAGGGAGCTTACACCGTTCCGCTGATGAATATTTCTGTGTTCCTGCGTGTGGATTTATGGCTCATAAAAATATGTGCTGTCAGACTGAGCCCTGCAGAGCTTATCTGAGGTCGTTCAGCAGTAGCAGGCCTGTCCCCCTCCAGGTTATTTTAATCACCGGGTTTTGCTGGGGGAGTGAGGGCTCCTGTTCTCAAAGGAGATATCAGTTTATAAATATGTCACCCTGGTAGCTGATGAGTTTAACAAACAGGGACACAGGGGTGAATGATCATAGATGTAGAACTGGGAGGGTCCTTAGAGGTCACTGAGCCTACAATTTGGAGCCGTGGAATCAAAGGCCTGGGAAGGAACAGTGACTTGTTCAATGTCACACAGGTCGTAAAAAATCAGCGGCAGAGCTGTGGTTGAAACCCAAGTCCTCTGACTTCCAATCCAACACTTGCTCTTCTCTGCCAAGCTCTCTCCTACATGGTCTGTTTTGGACATTCTAAAGGGAACTTGTATAATTCTATGAGGAGGCAGCACAGAATAGTGGAGAGAATGGTCAGGAGATATGTGTTTGGGGACTGACTTTCATGCTTACTGGCTATGTGACTCTAGTTCAGTGGTTCTCAACCTTCCTAATGCCGTGGCCCTTTAATACTCTTATGTGGGTGTATCTGCATATGGGTGGACTTGCCTGGAGATGGATAGAGGAGCGGTGTCTCGGTTCCTAAGACCATCGGAAATACGTGTTTTCCAATGGTCTTAGGCGACCCTGCTGGATTCCCAAAGGGGTTGCGACCCACAGGTTGAGAACTGCTGCTCTAGATAAATAACTTCCCTTATCTCTGCATCAGTTTCTTTTTTTTAAAATTTATTTTATTTACTTTTAGTTTACAAGATTCAATTCCACAATCCCTTGAGTTTCAAATTTTCTCCTCTCCCTCTCCCCTCCCCCCCCCC
>CM053585.1:314177629-314207927 GCA_028646515.1 Pseudochirops corinnae | reverse complement strand
ATATATTTATAACATTTGATTATAGAACTTTAGATTCTAGATTCTTTCTAGAATTCTTTCTCCCTCGTCACCCACCCCCACTGGAAGGACAAGCAATCAAATACAGGCTTTACATGTGTAATTATGCAGAACCTCTCCACAGTGGGCATATTGTGAGAGTCT
This sequence comes from Pseudochirops corinnae, assembly GCA_028646515.1. Classification (NCBI taxonomy): domain Eukaryota; kingdom Metazoa; phylum Chordata; class Mammalia; order Diprotodontia; family Pseudocheiridae; genus Pseudochirops; species Pseudochirops corinnae. Next base: position 314,207,765 of record CM053585.1, on the reverse strand, counting down.
GATTACATGTCCCTTCTTCCTATCCCTCCCCCCCCAGCCACTCTCTACCCTGTCCCCGTCCCTGTCCCTCTACAGAAGTGTGAACTTTCATCAGCCTTCCCCCCAACCCTGCCCTCCCCTCCATCACCCCACCTCTCATCCCCCTTCCCCCTATTCTTCTACATGGCAAGATGCCCAGTTTAGAGTTTATGTCATTCCTTCCCTAAGCCAGGGGAACTCTTTATACTGATGAATATGTACACAAACACACACATGTATACACATGCACAAATTTACATATGCATGCCAAGGAATCGATGACCTGTTCCTCACATGACCTGTTCCTCACACGTTTGTAGATGTATGCAAATGCACACGTGTAGATATAAGCCCATATGCCACACACATAAATATAGATTGGATTGTGGGTATATATCTGTACACACACACACACACACACACACACACATACATGTATGTATATAAAGACCAGATTATGGGTTCATCAGTGTAAGGACTTTCCAGCAGCCATACATGTGTATGTACATGTATATGTTTATGTAGATGTATGTATATTGCGGATGCCTTAAAAGTATGCGTGTATATCTTTCTCTTGTTTTTTTTGATATATTGTCTTGTTTTTTAAATATATCCATCCCACTTCCTCAGCCTAGTGAGCTGACTCTTGTAAGCATAATGAAAAGAGAAAAATTCAGCAAGGCAGCATGTCATCTGTATCTGGTAACAGACACAGTAACAGATGCCTGCAGTACCCAGCTGCAAAAGAGGGAGGAAATTGTCTCAACTCTTCCTCAGGCCCCAGCTTGGCCATTATAATTGCGTGTATAGCTTTTTAAAGCAATTTTATTTTATATCTATTCCCTCCCTGGTCCTTACAACAGTACCGTGAAGGAGGCAGGATGGGCATTATTATTATCTATCGTTATCATCTTCATTGCCATTTAATGGAGGAGGAAACTGAGGCCCACTGGGTCCTTCCAGATTACACACCACATCAGCGACCAGGGTGAACATAGAAAGCTGGTCTCCTGACTCATCCCCTGGGCCCCTCACACTAGATCTCATGTTAACGTTCTTGTTTTCTCTTTTGGTGTTATTCGTGGCTCATGCTGGCCTCTCTCCTGTTAGGTGAGGGCCTTTGTACAGCCCCCCATGAAGGGGGTGGTGATGGAGACTTTTGGCACAGGCAACGGACCGACCAACCCTGACCTGCTTCAGGAGCTGAAGAAGGCCACAGAGACAGGAATGGTCATTGTCAATTGTACCCACTGCTTACAGGGCTCTGTGACCTCGGACTATGCAACTGGCATGGTGAGGGCGGGCTGGGTTGGGGGTAGAGCCAGCACTGCTTGTATTTGTATGATCTGCCCAGAGCCATGATCTAGGGACTGGGCAGCTGGCTCAGAAATATTTCCTATGAGTCTGAAGTCAAATTAGGCTCAGGAAAGGATCTATTGACATACTTGTGGAATGCCAGAATGAGAAGCTCTCTTAGAACATAGAACATTAGAATACTTTTAAAAGTGAAAGGTAAGTGTTTCTTACATTATAAAGAGGAGTATAGGGCAATGAGGCAGTCTGGAAGTCTTCTATTCATTCGCTATGTTGGTAACCAAAGCTGAATGTTAACACTGAAGATCTTTACAGAGCTAAACTTTTCTCTCTCTCTATTATATATGTGTGTGTGTGTGTGTGTGTGTGTGTGTGTGTGTGTGTGTGTGTGTGTGTGTGTGTGTATATGTAGCCACTCATCATTTAGAACAGAAAACATGGAATATCAGATCTAGAAGGGAATTTAGGGGTCATTAAGTCCAATTTCCTCATTTTCCAGATGAGGAAACTGAGGACAAGAGAGGAGGAAAATGCTTGATTGGGGTCACAGTGTGTTACTGGCAGGGTTAGGATTAGAACCCAGGTTTCCTAACTCAGTCCCTGGCCCTCCTGGCACACCACGACCATCACATAACTCATTCTCTTATTCTTTTCCTATTCGTTGACTCCCCCATCTGCCACCCCACATAACTCTTCCCTTTCTTCTTTCTCAATAACACAGAACCCTCACATCCCCAGTCTGGAGTTTTTGACTGAGTGTGGAGTATTTCTGGCTGGACATTGTTTGGGTGGTAGCTTTCTGTTTCAGCAATGCTGGCATTAGCCATTTGGGCTCTGAGCTGAACCACAGAAAGTTTTTAGGGGTCAGAGGTGAGAAAGTGGGCTGTTGCCAGTCTTAGGGACAAGGGCAGCCTTACGGAGCATGGGACGTCTTTCTAGCCTCATCTCTCCTTGTTCTTTACAGGCTTTATCAGATATCGGCATCATCTCCGGGTATGATATGACATCTGAGGCAGCCTTGGCCAAGCTCTCTTATGTGCTAGGCCGGGATGACCTGAGCCTGGAGGACAAGAAGAAGGTGAATATCCCGTTAGCCCATGGGCTCCCTTGGACATCTGTTTGTGTACACAAGTGTCTGAGGGTGTATGAATTTGAGTGAACTGGTGTCCATATGGATTTGTGATTGAATACATAACTGGATAGGAAAAGCCTACCCAAGCCAAAAAGCACAGGATCTCAGAAGGAATCTCAGAGGTCATCCAGTTCAACCCAAACCTAAACAAGAATTCTCTCTATAACATTCATGACAAGTGGTCATTTGGCCTTTGACTGGATGACTGCTAGTGATTCAAAAATTTTCCTTTAGGATGAGCTTAAAAATACCTATCCACAACATTCCCCTGTTGTTCCCAGTTCTGCTCCCTGGTGTCAATTCTCTATCGGTCAGTAAGGCATTGTGTTAAGTACCTACTACGTACTAGGCCCTGCCCACAGCGTGTGTAGGGGGCATGTATGTTTACGTGTCCCATGTATGTATTTCTCCTTTTGTTTTTGTTATTCCTCTGTATTTGTGAAAGTGTGTTTTATGCAGGTCTCCTTTACGTATTTCTGTGCAGAAATGTTTGGGTGTAAGAAGATCGATCTTATATAGTAGTTATCACTTAAGCTGAGAGGAAGGAAGGGGTTCTATTAGGCACAAATGAAAAGGGGATATATTTCTGGCATGAAGGAAAACTTGCGGAAATGTAAAGAGACTGGAGATGTAATTTGTGGATTTTGGTGGTGTTCAAGCCCAATAAGAACCGAGGATTTAACATGTCAGTCTAAACAGTTAGCACAACCACAGGCGTTCTGTTGGAGTCCAGGATGTGGGGAGGTGATAATGTTGCTGTTCTCTATCTGGATCAGATCACATCTGGAAAATTATGTCCATTTTCTGAATGCCGTATTTTGGGGAAGGATATTTACTGGGAAGATGAGGGGGCTGGAAATAGTGCCCTGTTAGGCAGTGGTTGATGGGACTAGGGATGTTTAGCTTAGAGAAGAGAAAGTTTGGCAGCCAGGGATGCAGAGTGGTAAAGCATTGTTGTCTTTAAGTATCTGAAAGGATGTTGTGTGAAGAAGAATCATACTTATTCTTCTTGCCCGCTGAGGGCAGACCTAGGACCATGGATTGTCTCAGGAGCAAGTTTCAGCTGGGCATAAGGGCAACTGTCCAAAGATGGAATGAACTGAGCTGCTTCTGGAGACAGATGACTCCCCTCATTGCAGCTCTTCCAGCTGAGGCTGGATAAGTGACTCTCACTGGGGTATTGGAGGAGTCATTCCAGTTCAGGTCTGGGTTGGATGAGAAATTTCTAAGATCCTCTGATTCTAGGCAACATTTCCTCCTCTTCAGCTACTGACCAAGAACTTGAGGGGAGAGATGACTTCTCTGCCTAAAGATGTCCAGGTTTCACTTCGGGACAGCAAGTTTGTCCAGCTCATCGCCAACCTCCTCTACTTGAACTGCAGCCAGGTGAGAGCTCATCTGTGACTGGTCCCACAGCTTCATGAAACCTGAGGATCTTACTGACTGTCCTATCCCGCCCACTCCTAGGAACCGAACAACGCTGTCACTCTAGGTTAGAGAGTATTGGCCTTTAACTCTTCCAGTTGTATTGACAATTCACAGTTACTTTGTCATACTAAAAAGCCAGGTGTGGAAAATTCTGGGCAACTCTGAATGGCAGAACCAGGTCTGATTCTTAGTTCTTCTAGCTACTAGCTGTATGACTATGGGCAAGTCTTTCTTCTCTTTGAGTATAGTTTCCTCATCTGTAAAGTAGGGACAATTCTCACTACTTACCTCATACTGTTGTTATGAGGATCTAATGAGAGAATGGGCATTTGCCTTGAAGAACCTCAATGTGCTGTATTATTTTTCTAGACTGTAAGCTCCCTGAGGCAATGCCCTTTTCTTTTGTGAATTTTTCTCTCTCTGGTACCCAGCTCAGTGCTTTGCATGCAGTTAGCCCTTAATAAATGCTTGCTGAATGACATACAATTGAATTCATAGGATTTTAGAGCTGGAAGATATCTTAGAAAGAATCAATATTAACCCCCTCACTGTATAGATGAGGAAACTTGAGGCCCAGAGTTTACCTAAGATCACATATGAAGTTAGTAAGAAGAGAATAAATCTCACATTTCCAACTCGTGGCTTAATTAAAAACATTTTTTTTCTTAAACAAAATTTTAAAACAAGCTGCCTAGCAAAAGAATATGGGTCTTAGGAATGCCCTGTCCTTGAAAAGTTCTGGTGTAGGCTGAAATATGACTGAGCAAGAAGGGGAAGGGATTCCCACAGTGGGATTATGGGAGGCTGTTGGAAAGCCTTGCTTACATTCAGAGTAGAGCAGGTGCAGGTGCTAAGTTGGAATCTTATGGCCTGAATGCATCTAATCCCACTCCAGCAGATGAGAATCTTTTCCTGGCTCGATATTTCTGGTGCCTCACAATGAGAAGACAGATTCTTCTAGATTTCCTCTCCTTCAGCATGTTTTTTTTTTTGTTCAAAAGTAGATGATTTTTTGATGCTTTTTTTCCTTATTTTAGTAACTTTCCACTGCTTCCTCCTTACTCCCACTATAGAATCCTTCCTACCTTATAACAAAGGGAAGCATTTAAAGAAAATAAATCAACACACTGGCCATTCCTCACAAAGCCTGTCTCATTCTGTGCTTTTCTACCTTTCTACTAAGAGGTGGGAGGCCTGCTTTATCATGACCAACTAATCCTAATAATTCACAATTGTTCATTGCATGGTTCAGGGACTGGTGGTAGCTTTTCTCTTTGGTTTTTATTGAAATCATTTCTTTTTACATCACTTTGATTTTTCCTAACTTATCCCTCTCCTTCTCCCCGGCTGTAACAGAGGTTTGACAGTAGCCGCTACCTTGCAGGGTTGCGTGTGGATCAAATGAGATGATATTTGTAAGGCGCTTAGTGTAGTGCCAGGCACAGAGTAGGGGCCATATGAATGCTCGTCCCCTTTAACTGCCCCCAATCCTTTTGTAACAAAGAATAAAAAATAAAGTGGAAGAACCGTTCAACAAAACTATTCAAAACATCTAATGTCTTTCAGAGGCATTTTCCTTGACACTATGGTGGTCATAGAGTAAGTCCTCCTGGTTTAGCTCATGTCGCTCTGGGTCAGTTCGTACAAGTCTTCCCAGATTGTCCTGAATCACCCATTTCTTACTATGCAAGAATAATTCCTTCCATTCACATAGCAGGATTTGTCCAGTCATTTCCTTATTTGATGGATACCTACTTTGTTTCCCATTTTTTGCTATCACAAAGACTATTGCTATAAATGAATATTTTTGCATACACGGACTCTTCCTTTCACTCTTTTTCTTTCCTTGCAATAGAGACTCTAATTCAGTTTCTCAGCTGAACCAGTTTTCTGAAATCATGGGATATGCATATTGAGCATAGTAAGCTAAACCTTAAAAAAGAATCTTAGAATGTCAACTCTGTAAGTGACCTTAAACATTGCCTAGTCTGATGGTGTCAAACTCAGATAGAACCAGATCCCTGAAAGGCTCATGTTGACTTAGAAAACCACAAATTAACATTATCTGTGTTGTATTATATTTTTACTTATTTTGTTAAACATTTTTCAGTTGTACTTTAATCTGGTTTGGGCAGCACTTGTGAGTTTTATGGACCTTGAGTTTGACACCTGATTGAGTCTAGTTCCCTCATTTTACAGATGAGGAAACTAAGTCCCATGGTAGGGGCAAGAACTTCGTTTAGTCACATAATGAGTCAATGATACAACTGGGACTAGGACTCAAGCATTTGAATTTTCCTTGGGATATATAAGCCACGGCTCATCATGCTATGCCCACCCTATCCCTTCCCTATCTAGATATTTGAAAAGAGACTATGGGACAGGCGATTTAGAGCAAGCAATCCTGAATCCTCTGGATTATCGGCTCAGTCCTTCACCCCCATTTTTTCTGGTTGGATAAGACTCTTGTCATTGAGCTTTCTTCTTGCTCTACTCTTTGGTGATGAATGAATGAATGACAAAAGCATTATGAGGCGATTATTCAGATCTGAACACTGCCAAGTACTGGGAATACAAATGGGAAGTGACAAGTCCTGATGGTTTTTACCCAGCTCATATTCTGAGAAAAGGAGACGAATACATTTACGTGATTTGAACCACTTCCAGATTGAGTGCTCAGGATCACAGGAGGAAGGCTTTGCCTTTTTGGGTAAACCTTTGCAGGACTTCCCTAGAACTGTGGAAAGTGTGCTGGTTTTGGGATCAGAGGACCTAAACTCAAATCCTGATGCTACCACTTAGTACTTCTGTGGCTTTTGGCACACCAGTTCTGCTCTCAGGGCCCTTTGTAAGATGAAGGGTTGGACTAGCTTGCTAGGAGCACTCCTAGGTCCCCTTCTGGCTCCATATCTCTGATCCTTCTATGGATGAATGTGTGTTATTACCAAGAACATTTTGACAAATTTAATTGATATAGATTCTTTGCAGCTGTTGCTTTGGAAATGTCCTTGCCATTAAAGCAGTGGTTCTCAACCTTCCTAATGCCGTGACCCTTTAATACTCGTATGTGGGTGGACCCGCCTGGAGACAGATAGAGGAGCGGAGTCTCAGTTCCTAAGACCATTGGAAATATGTGTTTTCTGATGGTCTTAGGCTATCCCTGTGAACCCTGTGAAAGGGTGGTTCGACCCCCAAAGGGGTTGTGACCCAGAGGTTGAGAACCACTGCATTAAGGATTGTTTTATGCTTTGTTTTTGTGTCCCCAGCACCTGGCACAGTGTCTGACACATAGTAGGTAGCCCATAAATGCTTGCTGATATTCCCTCTCACACACACATTTATTTGTTCATATATACTAGATGTCCCCCAAAATCTTTGTAACACGAGGTTGATGGTGGGCCTGCCAACCAAGGGCTCCCTCGGTGTTAATTGATGCTTGTTTGTGGAAGATTGTCAGATGAAAGATGCCATTGATGTCTACTGTGTTATTATGGCTTCAGTTATTAGCTACTCTTTAATAGAGAGTGGGACTCATGATGCTTTCATTAGCTTTGTAATCAGGGCTAGGTTATGGGAGTTTGATGCAGGTGGCTGAGGCCAGTGAGTGGGCAAGGACCTGTGCTGGTCTGTATTATAGCATCTTGTTTCCTGTATTTGCTCCCACATTCCCACAACAGAATCTAAGATGTGGCCAGTGAAGTCTCTGACCACAGACTGTCACAGTTGAAAGGCACCTCCAAGGCCATCTCAACTAGTTCCACCCATAACTGAAAAAAAAATTTGATGACTGGGCAGCCAGTCTCTGCTTGAGGTCTCCTCGGAGGGGAAATCCTGCTGCCTCCCAAGGCAGCCCATCCAGCTGTGGGATAGCTCTCATTGTTCAGAAGTTCTTCCTGACATGAAGCCTCAGTTTTTCTCTTTCCAACTTTGAACCACCGTCACTAGTTCTGCTCATTGAGACCAAGCAGAACAGGTCAGAGCCCTTTTTCAAGGCCAGCATATTCCCCCTTAGTCGTTATTTTTCCAGATCAAATATCCCCAGTCATTTCTATTTAAAAAAAAAAATTTTTTTTGGAGGGAGGAAGGCAGGGCAATTGGGGTTAAGTGACTTGCCCAAGGTCACACAGCTGGTGTCAAGTGTCTGAAGCCAGATTTGAACTCAGGTCCTCCTGACTCAAGGACCAGTGTTCTATTTACTACGCCACCTAATTGCCCCTCAGTCATTTTTATAGATTCTCACATGGCCTGTGACTCTTGATGGTGACTCTCCACCATTTTTGTTGCATGTGGGGCTTTGAAGAGCTTCAGGAGTAGCAGATGGGGTGGTTGGCTGTGTGGATTGCTGTTATCATTATTACTTAAAGGGAAGTTTCACAAGGTAGGGGAAAATACCCTGCACATGGGAACCAGAAGACCAGGGTTGGCATTCCAGGTCCTCTTCTTTCTAACTACTGTGCTGGCAAGTCATGTAACCTCCCTGTGCCTCAGTTTCCCCATCTGTAAAAATGCCAATAAAAATAACTTGTATGAAAAAGCAAACTGTATTGTAATACGGATGTGCAGTGTCAGGTACAATCCTCTTTTTTTCTGTTCTACTTTATGTATGGAAACTCACATCTTGTTCAGTGTTGTCCAGTTTAGACTCAAGAGAAATAAAATTTTAAAATGTCCTCGGACATCCTATTATATAATGACATTAAAATGTGCATCGAAGACACATGGGGTTGTTGTGAGAAAAGTGTCAAGGAGCTCTTCAAACATGAAAGGAGTGTGAGTCATTTTGCTGTTTGGTTTATAAAATACTTTACTTTGCCATCTCATTTGGGCGTTTCAGTGGCCCTGTGAGATAACCTTCATAGGGGACACAAGGTTTTGACCAGGCTTTCCGACCATGGAGCCTTTGCTCTTCTTCTTCTCCCAGAGAATGCCAGAGCTATGAGGGAGCTCCTCTAGACCAACCCTCTCATGCTTCAGGTGGAGGAACTGAGGTCCAGGGAAAGGGACATTCTTTCCTAAGGCCACAGAGCAAGGCAATCCCAGAGATGGGATTCAAACACAGGTCTCCAGGTTTCAAGTGCATTGTCTTTCCCACTGCACCACACTGTTGTCTTGTCTTTTTGCTTATCAGGGGTGCTGGGGAAGGGGGAACTGAGCAGTGACTTGGGTCGCAGTGTTGTTTTCCTTCCTAGGACCTTGATGCTGTAAGAGACTCCCTGACTCCTACCTTGGCTTGTGCTGCAGCTCGAATGGGGGACATGGAGGCCCTGGAAGCCATCATTGAACTGGTGAGCCTGCCTGCAGCCTTCAGCTTTTGCTCGCTTTCTGTCCCTATGGGAACCTTCTCTCAGGAACTGAGCATGAAGGCACCTTTAAAGGCAAAGAGGGTAGGACCTGAGAGAATATCTGGTTTGAACTCTTTTATTATGTAATGGGAAGGAAGGGGACTTGTCCAAAGTCACACAGCCAATCAGTGGTAGAGTGGAGAGTAGGCACCAGGCCAGGGGTTTTCTCAGTGTGTCACTGGGAAACCATTGTCATCAATGCATATTTTAAGACCCTGGGATCAATCAACTCGGTCCTTCCAAGAGTTCAAAATCTGGTCATGGTGAGGAAAGGTCACATATACAGACACTTAAGAAGATAACTAACCATCTGAAGCATATAAGGGATTCTAAATGCCCCATGAGTCACCCTACTAGACTGTGAGCTCCATGAGGGTAGGAATTGACTCATCAGATCACATAATCTGAGAATGGAGAGCTGGAAGGAGCTTAGAAGTCCAGACTGTTCCAATGTAGAACAGTCTTTTTGATGGATGGGCTCCCCAAATCCTCTTGATCACTTCCTTAATGGTCAAGACTGTCCAAGAAGGACATGAACAGCCTCAGGAGATTTTCAGATCAAGGCTGGATGACTTGTTGGAGATGTTGGAGAGAGGGGTCTTTGTTTAATAAATGTCAGACAAAATGGTTCATTGAACAAACATTTATCAAGTATTCACTGTGTGCCAGTCCCTGTTGTAGGCTCCAGGCTTTGCTATGGCAGTAGCCTCTCCATTGAGCCCAAGAAGCTCAGCCAGTCATCCAATCAAGCATTTATTAAAGGCCTACTTTACACTCTGCTGATGGTGGTGACCCATAGACTCAAGCTAACCAGTCTCCATCCTCAAAGAGCCTTTATTCAAATAAGGGAAAACAGCATGTAGCTATATAGACACAAGTAACACAGAGAGGTAGATACAAAACATATAAAACTCATTTTTTTCGGGAAAACATATATTTAGAAAAATTTACAGAGTAGTTTGGGGGAAGGAGAAGATCTGTACTGGAACTAGAAGATCCTTGGATTTGGACTTGCAAGGTCCAGGTTCAAATCCTAGCTCCTCTACTTGCTGCTTGGGTGACCTCTGACATTTTACTTCACCTTTCTAGTCCTCCATTTCATCATTTATAAAATGAAGGAGCTGGGTTATTTGACTCCTAATGGCTTTTCCACTTTTTAAAATTTATGATTCAAAGAGGTGGAGGGATTGTATTCCAGCATGGACAAAAGGCATGGAAGTGGGAGGTTGAGATAGAATGTGATGTATGGACAACCCTGAGCAGGGTGGTTTGGCTGGGATATAGAGTTTCTAAAGGAGAGTAATATAAAGTAAGACTGGAAAAGTTGAATGAAGGTAGATGGTGGACTTTATAAGCCAAACAGAAGGACCTGTATTTGATTTTAGAGGCAAGAGGGAGCCAACGAGGCTTCTCGAGCAGGTGAGTGACATGGTCAGACATGTGCTTTAGGAATATCAATTTAGCAGCTATATGAAGGATGGAGATGAAAGTGATTGAGGCTATAAGATCACTTAGGGGGCTATTATAGCTCAGGCAAGAAGGGAGCAGGGCCTGAATGAGGGTGATGACTGAGTGGAAAGAAGGTGATGGGTATGAGATATATTGTGACGAGGCTTGACAGGAGTTGATAATAACAGCACTTAGCATTTATGTTGCACTTTCAGGTTTACAAAGGGCTTTTTTGATCCCAACAATAATCCTGTGAACCTGGTGCCATTGTTATCAAACCCATTTTACAGATGAGGGGAACTGAGGTTAAGTGATGAGAGAGGGTAAGTGATGGCGCACAGCTAGTAAGTGTCTGCGGCTGGATTTGAATTCAGATCTTCCTGACTTCAAGGCCAACCCTTGAGCTGCTTTGTCACCTAAGTGCCTTGTGAAGGAAGAGTTGAAGGATGACCTTGAGGCCTTGGATCTGTGTGACTGAGAGGAGGATGGAGTCCTCACCAGAAGGAGAGATGTTTGGAAGAGGGAAAGGGAAGTTTGGGGAAAAAAATATACTGAATTTTGTTTTGAACATGTTGAGCTTGAGATGTCTGTTAAGACATCTATTTGGATGCTGACAATTGGTGATGAGAGACTAGATTCTAGGAGACTGAGCCTGGATGTCCTAATCTCGGGGTCATCTCCATAGAGGTGATGGTTGAAACCCTGGGAGTTTATGAGATCACTGAGAAATTTAGTCTAGAGGGAGAAGGGAAGGGGCCCCAGGACTGATCTCTAGAGAACACCCTGACATGGTGTAGGGTAAAGGAAGACAATCTCACAAAGAAGTGTGAGGATGAGTTGCCAGGCAGGCAGGAGAAGCAGCAGGAAACCCAGGGAGAAGAGGGTGGCCGCCGACAGGGGTGTTAAACGTCCTGAGTGCTCCTGAGCCAGCCGAAAATGTCACTGGGAAATAGTGAACCGAATCAATAAAAATACAACAAAATATAAACATTACATTTACAAACTAAGTCAGTCTGCAGACTGCAGGGATTCTTCTGGATAAGCTCGTGGCTTCCTTCCTCATTGAGTTGGACATCACTGGTCAGCAACAGCAAAGGCTGAAGAGAAGGGCAAGGACTGAGAAAAGGCCACCGGATTTAGCATTGAAGAGATCATCGGTAACCATGGAGAGAGTAATTTCAGTGGAGTGATGAAGTTAGAAGTCAGATCTGGGCCTGTGTATAAGCAATAGGGGAGGAGCCAGTGGTTAAAGAGATACTGAGAATGAGGAGGAGAGAAGGCATGAGTCAAGGGACAAGTTCTTCAGGGGAAAGATAGGAAGGAGTGAGACTGAGGGCAGAAGTAGATAGCTGTGCCTTTTCAAGAAGAGCCACCTCCTCCTCTGAGCCTGGAGCAAAAAAGGAGTGGGGGGGTGGGGGGAAGGGAGAGAGACAGAGAGAGAGAGAGAGAGAGAGCGAGAGAGAGCGCAAGAGCGAGAGTGAGAACGAGAGAGAGAGAAAGAGAGGGAGGGAGAGAGATTGACATGGTTTGGAATTGCCTTAGTTTTCAGTAAAGTCTTTGTTAAGGTCCTTTGCTGAATGAAGCAGAGAGAGTAGGGCTGATATGAGGAGAGAAGAGAAGGTTTAGAATAGATGCTGAGGGGAATGAAATAGGCAATCAGGAAAGAAGAAAAAGATTAGCATGCAGCCAGGAGGGCGCCACTGAAATTACGAAATAAATTTGGAGTTGACTCAGTTGTGGTTTTGTGACTATCTCATCTTCAACAGAACTGTGATATTCTGTGGTCTTGTGATTTCCAGTAATGGAGAGCTCATTACCTCCCAAGGTCAACCTTCCTACTGGATAGTTCTAATTGCTGGTTCTGGCTTCTGGGATCAGAAAGAATTAATTTAATTTCTCTTCATTATTATTCAACTACTTGGCCACAGTGATCATGCATGATTTAAATCTCTTCTTCTCCCTAAGGTAAATATTCCCAGTGCCTTCATAGGCAGAACTCTGACTTCTGGACATGAGGGGCTTCAAATAAATGGTTGTAAAATGAATAAATGGTGGAGATGAGAGTTTAGAGGAGAGAACAGCCACACTGAGATGAAACTTTCAGCAAAGACTTCCTGGAAGAGATGAGCCTTGAAGGATGAATCAGATTTAGAAAAATTGAGAGATTAGGGAGGACGTATACTATGGTTTACAATGACAAGTCCTATTCATTATTGGGTAGAAAAAGCATTGGTGTCCTTCAAGGCTCAATCCCAGTCAAATAAGATTTAGGCAGGTCCTTTCAACTTCAGTTGTAGCAGAAGGGCATCTGAAAAGAAACATGGTGAGCTCTAAGCTGGAGAGAAGTTTCCAGTCAACTCTCAGCTCTCTAAAAGGACCTGGCTAATCCCAAAGCACAGTTAATGCATAAACCATGGTAGAATCGTAGGATCTAGAGCAGGAAGTGCCCTTAGATATCATTCAGGCCAATTTGTTGTTTTACGTGTGAGGAAACTAAGTCCTGGGATTGTTAAATGACCTGCCCAAGGTCACACCGGGAAGTATCACAAGTGAGCGAACTGAACCCAGTTCATACAAATCCAGTGTCTTTCCCACTCTCCTGTGAACCTTAGAAGTTATCTAATCTAGTAGTTTTCAAATTTTTTCGAAGTGGTAGAACACTTAAGTTTATTATTTTATTGTGAGGAGGCAATCAGGATTAAGTGACTTGACCAGGGTCACACGGTTAGTAAGTGGCTGAGGCTGAATTTGAACTCAGTTCACCTGACTCCAAGACTGATGCCCTATCCACTGCACCACCTAACTGCCCCAAATCCTTAAATTTAAACAGAACTTTGGCAGATCCTTTGTGGTGAAATAAAAAATTAATATTTTAATGTCTACTAACGAGCAAAATAGATTTCATTCAAAAACAGTTATGGGGCAGCTGCGTGGCCCAGTGAATAGAGCGCTGGTCCTGGAGTCAAGAGGACCTGAGTTCAAATCCGACCTCAGACACTTAACACAAAAACTAGCTGTGTGACCTTGGACAAATCACTTAACCCCAATTGCCCTCCCAAAAGCAAAAAAACTCCACAAAAAACCAGTTACAACAACAAACTTGTGGTGTTTCAGGGTGCCTTGCAGTACAGTTAGAGAAACACTGACCTAATCCAGTCACCATATTTTACAGATGGGGAAACCAAGGCTCAGAGATTTTAAGTCATTTTTGCTCAAGGTCATGCATCTAGTAAGTAGCAGAGTCCAGATTCAAACCAGCTCCTCTGTCTCCAAATCCAGTATGGTTTCTGCTTGGGTTCACAACTCAAATAATTTACACACTGAAGCTAAAACAGGCATTCATCTGCAGGGGTGTTCATCGGCCTGTTGTTGCTTCTAAATAGATCGGCCAATAGGCTCTGTCTCTGTCTCAGTGACCCACTTCCTCCCCTCCTCTGGTTTCCGCCATCTGCAATGTCTGTCTGTCTGTCTGTCTGTTTATAGGGTGGGGACCTGAGTGAGAGTGACTTTGATGGTCGCACTCCCCTGCACATGGCTGCCCGGGGTGGGCACGTGGGTGCTGTCCAGTGCCTTCTGAGGAATGGGGCAAAGGTGAACAGCTGGGACGATGACAGGAACAGCCCACTGTGGATGGCTGTGAAGGGCAGGTACCGTGGAACCCAGTGGAGGGACAGGATGGGAGGGAATCAGGGATCTGGCGTGGGGGTCAAGACTTGGCTGCCTGTAACTGTCTCCAGTCACTTTTTGTTAAAGAGTAAGGTGGTCACCTAAAGGAGGAGGAAGTCTAGCCTGGGAGTCTTGGCGGCTTGGTGGCACAGGGACTAGAGCCCCAGGCCTTGCTTAAAGACTTTCAGTAACAAGAAATGATCACTTCCTTTGAGAGAGCCCATTGCACTCTGGGACTGTAACTGTTAACAAAGTTTTCCTTTCAATCAAGTTGAAACGTTCCTATCTTTAATTTTTCCCTTAATGTTTCCAGCTCTGCCCTCTGTTTCTCTAGAAAAGCCCTCCACCTACTTGAAGAGACACTCTCTAAGTTAGGGCTTCTTAACCTTTTTTGTGTTGTGGTCCCCTTTGGCAGTCTGGCAAAACCTTTGAACCTCTTCTCCATCATCTTTTTTTGTTTTGCCTTTTTTTTTTTTTGGAGGGGGGAAGGCAGGGTAATTGGGGTTAGGTGACTTGCCCAAGGTCACATGGCTAGTAAACGTTAGGTGTCTGAGGCCGGATTTGTACTCAGGTTCTCCTGACTCCAGGGCCCGTGCCACCTAGCCATCCCTCCATCATCTTTTTAAATACATAAGATTATAGAGGGAAGCCAATTATATGAAAATATAATTATCAGTCTTTCAAAAAACAAAAAAACACCAAGCCTCTCCTTCCCTTCACAAAATCCAGGTTCATAGAACTCTGGTTCTATGTTTTCCCTTCTTTAGGCTTCACATTCCCTCTCCCTTCCCTCAGTCCTCCTATAGCCTGGGCTCCTGACCTCTCAACACCCTAGTTACTTTTTGATGCTCTCCACTTTGCCAATGTCCTTCATACATGTGGTGCCCAGAGATGATCATAGGACTCCAGGTATGGTCCTACTTGTGGTCCCTGGCCAAGTTTGACTGGGGGTGGGAGGGGAGGTGGAGCATGGGGTGGGGAAGACCAGGAGAGAATGACAAAAGCTCCAATTCTATAATAGCATAATTAGGTTTATAAAACATGAAGGCACAGACACATGTCCAGGAATAGATAAAAACATCTCTCTGAATAAATGTATATCATCTTCAAAGAGGGAGCATTACTTACCTGACATTGTGTAGCTGGGGTTAAAGTTTGGATCTGAACCCAGGTCCTTGTGATTCTAGGTGCAGAATTCTTTCTGTGAACCTGATGCTCTGTTTTATACTATTCTGACTTCAATTTAGCATTTATTAAGTTGCTATATATAGTTTGGTATTGGTTGTTGTTCAGTTGTGTCTGAGTGTTCATCACCCCATTTGGAGTTTTCTTGGCAAAGATACCAGAGTGGTTTGCCATTTCCTGCTCCAACTCATTTTACAGATGAGGAAACTGAGGCAAATGGGAGTAAGTGACCTGCCCAGGGTTGCACAGCTAGTGAGTGTCTGAGGCCAGATCTGAGCTCAGGAAGATGAATCATCCTGACTTAAGATCCAGTACTCTTTCCACTGTGCCTCTTAGAATCCATAGTTCTACTTGGCATGGTAGTATATACCTGCAATCCATGCTTTTAAGGAGATTGGGGTTGGTGGATCTCTTGAGCTCTGGAGTTCTGTGCTGCAGTGGATTAAGTTGACCCAGTGGCATTAGTATGGGTGATTCCGGGCCAGCAGGTTGCTTAACCAACCCTGTTCATAAGCAGAGTAGCAAAGCTCCTGCATTCATCTGAATGGAACCAGGCTCCTCAATATAGCTCCTTCACTTTCAATTTGGGCAAGATAGGGAGGCCTAATCTTCAAAAACAAAAACATCCCTGTTTTCCTTCAAAACTCAAAGGACCACCTTCTATATGAAGCCTTTCCTGATTACCTCCAACTGCTAACGCTTTTCTTAACCAAATCACCTTTCATTGATTTTTATATATGATTTTATATAATTATAAATATACTTGTTGTTTCCCCTATAGAATGTAAACCCCTTGAAGGCAAGAACTTTTAATCATGTCTTTATAGCCTCAGTACCTAGTACAGAAGGCAATCAAATGGCACGGTGGGTAGAACATTGGGACTGGAGTCAGGAAGACCTGAGTTCAAATCTGATCTCAGACATTTATTAGCTGTGTGACCCTGGGCAAGTTGCTTCATCCCGTTTGCTTCAGTTTTCTCGTCTGTAAAATGAGCTGAAAAAAGAAATGGCAAACCACTCCAGTACTGAACAACAAAAACCCAGTAGAGTGCTTGGCACATAGTAGATACTTAAAAAATACTTATTGATTGATGAATTGATTTGCCAAGTCCTAGACACAAAACAGTCCCTGCCCCCAAGGAGCATACATTCTAGTACTAGATAAAAGTCATCTTGGCAGTCTGAATGGGGATTGTATAGAAGAGATAGTGACAAAACCGATATTGTTAGAATCAAAAGGAAAGGAAGAAAATGGGGAAAAATTTATAAACAAAGTTTCTCCGATAATGGCCTCATTTCTCAAATATATAAGGAACTAAAACATATGTATAAACACAAGAGCCATTTCCCAATTAATAGTCAAAAGATATGAACAAGTAGTTCTCAGCTGAAGAAATCCAAGCTATCTATAGTCACAGGAAAAAGTGCCCTAACTCACCCTTGATTAGAGGAATGCAAATTAAAAAACTCTGAGGTACCACCCCATACCTATCAGATTGGTGAATATGACAGAAGAGGAAAATGACAAATGCAGGCAGGGATATGAAAAAATTGGGACCCTAAAGCCCTGGTGTTAGTATTGTGAACTGGTTCAACCATTCTAGAGAGCAATTTGGAACTACACTCAAAAGGTATATGCATACCATTTGACCCAGCAATAGTAATACTAGGATTGTATCCCAAAGAGATCAAAGGAAAAGGACCTATGTCTACAAAAATATTTATAGAATTTTTTTTTCTGTGGTGGCAAAGAGTTGAAAATTGAGGGTATTCCCATCTATTGGGGAATGGTTGAACAGGTTGTGATGTAATACCATTTTGCTATAAGAAATGATGAGGGGGATGGTTTCAGAAAAACCTGGGAAGACTTACATGAACTGATACTGAATGAAGTGGGCAGAACCAGGACAACATTGTACACAGTAACAGCCACATCGTAATGATGATCTACTGTGAAAGACATAGTTACTCTTAACAATACAATGACCCCAGACAATTCCAAAGGACTCAGGATGAAAAATGCTTTCTCCATTCACCAGAAGACCTGATAGGACTTTGAGGGGAGGTTGAAGCATACTTTTTTCACTTACTTTCTTTTTCTTTTTTTTGCAACATGGCTAATATGGTAATATTAAGTCACACACATGACTTCATATGTATAGTTGATATCATGTTGCTTGACTTTTCAATGAGTGGGGAGGGATGGGAAGGAGGAAGAGAGAAAATTTGAAACTCAAAATTTTAAAAAACAAATATTACAGTATAATAATTTTTTAAAAAGAAAGAATAGTTATTGATCAGCACTAGGAAGAGAGTTCATTGTCTCCATCCACCCTGGGAAATTCGGGTGGCCTTCCTGGAGGAGTGATCATTTCTTATGGACTTCCTTTTACCCTCTCCATTTGTAAGTCATCTAACTCTGATTTGTAGCTGCTAGATGTAGCTGCTAGATGGAAAGAATAAACTGGTTAGAATTTTGTTGTACGCTAGTATTAAGTCTGAAAAATGGCAATTGATAATTATGTAGTCCTTTATGTCTATCACTGTATCTTATTTAGGTTTTACAAGAACTCTGTGAGGTGAGCATCAAGGACATCATCCCCTCATTTTGCAGATGAGGAAAGTGAGGCACAGAAAGACTTTCCCATGGCCACAGAGCTAGTAGATGTCCAAGGCATATGCAATGCCAGGCCCAGAACTCTACCCACTATTATATGCCCATTCTGTTAATGGACACATGCACACACAGAGAATAACTTAGAGATGCACAAATACATATTCAGGTGTACATACAAATATATACACACTTGTGCAAATGCACCATAATACGTGTAGCTTTGAACAGTGATACAGAGATACATGGCAGCTTGTGTATATGCATATGTAAATACATGTACATATATGAGTGTACATGAGGGGTTGTATGCACATGTACACACATGCATGTAGACATGCCCTGTTACACAGATAAAGAGCTCATATTTTATATACTAGTCCTATGAGGGAAGAAGTTCTAATGTATATTGTACACTAATACAGTGGTTCTCAACCTTCGTATCTGCATGTGGACGGGCCCACCTGGAGATGGATAGAGGAGTGGTGTCTCGGTTCCTGAGACCATCAGAAATATGTGTTTTCTGATGGTCTTAGGTGACCCCTGTGACCTCTGTGAAAGAGTCGTTTGATCGCCAAATGGGTCGCGACCCACAGGTTGAGAACCACTGCACTAAAATATTATATTATTTTAATATTATATACAATAGATATCACAATGTGATATATATTATCATTATATATAATAATTATATGTAATAGTAGATCTTCCTCATAGGGCTAGTAGATCGAAATGTGAGCTCTTTATCTTTGTAACAAGGTGTGTCTGCATGCATATGTATGCATGTATACATGCACATGTGTGTATACAATCTGACACGTATCTCTGTATCACTGTGCAGATCTACATGTATTATGGTATATTTGCACACATACACACACATACAATATTATATTTAGAGATGAGGAAACTGAGTCTCAAGAGAGGTGATGTGCCTTCCTCACAGGTATTCACTTAGATAAATTCAGATACATACAGAATGGCAGAACTATAGGTGCATACATAGGTACACACATAACTATCCACATCCATCATGTAGTGCAGTGAATTGTATTCTAGACTTGGAGTCGAGAAGATCTAAGTTCAAATTCAGCCTCAGGAAAATCCTGAACAAGTCACTTAACCTTCATCTGCTTCAGTTTCCCCATCTGTAAAACAGTGAATAAAAAGAACTCCTAGCTCCCAGGGTTTTTGTGAGGATACTGTGAGATAATATTTGTAAGACGCTTTGCATATCTTAAAGCACTTGAAGCTATAACAATACCAGCTTATTATTATCATGGATGAGACACATAAGTCTGGACGCACATTGTCACAGGAATACATGGAGATATGTGATCAGTTGGGTAGGTGGTGGCTCCCCAGTGTTGACTGATCTTGCCACAGCCTTTTCCATTCGTGGCACTAAAGTCGCCGTCTCTTCCCCTATTCACAATGGAATCCACATGAATGCATTTGTTGGTATGTTTGGGCCTGTGCCTCACTCCTTAGACCCAACCAAGAGCTGGCCTGGTCCTGGGGAGAGGTCCTGGGCTTGACCCTTGCTCAGATCCAGCTCAGATAGGCAGGATAGCAAGGCCAGGACAGGACAGCCAGCTCTTGTGCCTAAGGAATAGTAACATGGGCACACTCTGAGGAGATGTGACCAAACTGGTTTGCCCTCCTGGGGTTTGTGTGGGTGTGGATGACAGAGAAATAAGGTTCAACCCCTTCAGAATCAGACCTGGTGCTGCTGGGGGCCTTGTAGCACCAGCTGATGACAGAGGCTTTGGAAGAAGCAGGAAGTGGGAGAAAAATATTAACTGGAGTAGGGCAGTACATGCATGTCCCTGAATACGTCAGTTTGGAGCAATGGAACAAACCCTGGGCTAGGCGTCCAGAGATCTAGGTTTTGGTCTCAGTTTTGCCATTGACTCACTGGGGGACCCTGGGCAAATCCCTTCCCTATCTGGGTCTCAGATTTCTTGTGAGAATAACGAGCCCTACTTCTTTCACAGAGCAGTCATGAGCATCACCTGGTAGGAGAAAACATTTATAAACAACAAAATAATGGCATCTCAAGCTAGTGGAGTACAAGGGTTCAGGGAAGGCTCTTGCAGGACTGAGGAGGCAGCAAGCTGCTTGTAAGCAGAGGGGAAGGAGCCAGTGGTGATGGAGAGAATGAATGTGAAAAAGGAGAGAAAGGGTGCGGCAAGCTCATAGAGAAGACCCGAGGGAGGGAATGGGGCTGACACTTCAGGTGGGGCCTTCAGGTAGCCTGGGGTTGACCCACTGCAGCTGGCAATAGCTGGCAATGAGTACAGGCTGCCTTGCCTTCCCCTTGAGGACTCAGGACAAACCTCCACCTTTTCTGGGTTTATTGAGTGCTCCCTGTTACTGAACCAGATTAAAATGTATTTGGGAAATATTTAACCAAATAAATAAAAATACATTATGTACCTTTGTGCTTTTGTGAGAGCAAAGTAGTCACTTGGTTCTGTACTTAAGACCTGAGGGCTTTATTACATCAGAATAGAACAATTTTTGATTCTTCACCTGGGACACTCTGCCTTCTTGGTCCAGATGGAAGATTACTTCCTTCTTGGAGATCTAGAGACCCAGGAGAGGGGAGGAGGAAGATTGCTGAGTGGTTAAGGGATTGAAAAACAAGAACAAAGTTAACATGCAACGCACAGGAATCTACACAGGGATTACTGGCTTCTATTTCTAGTTGAATTCGAGACTTTTGCGTTAAGACCATAGAACAGACTTGCTCAATTTGGCAGTAGGTAGGGACCAAAATTAAAACAGGTCAAACTTCTTTGGGCTGTGGATAGGGTAGACTAGAGGCAGACTAATGATGTTGGTTGCCATGAGCTACATGACAAACAGGAGAGAGTGGGAAGTGGCAAGCCTACATTTTTCTCAGGTCACGGAAATTCTTTGGCGGGCCACAAGTGACCTGCAGGCTGTATGTTGTGCAGGCCTGCCATAGAATATTAGAATTTAGATTTTTAGATGCTTAGACTCCTTAAACTATTGAATCATAATTACCAAATCTAAGGCTCTTAGAAGTATGCACCTACAGATTCTTGAGAACTGTAGAATTCTTTTGGAATCTGAGAATCGCTAAATCTGATTGTCAACCTTTAGAATCAAGCTTAAGTATCATTAGACCCTTTGGTTTCCTGCAACCTTCTCCTTTCCACGGATGAAAGTTCTTCAGCACCTAAAGGCTCTAGTGCTGCCCACAATAGACTCCAAACCCTGCCTGCCCATGTACTCGTTCTTTTCTGGTTCCAAACCACAAATTAATTTAATTCGATGGTTCCTTATGGAGCAGCTATTGTGTGTCCACCTCCTAAGCTCTGAGATATGGGCAGATAAAGAGCTAAGATATAGCCCCTGCCTCTCCAGTGCTCTATTGTCTAGTTTGTAGGGACAGGACCCAAGAATGTACCATCAGAAGTGGTAATGCCTTTACACAAGACTAATTTCCCTTTGTCTAGTTTGATTTAGGCATGGTGTAGTGGATAGGGAGTTATCCTCACTGTCAGGAAGACTCAGATTCAGTTCCGTCAATGACACATGTGACTCTGGGCAAATCACCTAAAGTCTTTGTCCCCCTATACAGCTTTCTAAGTCAACAAGTAGAAATCTATGTTAGTAGAGGGAGTTTGTGCATAGAAATTCCCTGCACTGATGAAATGATGAGTCTGGGATAGTGGAAAGCCACTAGATTTTGAGTCAGCTCCAATCTTCCTATATGACTTAATGTAAGTCAGAGTATCTCAGAACCTTTGTTGCCTCAGCTGTAAAATGTAGATGGCAGTATTTGCATTAACTACCTTTCAAAGTTATTGTCAGGAAAGCAGCTTATAAATCTTATATGTGTGTGTGTGTGTGTGTGTGTGTGTGTGTACCTGTGGTGTTTCATCTATAGGATAACTCCCTCCAAAGGTGCAGATTGCAACACATTCATATACTGTCATCTTGTGAGATTTTTGACTCTGCCCTTCCATAAATAGTCCCATGAGAATCTACCCATAAACTTGAAGCCTTCCTTTGGCATGTTTAACCCTTCATTGGTAATATTGTAGCATGTAGTTCCCTCATGTGTTAACAAGCTTTGCTCTTGTTTCGTTTGGTCTGCCTAATTTTCTTTTTTTAAGATTAAATTCTTCTTTTTTAATCAACAAAAATCTGTTTTCTCTCCCCACTGAGAAAGAAAAACAAAGCCCCTATAACTAAATGTGTATAGTTAAAGCAAATAAATTTCCACATTGGCCATGCACAAAAAAAATTTGTTGCTATCTGTACTTTGAGTCCATCACCTTTCTGTCAGGAGGTAGATAGCATGTTGTTTTTTTTCATGAGTCCTCTGGAATTGTGTTTGGTCACTGTTTTGTTTGTCTTTATGATATTACCGTCAATGTATAAACCATTCTCTTGGTTCTACTACTACTACTAACTTAACTCAGTATCATTTCATAGAAACTGACCCAGATTGCACTGAAACCATCCTTTTCATCATTTCTTATAGCATAATAGCATTCTATCACATCTATAACATCTCTAAACTTGTTCAGCCTTTCCCTAGTTGCTGAGCTCCTCCTCATTTCCCAATCCTTTGACATCCCTAAAAAAGCTGCTATAAATATTTTGGTGCATCTTTAGAGGGCTTTTTTTTTTTGTTGAGGATGAATCCTTTACTTAAAATATCCTCCCTCTAATTTCCCCTTCTCCTTTTTGCCCTTTCTGACCTATTTCATTGTTGAATGAAATGTGTTTCTGTACTCAGCTGTGTTGGCATATGTGTGTATCTTCACCTCCAATGTTCACTTTAGATGAAAGTGTGGCTCAATTATCAACTGCTTCACCCAGACTTTCCTGCTTATTTGTATAGACTTCTACCTGTGTACCTCAATTATATGAGATAATTTCCTTATCCTTCCTCTCCCTTTCTCCAACTCCCCATTATGTTTTCCCTTCCCTTTCTATTATCTTTTAAGATCATCAAAGCATAGCAGGAATAGGAAAGGAAATTAACAGGTTGACACAAGAGATACAAAACCTTACCTAAGCAACTAACTCTCTGAAAATTAGATTGATTAAATGGAAGTTAATAGCTACATGAGACAAGAAATATGAAAACAAGTCAGAAGGCTAGAAAAAATATAAGAAAATGTATAAGGTATCTCATTGTAAAAACAACTGACAGAAAACAGATTGAGGAGGAAAAATTTGTCATTAGACTTCCAGGACTGCTGTCTATTTTAGATTTCCTCTATGAACTATGATGACAAGAAGGTTCAGAGGTTCACATATTAGAGTGTAAACAGTTTATGCTTTATGATTGTTCCCTCATGTTTATCTTTTTGTGTTTCTCTTGACTCCTGTATTTACACTTCAGTTTCTATACAGCTTTTAATTAAGAATGCTTGAAAATCCTCCATTTCATTAAAGATCCATTTTTTTTCTCTTGTTGGGTTATACTTAGTATTTCTGGGTAAATTTTTCTTGTCTATAAGTCTCGTGGAATATCATATTCCAAGCTCTCTGCTCCTCTATGGTGATGGCTGCTAAATCATGTGTGACCCTGACAGTAGCTCCTTGGTACTTGAATTCTTTCTATCTGCTTTTAATATTTTTTCTTTCACCTTAAAGCTTTGGATTTTGGCTATGATGTTCTTGGGCATTCTCATTTGGGGGTCTTCTTTAGGAGGTGACCAGTGGATTCTTTCCATTTCTACTTTGCCCTCTGGTTCTAAGAGATCTTTTATGATTCCATGAGATATAATAACTAGTGTTTTGTTTTGGTCATGCCTTTTGGGTAATTCAATGTCTTAAAGTTTCTACAACCTGCTTTCTAGGTCAGTTCTTGCTATGAGATATCTTATATTTTCTTATATATTTTTTCAGTCTTTTGACTTGTTTTTATTTCTTGTCTCATGGAATTATTAACTTCCATTTGATCCGTTCTAATTTTAAGAGAGTTAGTTGCTTAGGTAAGGTTTTGTATCTCTTGTGTCAACCTGTTACTTTCCTTTCCAATTCTTTATTCCATAGCTCTCGTTTCTTTTTCCATGTGTTTTGCTTTGGCACTTTAATTTCATTTTATAAAAAGTATTTTTACCTCTTTAAAAAAATATTTATCTCTTCTAGGAATCCTGGTTGAACTTGGTTCCAAGCTTTGATTTTCCTTAAGGTTTTGCTTTCTGTTCTGGTCCAATCGAATTTTCAAGGAGTCTATTGCTTGAGTGAGTGATTCTATCTTAAGCCAATTTTCTCCAATTCTTCCTTCCCTAAACCCTATTCTGTAGCACTTAGTTATTTTCTAATTTTCCCCAGCACTCATTTCTTTCTTTCTTTTTTTTTTTTTTGGAGTGGGGAGATTAGGGCAATTGAAGTTCAGTGACTTGCCCAAGGCTAGTAAGTGTTGAATGTATGAGGTCACATTTGAACTCAGATCCTCCTGACTCCAGGGCTGGTGCTTTATTTACTGTACCACCTAGCCACCCCACTCATTTCTTTTCTAATAGTTTCCTTCTATCACTCTCATTTCATTTATAAAATTGTTTTTAGTTCTTAGAACAAACTTTTTTATCATCTCTTTTAGGAATTGTAGGTGAATTTAGGTCCATGCTATGTTTTTCTTTGAAGTTTTATTTGTCAATGTTTTGGTGTAATTTTCGTCTAGGTTCTTGTCTTGAACATCTCTTTCATCACAAAAGCTTTATTTTTTTTTAATATGGTAGAATTCTTTTTTGCTTGTTTACTCTTTTTTCTAGCCTACTTTCTGATGTTGGACTTTATTCTATAGCTGTCCTCTGTGCACTTATGGAGAGAATGTTTGGATCCATCACTGCTTTCTTAGGTCTTTGAATATTAAGTTTTTCCTGTATCTCAGGGACAACTCAGGCTAGGAACCTATATCAAAGCTGTCAGTGTTCCCAAAGTGTCCTGATTCAGGGCAAGATCAAGTTTTTGCCTTCTTGGTTTGAATTCCTCACAAGACTCTTGTAGACTTGCCTGGTTTCCCCCAGTAGGCTACTGGTAGACTTAGCCACTATTAGCTATCTGGAATGAGTGACAGAGTTGGAAATTCCTCTTTAGTGTAGGATTCCTGCCCTCATTATTCTGCAGCAAGCTTGAGACTGAACTGGAGTTTGGAAGTGAGACCCTGCTCCACTCCTGGGCTTAACAACCCACAGCTGCTGCTTGCTTCTGACCTTGCTCCTTACTGTGGATCTCCACCCCTAGGCACAGGTCTCCTCCTCAGTAACCTGGAGCTGGCTGGTGAGTGACAGAGCTGCCAGTTGGCCTCTGTTCCTACACCCTATACATGTTTAGGTCCTTCTGTGCTGGATCAGAGGTGTTTTCTTCCTTGGTGCATACCTTCTTCTTAAGTTGGAATGTTCCATCATCACATGTTCCTGTCTAGACCACATCCCCAGTGTCTATAGATTTTTCTGCAGTTTCTCCCATTGCCAAGCTGGACTGTAAAAATGACTCACTGTGATTTGGGGGAGTGGGGCATTTCTTGATTAGGACTAAGTTTGGCACATTTTCTGGATCTTTGTGGAGGAGTTGTGGTATAGAACTTGGCTGTAGAAAAAAACCGAACCAAAACAAACCAAAACAAAAAATACCCAAGTTCAACCAGGATTCCTAGAAGAGATAAAGATTTTTTTTTTATAAATAGGTAAAATATTTTAATGAAATGAAATCAAAGTGCCAAAGCAAAACACATGGAAAAAGAAATGAGAGCTATAGAATAAATAATTGGAAAGGAAATTGGCAGGTTGACACAAGAGATACAAAACCTTACCTGCTTCCTGCCCCTCCATTCTTAATTTATGTCTCTCCTTATGACTGTAATATAATACAACACTGCCAGTCTCAATTTGCCAAAAGTCGGAGCTCCTTTTAGATTTATTTTGCAGTGTTGGGAGTGTGGAGGAAGCTCAAATGTACTTCCACCTGCTACTTTACCATATTGTGTCCCCTCTTCCACCATCTTGGTTCTTTTCCTTTTCCAAGCCATTTCCTAGATATCTTTTATGCCATTTTCTGTATACAGTTCCAAATCGATAATCTGCTTTAGTCTACCCACACCCAAGCATTTCTCCCTTATTCTCTACAATTTTGATTCCTTGGATTGTGGTGTTTGTTACATGATTTGTAGCCATAAAAGTGTCCTTAGACTAATATCATTCAAACCTTAAATCTCTGTGTGAGTTAGTTTTTTTGAGTGCTTTTACATCTATATCCTCACCAGGACCTCACTAGAGCTCCTTGAAGTCAATGGAGAAAGTTTCATTTTCCTCTTTTTGGCAGATGGGAAAAGGCTAGTTTGGTAGGTGCCTAAGATTGCACAGCAACTTATGGAAGAACCTGATTAGTATCCTGGTCTCTTGATTCTACTTCATCATTGCTGCCTGTCTTTGTGTCTCTTGTTATTTATTATTTAGTCATTTTTTTCATCATGTCTGGTTCTTCATGACCCCATTTGGGGTTTTCTTGGCAAAGAACTGGAGTGGTTTGCCATTTCCTTCTCCAGCTCATTTTCCAGATGAGGAAACTGAGGCAAACATGGTTAAGTGATTTGTCCAGGGTCACACAGCTAGTAAGGGTCTGAGGCCAGATTTGAACTCATGAAGATGAGTCTTCTTGACTCCAGGCCCAGCACTCTATCCTCTGCACTGCCTAAGCTATTAAACTTGGGCTTTTGAAGGCTTGGGTATCAGGGTTTGGGACAGAAGGTTGCACAACCCCCACACCCACAAATCTCAGATTGTACCAGTAGCTGGTGGTATCTTCACAGATGCCCACACTGGGACCTGACTGGAGTGGTAGTTATAGGTAGAGACATACATGTAATTGGTTAGGCAGCAATGAGTCTCACCCCAACACCCAATATCCCAAGATCTCTGACTCTCAACACTGTACTCATGGTTTTAAATATGGTAAACATGAATTGAAATCTATCCATTCCTCCACCACAAGTTAAATTGATTTGTAAAAACTCCTAGTGGGGGACTTGACAATAATGACTATTATATCAATTTTTATCTAATGAAATTCTGACCGGCTTTGGTTTCCAGAAGGAAGGATGGACTCTAGGAAAACTGCCCAGGCCTCTTCAGAGACTTCAGAGAGCGAAGGTAGAGCAGTTAGGGTTAAGTAACTTGCCCAAGGTCACATGGCTAGTTTTTTTGTGTGTGTTAGGTGTCTGAGGCTGGATTTGAACTCAGGTCCTCCTGACTCCAGGGCCAGTGCTCTATTCACTATGCCACATAGCTACCCTTAAAGAGTGTGTTTAAAAAAGGGATACATTTTTAGAAAGAGAGGAATGGAGGCAGGGAAGGAAGGACCCTGGACAGGGTGCTGGATTTGGAATCAGACAAGCTGTAAGCTGTTAAGGAGAAGTCCTGGCTCCAAGCCTATGTGATCATGTGTTAATCAGTCCCTTCCTCGGTGAGCTTTCGTCTCCCCATTTGTCAGATGGTAACAGCAATAACTACATTCCTGAGCCTTACAGGGTTGCTATACAGGGAGTACTTTGCAAATCATAAAATGCATTAGAAATTCAAACTCTAATGTGTGAACCAGACAGGGCACCATGGCTGGGGGACATTCCAGACACACCTATGGGCTTCTCTTACTCTGGGCAAGATGCCCAAGTGCATTTCTCAGCTCTCTTCTCTGTCAAGCAGGGTCTGGGACCTGATAGCTGTAGTCTGCCTCCTCCGTAAGAAAATGAAAACCACCAAGAAGAACTACCTTGGCTTCCCTAGCTTCCCTGCAAGGCACCTGTACCCATGTAGGACTAGGAGTCAGGGGCTTTTTCTTGGTATCTCTTTCTTTCAGTATATATTCAGTATATATCTCTGGAGTGGCTGTCTAGGAGGGAGGCAGCTTGGACCGGATACTCATAAACATAGCAGTAAGGGACTTGGCACAAGTCCTGGGAGTAATTGGAATATTTTAGGGCTCTAAAAAATTTCCCAAGTCATTAAACCCAACTGCTTCATCTATGAGTGAGTGGGAAATCCCACCAAATTCAGACCCCTTTCCTGTGGTTGGTCCCATCCTGGGCTGGAGGGGGGGTTGTCAAAGAGCGCCATTTTTAGAGTGGCTCGGATCCTGATTCTAAATATATTATTCAGGAAAAAGGTGACTCCTTCCCTCTCGCTTAGCTCTCCTCGACTCCTCTCCTTCCTTCCACTTTCTCCTTTCCTTTTTCCTTCTCTCTTCAAAGCCTAAAACAGTTAGTGATATCTACTGTCTGGATGTCTTTGTTTTCTGAAAACTCAGCTATACCATGGGCTTCCTGCCAAAGCCTGAGGGTTCTCAGAAGTTAGGAGCTATGGCCATGAATGTCTCCTTTTCAGAAGAGGACTTCCGCAAGTGCAGAGACCAAACCTTCCCCTTGGACTGAGAGTAACCTTAGGATAGGGTCATGTCTGCCTCTTAAACTAGGCACTCCCCCAGGATAGGACTCCACCATAGGAAATATTTTCCTATTCTTTCTTCCTTCTTTCTCTTCCTCAGACTAGTTCCTGCCCTCAAACATTATAGTCTCCATGGAAGACTATGGCATATATGTAAATGAATGTGATGCAAGGTGTAGAATGTGATAGATGAAGCATTCTAACAAATATTTGAGAGGAGGATAATTACCTTCAGTTAGAATGATTAGGGAAGACTTTCCTGGGGGAGATGATTTCTGAGCTGGGCCTTGAAGGGCAAAAGAGAATTTCTACAGGCAAGGATGAGGAGTGTGCCCCAGGCATGGGAGACAGGACAGCCTTCATGAATGCAGGAGGCAGGAGACTGTAGAATGGGATTACAAATAACTTATCTTGTTTTTCTGGCATGTAGAATCCTCAAAGGCAGTGGTGTGGCTGGCAAGGTAGGTGGGAGCTATCTTGTAGAGGGCCTTGACTGCCCCACTTTGGAATAGGGTTTTATGCAATAGGCCAGGGGGAACTCCCAAAGGTATTCCAGGAGGAGGGTGATGTGTCGTGCACTAGGAAGATTGCTTTGGCAGATCCGTGAATCATGAACCAAAAAGGGGAAAAACCATAGGCAAATCCAGAGCCAAGTTAGGAAGCTCTTACTGTGCTCTAGAAAAAAGGTGGTAAGTACCTGACCTAGGACCAGAGCAGAGTGAACAGAGAGGAGGGAATAGATTCTAGAGATCCCATCAAGGTAGAATTGCTGTGACTTAACCACTGATCAGATATGAGAACTGAGTAAGGAAAAAGTGTCAGAGATAATTCCTAGGCAGCTGGGAGGATGGGGCCCTATATGTTTCACGTGCCACATAATGTAGTGATTGGAATACCAGGCTAGGTATCAGAAGAGCAAGCTCTAGCACTCACTGGCTATCTGAAATGAGATGTTCAATCTCTTGAAGCCTCCCTCATCTTCTCAGAACCTTCATCTGTAGGCCAACCGAAGAGTAGGCCCACTACTCCCTGCCATTCCCTGCCGGAGAAAGCATGGGCAGGAACAATGAGATCATCAGCCAGATTCTCCCTCCTTTGGCTATTTCCAGGTGTGAGGTGGCCACCTGGGTGGAGAAGCAACTTTAACCCTTTTAAGGTATGGTACTGGCTAAGGTGGTCTATGGGAATTCAGAAAGCCTTTCAAAGTACAGACTTATTCCTAACATTTTCCCCTTTACAGAGCTACAGAGGGAAGACAGAGTTAGACGGCTTCCTGAGAATTCTTCCTCATGGTTAATCTAATTCAGCCTGACGTAGTGACCTTATTATGCTATGTATGACCTTGGGCAAGCTCCTTTTCCTTCCGGTCCTCAGTTTCTTCTTCCGCCTAATGATGGGAGTGGACTCAGACTCTAAATTAGCCAACTCTAAATTCTCTGATCCTGCTACCAGTATTACTCTGATCTCCCAGGCCTGGCTGTGAACTCCTTTAGAAAAAAGGACCATGTCATAGAAGTAGGATATGTGAGCTGACCAACTCCCTCATTTGTCA
>CM053585.1:314127101-314177129 GCA_028646515.1 Pseudochirops corinnae | reverse complement strand
ACACACACACACACACACACACACAGGTGTGTGCATGACTTAACCAGTCGCTACAATGCCTACAATGTACCAGGCTCTGTGTTAAGCACTGGGGTTACAAAAAGGGGCAAAAGACAGTCTCTGCCCTCAAAGAACTTACGATCTAACGGAGGAGACAACGTGTAAACAAATACATAAAGGATCCTTAGGAAATAATTGTAAGAGGAATTAAGAGGGATCAGGGAAGCCTTTCTCTGGGAAGTAGGATTTTAGCTGGGACTTAAAGGAAGCTGAGAGGGGGTGGGAGTGGGGGGGAGCAGTGGTTAGTTTGGAGGAAGAAGACTGTTCTAGGCATGAGGGAGAGCCAGAGACAATGCCTCGAGCCCAGAGACGGAGAGTCTTGTTTGTGGAACAGCCAGGAGGCCAATGTGACTGGTTTGAAGGCTCTGTGTCAGGGAGTAAGATATAAGAAGAATGGAAAGGTAGAAGGGGGTTAGAATTTGAAGGGCTTTGAATGCCAAACAGAACATTTTGTATTTGATCCTAGAGGCAATAGGGAGCCACTGGAGTTTTTTGAGTAGGGGGTGACATGATCAGAACTGTGTGTGAGGAAAATCATTTTAGTGGCTTAATGGAGTGGGGGGAGACTGGAGACAGGCAGACGCCCCAACAGGCTATTGTGATAATCCGGTCATGAGATGACGAAGCTTACGTCAGAGTGGTAGTAGTGTTAGAGGAGACAAAGGGGTGCATTCAAGCAATGGGGCAAAAGTGAAATCAACAGGCCTTGGCACCATATTGAATATGGGGGAGGAGGGTGAAAGATAGTAAGGAATCCAGAATGACTCCTAGGTTGCAAGGCTGAGGGACTGGAAGGACCCTATTGCCCTATACCAGTTGTTCTCAACCTTCCTAGTGCCACGACCCTTTAATACAGTTCCTCATGTTGTGGTGACCCCGACCATAAAATTATTTTTGTTGCTACTTCACAACTGTAATTTTGCTACTGTTATGAATTGTAATATAAATATCTGATATGCATTTAAATTGAGCATAACCCACAGGTTGAGAACTGCTGCCCTATACAGTAGTAAGGAAGGTAGGAACCAGAGGTGTTTAGGGAGAAAGATAATGAATTCTATTTTGGACATAGTGAAGTTAGGATGTCTTCTGGATATAATTTAAGATATCTGAAGGCAGTTGGAGAGATGAGAGTCAACAGAGAAAGTGGGGCAAGTTAGGAAGATTTGAGAATCATTAGCATAGAGATGCCATGGAAGCTGATGTGATCCCAAAGTGGAATAGTATAGGGGGAGAAGAGAAGAGGGCTCTCACCTGTGGTTAGAGGGCGTGGTCTGGAGGGGGATCCAGGAAAGGAGACAAGAGAAGTAGCTGTCCGACAAGGAGGAGGAGAAGCAGGAGAGAGTAGCGTCCTGAAAACCTGTGTATACTTATATGCACATATACACATATGTGTAAGGCACACCTATGTTTCATTCAAGCTTTAACAGTAGTACAAGGTTCATTGTTTTCATTTTACAGATGATGAAACTGAGGCTCAGAAAGGTGAATTAGCTTGTCTGCAGAACTGAGATTCACACCCAGCTCTCGTTCTCAGTGCATTATTTTTTCCACTTTAACACGATGTCTTCTCTTTCCTGTACTCTTGCCATTTATTTCTTTATTCAATAATTTCTGATGCTGGGTTTAGTTGCAGCTGAGTCAGAGATGGGTGTAATGGGGTCTCTGCCCTCCATGAGACCACAATCTGCTAATAGTAATAACAATAATGATTTATGTAGCACTTTGAGATTTGCAAAACTTGCAAAATTTGCTTTACAAATATTACCTCATTTGAGATGAGATGAAAATCCTGCAAAGGAGATGTTGTTATTATACCTGTTTTATAGATGAGGAAACTGAGGCAGATAGAGATTAAGCCACTTGTCCAGGGTCACACAACTGGTAAATGTCTAAAGATGGACTTGAACTCAGATCCAGAATCTGCATTGTTTTTATGATGCCACTTTGCTGTCTCCCAATGAGAGAGATAAAAAAAATGTATGAAGAGAGGATAGGTTCAGCTGAAGGGGCATGATGGAGGAGATGGCATGGTCCCTGAAGAAGAGATAAATTTTGACAGGTGGAAATAGAGAAGAGGCATTTCCAGGAGCTAAGGCAAACTAAGCCACAGTGGCTGGAGCCCTAGATGTGCTTTGCAGTCACACAAGTCCAATTTGATTAGAGAGTGTAGTTTCATAGTGGGAGTTACAAATTGCTGATCAGATTGAAAAAGAAGGTTGGAGTCTTACATTCAGTGTCAGGCCAAGTGATTTACCCAAATCTCAACACCTTGACCTGGAATTTAAGACTGTCCACTCTCTGATGTTTACTTTTCCAGTCTTATTTCCTACCAATCCTTTTTTTATGGAACATTAGCTGTTCTCCAAATCAAACACACTGTGTTTTGGTTTCATACAATTCCTCAAGTCATCCCTTATATATGGAATTGGATCTGCTTGATTTCTGCCTCTTACCTTACTTCAAGGCTCAGGTTAAGTATAATCCCCTCCAAGAAGCTTTTCCTAACTTTTCCAGATATTAGTAAGCTCCTTGTTTTTAAAAATATCCCCTATTATACTTACCTGGATACATGTTATACTTTTCCAATGGATTATAAGCTCCCTGAAGGCAAGAGTTGTTCTATTTTTGTCAATTGTATCCCCAGTACCTTGTACTTAATATGTGTAAGCACTTAATAAGTGATTGTTGCATTCAATTAAATGGAGTTGAATTTGAGAAATTTTATTGTTGAGCAAGGGAAATAGACCATACTTATCGATATGACTTGGAGATCTGGTGTTTATTCAGAGATTTCCATGAAGTACTTGTGTCTCTGAAAAAGTCTAAACGTTTCTTAACACCCTTGATTTTATACAATATTCTGAATTTTGCTAGTTGGATAATTTTGGATTCATAGTTCATGCTTCTTAGTTTTACGAATATTCTATTTAACAAGCGTTTATTATTAATCACTTACTATGTGCTAAGCACTGCCTTAAGTACTGAAGATACAAAGAAAGGGAAAAAAAAAATCCCCGCCCTCAGAGCTTGACATCTGACCCTTCCCTTCCTTGAGGAATATGTTGTGATCCTGTCTGTTGTTCCTTAGCATGTTATTTCTGTCATTCTAATTGCAATTTGTTCTATTTCCCCTTGTCATTCCAATGTTAGAATTAAACTACTGAGTGTCTAGGAGCCATGAGCATTTTTTTCTTGTCAGGATACTGTGGATTCTATTTTCATATTATTGATTGTTTTAATTAATTGTGGAAAGTTTTCTTGAACAATTTCCTGAAGCTGAGTGCTTGGACTATTTCATTTTCCTAACCCTCCTGAAATGTCAATAATCCTGAGGTTGCTGTGATTTCTTTGACCATTCCTCTGACCTGTCACTTGAATCTGAATGTTTTCTAGGACTTTCAATAATTGAATCTTTTTCTGAACATGTCCTTTGAGTTGCTCCAGGTTGTTGGTTTGTTTCCTGACATCATCTACTCCTGATAGCTCTTTTCATTATCTGTTCTCAGGGGTGGCTAGTGGGGCAGTGAAGAGAGCACAGGCCCTGAAGTCAGGAGGACCTGAGTTCAAATGCGGCCTCAGACACTTGACACACTTACTAGCTATGTGACTTTGGGCAAGTCACTTAACCCCAATTGCTCTCCAAAAAAAAAAGCAAATTACTTTCTAAACACATTTGCTGTTTTGCCAGATTATTTATTCATCCACCTAGTTTTTAAAATTTATCCTTTCATTCATTTATTTAGGGGGCGGGCTGGGTCTTTCTATCTCTCCCTAGCTGGAAGTGCAGTATTCCCAGTCCAACTAGTGATCAACATAGGAGCTTTGATCAGTTCTTATTCCAACATGGGCCATTTCACCTCTTCTTAGGTAGCTTAATAGCCTTCCTGCTCTTGGGGTCTCAGCATATGTGGGTCAGGTTTAGTTCAGACACTTGATAGGTTTAGCCCACTGTGATCCAGAACCCTTGAACTCAAGAGATCATCTCCCTAAGACTCCCTGGTGGAAGGGACTACGAGCTACCACACTCAGCAACCCGTTTACTTCTACAAATAATCATCCATTTAGTTTACATTGGCAGTGTAATTGGCATATAGTTGGGCAAAATAGCCCCCAATAATCGATTTTATTTCATTCTCACTGTTTGGGAATTCATCTTTTTCATTTTTGATAAGGTAATTTGAGTTTCTTCTTTTTTAATTCAAATTCAGCCAATGATTTATCTATTTTATTGTTTTTTCCGTGAAAGAATAGTCCCTAGTTTTATTAGTTAAATGTTTTTTTAACTTTCAATTTTATTAGTTTCTCATTTAATTTTCAAGATTTCTATTTTAATGTTTAATGAGGGGTTTTAAATTTGATGGTTTTTTAGAACCCATTCGCTTATGCCATTTATTTTAAGCAATGTGGCTGCAGTGTTTTGTTTTCTTCTTGTGAACAGGAAAGAACCAGTTAGCAGGATCTTCATTTATGTTTATTGGTTTATAAGTTTAAAAGTAATTTTAAAAAAATCTAGCCCTGTATTGTATCCACATCATTCACTTTAGAGAGTTTACTTTGTTCTTCCTTGTTGGAATTGCTCCTATATTGGAGAGCTATTAAGAATATCATTTTTGAAAACTAGCCATCCTTTTAAAGGCTGTGTTTCCCTGCATCATTTTAGACCATGCAATTTTGCCTTTGTGCCTCTTGAAATTTGTTATCAAAACCACTAGAGTACCTAGTTTTCCTTCTTCTCTATCACAAATTCCAAGATGGAGTGGACATTTTCCTTCCAAGTTTCCGACATTTAGCAACCAGTTGTCCCTTATTGGTTAGAACTGAATTCATAGTGGCAGTTCTCCTTGTTACTTCCGCCATCTTTTGAAGACCAAAATCATACTTAGGGCAAGGCAAGAATTCATTAGCTGTTCTATTTTCCGAGAGAGAGAGAGAGAGAGAGAGAGAGAGAGAGAGAGAGAGAGAAATAACCCAAGATTATTAGCTATGAAGCTATTTCTTCAGAAGATGCTAGACCCTCTGAAGGGACCACAGCTTCTTGTCCTAAAGAGGACAAGAAGAGTCCAGCTGGTGATCATAGTGATTATAGAGTTAGAGCTGAAATCTGGTCTAAATGCCTCGGTTTACAGATTAGGAAGCTAAGACCCAGAGAGATGAAATAATTTGTACAAGGCCATATAACTAGTAAGTAGTACATCTGGGATTTGAATACAGGAGCTTCTTATTCCAAATCCAGGGTTCAAATCATGACTGCCACATTTTAGAAGGAACATTGACAAACTGGAACTGTCAGCATGGGAGCAATGTCATAGCAGTTGCTTTGCCAATGAACTTTGAGGAGACCAAAAAGCTGCATTGCAATGCTTTCAGCATAGGCTTTTGGGAACCACAACCAGGGTACTCTCATCAGTTGGGCTCCTGAGGGTTCTGAGGTAGGAGGTAGTCCCTTGCCCTGGTCAGCTCCTACTTAGTCCTGCATAGGACCACTGACCAGCTAAAGAATGTTCTGAGGAGTGTGACCAGTATCGTGAAGGAACTGGAGACCACGAAATATGAGGATTGACTAAGGGAACCAGGGATGATGAAAACCTAGGTAAGAGAGAATTTAGAGTGTACGTGATATGACTGTCTTCACGTATTTCTGTGTGTGAGTGTGTGGGCGGGGGGATGCTTTTTTTTAACATTCATTTTCAATATTTTGAGTTCCAGATTCTCTTCTTTCCTCCAGCCCCTCCCCTACCTATTGAGAAGGCAAGCAATATATTAGTTATACATATGAGCTCACGTATATGACTTAATATTTCCATATTTAACCATGTTGCAAAAAAAAGTAAGAAAAATAAAGTGAACAAAAATATATGCTTCAATCTACACTCAGAGTTTCTTGGTTTTCTTTCTAGAGGGGGACAGCATTTTTTCATATGAATCCTTTGGAATTGTCACGGGCCATTGTCTTGATCAGAGTGGTTAAATCTTTCACAGTTGGTTATTGTTACCATTTGGTAGTTACTATGTACAATGGTCTCCTGTTTCTGATTATTTCACTTTGTATCAGTTCATACAGGTCCAGGTTTTTCTGAGCCCATTCCCTCATCATTTCTTATAGCATGATAGTGTTCCATCATAACTCTATAACGCCATTTGTTTAGCCAATTCCCCAATTGATGAGCATCTCCTCCATTTCCAATTCTGTGCCACCACAAAAGATCTGCTATAAATATTTTGGTAATGTGAGTCCTTTTCCTTTGATCTCTTTGGGATGCAGACCTAGTAGTGGTATTGCTGGGTCAAAGGGCATACACAGTTTTATAACTTTTGGGGCATGGTTCCACATTGTTCCCCAGAATTGTCGGGCCAGTTCACAACTTCACAAACAGTGCATCTGTGTACCTATTTTGCCACATCTCCTCCCACATCTGTCATTTTCTTTTTCTGTCATGTTATCTAGTCTGATAGGTGTGAGGTGGTACCTCTGTCTTCTAGTAATTGAAATGTTACAATGAGGTAGAAAGATTAGATTTGTTTTGGTTGGCCCCGAACAACAGGCTCGAGAACTATTGGGAGAAGTTGCCAAGAAGTGAAGTCAGGCTCAGAAAGAAAAAAAAATATTCACAGAATTTTAGAACTGGAAGGAACCTCAGAGGCCATCTAGTTGTAAGCTGTACAAAAACTTGAACTGGTCACTAATAGAAGGGCCACTAGGGGAAAGAAGTTTACCATCACTGGTTGTCTTAAAGGGATGAGTAGATGACCCTCTCTCAGGGACATTGTAGAGGGATTCCTGCTCAGGAATAGGTTGGGTGAAGTGATCTGTGAGATCCTTTCCAGGTCTTGGATTCCATGATTCCATGATACCCTGCTGGAAATAGCCTTAAGGCAGGTAGGCAGAGGTAATT
Source organism: Pseudochirops corinnae (assembly GCA_028646515.1). Classification (NCBI taxonomy): domain Eukaryota; kingdom Metazoa; phylum Chordata; class Mammalia; order Diprotodontia; family Pseudocheiridae; genus Pseudochirops; species Pseudochirops corinnae. The sequence continues at coordinate 314,170,173 of CM053585.1, read as the reverse complement.
TTTTTTTTTCCCTTTTAAGAATCAACCCTTGGGAAATCTGTTTCAAAAATCCTTGGATCAGAGATCTAGAGCTGGAAGGAAGATCATCCAATCTATGCCCTCCTCCCATTCCACCATTTTACCAATAAGGAAGTAAAAGACTGGAGAAGTTAGGTGACTTGTCCAAGGTCATCCAAGTACTATGTTTCAGAGCTGAGTTTGGCACTCAGGCTTTCTGATCTCCAATCCAACATTCTTTCTATGACACCATGCTAAACTCTCTAGGGAGAGGAACAAAGCAATTATTGTTTTTTGTTTTTGTTTTTGTTTTCTTGGTCATAGGCACAGAGATGTCATCCGGCTCCTCAGGGATGCAGGTGCTCAGCTGTCTCCTCAGGAGCTTCAGAGTGCAGGGACTGAGCTTTGCAGGTAAGAGACACTGGCCAGATTCCCTGGGCTGTCCTGCCTCCCAGCTCACATCAGTGCTGCCAAGGCTTAGTTCCTAAAGGGAGCATCTGGAGGGATTTGTTCCAGATCAAGGGTGGGGAACCTGTGGCCTTAAGGCCACATGTGGCCTTCTAGATCCTTAAGTGCAACCTTTTGACTGAATCCAAATTTTACAGAATAAATCAGTGGCCTTCTAAATCCTTAATTCCAAAGAATTTGTTCTGTAAAATTTGAATTCAGTCAAAAGGCCACACTTAAGGACCTAGAAGGCCACATATGGCCTTAAAGTTGCAGGTTCCCTACCCCTGTTCTAGATGGACAGATTTCCTCAGGAGAATTTAAGAGGCAGAAGGTCTCTTGGGAAAAAGAGAAGCCCTTTGTTAGGGATATGACAACCTGTTCCATTGTCCTTTAGGAGTTCACACAAATAAAGTCCTGATGAACCCCTTTATCTCCTTGTGCGTGGATTCCAGACATGTTTTATGAGGTGCAAACAGAATATAGAGCCCTGGACTGGGAGTCCTGAGGCCTATGTTACAGACCTTACTCTGACACTAACTTTTTTTTTGGAGGGGGGAGGGCAGGGCATTTGGGCTTAAGTGACTTGCCCAAGGTCACACAGCTAGTTAAGTATCTGAGGCCAGATTTGAACTCTGGTGCTTCTGACTTCAGGCCGGTGCTCTATTCCATGTACCACCTAGCCTCCCCAACACTAACTTCTTGTGTCAATACTGAGAAAGTTTCTGTTCTCTGAATTTGAACTTCTCTCTCTTTGTAAAATGGGGTTGGACTAGAATCAGGAGTGGGGAACCTGTGGCCTTGAAGTGAATCCAAACTTCCCAGAACAAATCCCCTTAATAAAAGGATTTGTTCTGTAAAATGTGAACTCAGTCAAAAGGTTTTACCCAAGGACCTAGAAAGGCACAAGCTCGCAAGTTCCCCACCCCTGGAGATGGATTCTAATGTCCGTTTTGGCTTTGATATTTTGTGTTTTGTGATGTTAGAGTGTTTCCAGCTTTTAAGATTCTGTAAATTATGATTCTGAGGCTCTTTTTGACACTGACATTTGTGGTATAAAACCCTTCCAACCTTGATGTTTTACATTTCATAGTTCTGAGACTCCTTCTAGCTGGGACATTCTATTATTTTCTCTGTTTTAAGGTCTTTTTCCAACTCTAAGGTTCTCTGCTTCTGTATTAGAACCTAGGAATGTCTTTGGGATTGAGGAGTTTTTAGCCTTAGTGGGCTCTGAGCATGAGCCCATTGTCTATCAGCCCACATTCCTAGTTAATGCTGTGAATGAAGACGTAATCTCTTGTGTTGGAAAGAGTGTTGTTAGACTTTGTCTGTTCAAGGGACAGGTTCAAATCTTGGCTATGACACTTATTGGTTATATGGCCTTGGATAAATATCCAAAATAAAAAAAACAACCACATAGGATCATATGCGTAGAGCTAGAAGGTACCTTAGAAATCATCCAATCCAACATCCTTGCTTGAAGATAGGTGGTGCAGTGGATAGAGTGCTGGGCCTAGAGTCAGAAAAACTCAAGTTCAAATCCAGCCTCTGATACTTATTAGGTATGTGGCCTAAAGAAGTCATTAACTGGTGTCTGCCTCAGTTTCCCCAACTGTGATATAGGGATAATATTAGTACCCACCTTCCAGTGTCATTATGAAGATTAAATGAGACAATAATTATAAAGTGCTTAGCACATAGTAGGTATTTAATAAATCCTTCTTTCTTCTCTAACTTCCTTCCTCCCACCCTTCCTTCCTTTCCTTTTTTTCTCTCCCTTCTTTCCTTCTTTCTTTCCTTCTTCTCTCCCTCCTTCATTTTCCAGATGAGGAAACTAATGCTTCTAAAGTGAAGTGAAAGGTAGCAAAGACAGCATTGGAACTCAGGTCCTCTGACCTCGCGTTCAAGAGTTTTTCTATTGGACCAGAAAAGGCGATATCCCTGGGGCTAGATGTTGCCTCCCATCCAGGGCCCTCCTCACTATTCCTTTTCAAACTTGTAGTGTCACAGAAGTTCAAAGAGAGCAGGATGATTGTTGAGATGTCACACAACAAAGTTAGAGTCAAGAGACAAAAAGAACTCTTCTTATCTGGAAGCTTGCACGACCATTGGCTCTCAAACCTGTGGGGACCTTAGATCCCTTCATTTACAGATGAAGGAAGTAAATGCCAAAGATAGGAAGGGAAATGCCCAAAGTAACACAGCTAGGAAGTGGCAAAGCTGTGCAAACTACTCCAGGTATTCAGACTCAAAATCCAGTGCTTTTCCCAGTGTATAGAAAGGTCTCTGTCCCTTTTCCAACTCCTAGGAAAATAAACTTCCTCTCCTTTTGTTGCCCCCGCTTTCAGGCAGAGAAGGCAGCAACTTCTGAGAGAAAACAGTGGGTGGGAGGACGGTTTCCTGGAATAGACCTGCCCAGCACCTTCCCCCTCTAACTTTAATGCAACCTCATCCACCTGTTGTCTCATCCTTCTGCCCAGGGCACTCCCAGAATGACATTATTCACTGAGGAGAAGATGGCCCTGGACTGAGGCTTAGATAGTCCCTGCAAAACCTGTCTAACTGGGAAGAGAATTAAGGTGAGGGAAAGATGAGACAGAGAAGGGCAAGATAAAGGAGAAGTGATGAGACAAGTATGAGCAAAATGAAATGGATGAGGAAAGGAAGAAGAAGAGAAAGAGGGGCTGGAGGAGAAAGATGAGAGAGAAGAGAGGATAAATAAAGAATAAGATGAGAGCGAGAGAGAATAGGAGAGGAAAAGATAAAGAGAGGGAGAAAGATGACTATGGGAGAGAAGAAGAAAGAATAGGAGAGAAAAAGATAGAAAGATGACTGAGGGAGAGAAAAAGAAAGATGACAATGGGATAAAGAAATGAAGAAAGATGAAGAGTTTAGACTGCAGAGGCTCAGAGGGGCTTGGGCACAAAGAAAACCCTCTAATGGAGTGAGCGGTGTGTGATAGACATATCTGGGTATGGGTTGATTTCTTGTGAGATATAAGGAAGCAGAGTTAGTTCTGGGAAAAGCTGTGAAGCCTGAGATGAAGCGGCTCCTGGATGGTTTTCCTTTTCCACTGTGCCATTCCCATAGAGCAGCTTTTAACATTCACCCCTTCTGTGTCCCATCCCTAGAGGGTGGTCAGTCAGGATTGGAAGGGGTCTTATAAATTAATCCTTGCTAAATATGTTTAGGGTGGTTATGGTAAGCTTTAGATGTAAGGCAGCCCCTCTCTTCTGCCTTTCCTTGGCAGATAATGTGGACAAGCCTTCCAAACCCTTTAGGACAGGTTTCTCTCAGAACCTGCCCTTCCCATCCCACTCTCCAGCTGCTGCCCCATCAAGGACCTTCTCTCTCAGGGTTAGGGAGGTGATTGGCAGGTGGTGGTGGACTCCATTCCAGTCTCCTCAAGTCCACCAAGGTGATGGACAGATGAGTCAATTGGTCTCTCCATGAAGGTTGACTGGTTTCCTCTTTACTCCCTCCTTCACATGATGAAGCTTAATTGGCCTTGAGTCATAGTATCTCAGGGGTGGAAGGAATTTCAGAGGTATCATAGATTTAGATCTGGAAGGAACCTCAAAGGGTTAAAAAAAGCAGGAGACCTTTTTCTCACATCTCCTCCAAAAGGTGATCTATTCTCTTCCTGAAGACATCCAGTGGCTGGAAACTCATCCTCTGCCAAGGCAGACTATTTCACTTTGGAACAGCGCTGATTAGTAGGAAGTCTTTTTGTAGAGAGAGCCAAAATCTGCCTTGGCAACTTCTACCCATTACCCCTCCTTCTGCTCTGTGGGATGGGTGTATATATATGGAGGACTAGCACTTCTGGTGTAAGGGCTTGCCCAGCCCTTTTCAGGACTGCCCATCAACCTTTGGTGTCCACCTGTCACCCAATTCTCACTGGTGGCTCTAAGAAACCATAGTATGTGCAGAGGCCACACCTTAGTAAAACCTGTCTCGGAAGATGGGCTAAACCAGGTTGAGGGTAACTGACAGGCCTCAGATATGTCAGTGATTTAGGGGGATGTCTACCTCAAGCATGTGAAAACTTCTCCCAGTGGAATGGGTGAATGAGAACACTTCCAATGGCCATGAAGGCGACTGAAGCAGGTGCTGCGGAGTTTAGAGCTTGGTCAGACATCAAAGATCCCAAGGTCATCCACTGCATCCCGAGCCATTGCCACTCATCCTGACTTTTGTCCTCCTGGTGGGCTTTGATGACTCTGAAAGAGAAAGTAATCTGATGATTTTCGGTAACTCTGCCTCACTTAAATCTGACTCCTGTGCAAGTCAAGATATCACCCTCATGACATCATTTTTGAAAACGATAACCCTGTGGGATCAAGGAGAATAAATTTCAACCCTATAAATACTTGAAGATAGTAATCATCTCCTCTCGTGAGTCTTCTGTTCTTCAAGCTAAAATATCCCTGTTCCTTCCATCACTCTCCCCTTATGTGGCATGGTCTCCAGTCCTCTTGTCATTCTAGTTTGTCAGTGTGGTTTCTAAAAATATGGTACCCAGAACTGAAGACAGTATTTCAACTGTAGTCTGACCAAGGAAGAAGGGAGCAAGACTCTTATTTCTTATGTTACAGAAGTGGTTACTGAGGACCAAGTTGGGGAAGAGACTCGCTCAAGGTGACACACCAGTGTCAAGACCTGAGTCTCTTTACACCAGGTCAAGGCTCTTCTGCTATACTACACTTGACCTTTAGAGGAATAATAAAGATCACAATAGCTAGCATTTAGAGGTTTGCAAAACTCTTTACAAATATCTCATTTCATCCTTATGGGAGCCCTGGTAGGTAGGTGCTATTATTATTCCCATTTTATAGATGAGGAAACAGAGACAGACTTGCCCAGGGTCATACAGCTATTAGATGTCTGAGGTGAGATTTGAACTCACAACTTCCTAACTCCAGGTCCAGTTCTCTTTTCACTTTGCCTCCTAGATTTCTTCACCATATCCCATGTATTCCTCAATTCCCTCCCATTGGAAGAAGGAAAAAAGAGGGAGAAGACCTTTAGGTATTCAAATTCTATGGCTACTCAAGTGTCATCCTCTTCCCAGCCCTTGGGTTTCTAGCTAAGACAATGATAACTATTGAAATGTCCCCTAGGAGGGATGGCATCATGGTTATTCTTCCTCCTCCTCTTCCTTCTCAGGCTTAGAATGGCAGAGAAAGAGCTGACATCTTGGGAATGCATGTGGGTGTTGAGAGTGGGGGGGGGGATTCTCTGAGAGGACAGCTAATTTCATAGGATTGTAGAGATAAGATTGCCTCATGAGAGACAATGCACCCTTCATAGGCAGAAAGCCGGCTTTAAAGGCAAGTGGACCTGTTTTCAGGTTCTTCCTCTGACACATGCTGGCTTTGGCCCTGGGAAAGTCACTTGCTATGACTAAAGCATCTCTCTAAGACTAAACTGCAGAACCACTGGTGGTCTGTATTGGTAGAGCAGGGTTTCCTCACTGAGAGTCCCCTAACTAATGAAATCACAGGTCTGCATGTCCCTCCCTCTACCAAAAGAAAGGTGGAATTTGGGTCTGGAAAAGCCTTTTGGGATTATCCAGCCCAATACTTATTTTATTAGTGAGGAAACTGAGACCAAGGTTACATAAGGAGCAAATAACCAAGCTGGGATTTGAAACCAGGTCCTTTTGGATTCCAATTCATTGTTCTTTATATTATACCACACTAGCTTCATTTTAAATCTCTGTTGAACAAAAATTCAATGAGAAATCTTGGACCCAGACACCAAAGTCCTTATTTGATCAATAGATCTTAGAGCTACACAAAGTCAGCTGGTCCAGTCTTTTGCCTTCAAGCAGGTTTAATTTTTTCCATTTGATAGAGAAAGAGATCAAAGTCCAAGGAGGGGAATTTGAGGGTCTGGCATAGTAAAAAAATTGTGGACTTAAACTGAGAAAAGCTCTGGGTTTGAGTCTTGTCAGTGACCTTGACTTACTTGCTGGGTAACCTTGAGCAAATCCCTTCCCTTCCCTTCACTAAGTATCAGTTTCTTTCTCTATAAAATGGAGATTGAACTTCATAGTCTCTAAGGCCATTTCTACATCTAAGCTTCTCTAATTCTGTGAAGTGACTTGTCCACGGTGATTACATGGCAGATGCCAGAGACTCAGGCTTTCTGATTCCTGGTCCAGAATTCTTACTCAATAGCACATCTAGTTTGGGAAGTTTTATTGAAATAGAAATCACCTCAAAGTGAGCCCAAGGTCCAGGTAACAATGGCATCTTTTAGAGAAGAAGTGATCCCTCTGGAAGGAAGTGGCCAATTTGACCCTGGACAAGTCACTTCCCCACTGTGGGACTCATTTACCTCTTTTGTAAAATGAGAGAGAAGATAGGGATGGCATCCTCTATAAAATGAAGGACAGACAGGGACAACTAGGTGGCGCAGTAGATAGTGCACCAGCCCTGGAATCAGGAGGACCGGAGTTCATAATCCAGCCTCAGACACTTGACACTTACTAGGTGTGTGACCTTGGGCAAGTCACTTAACCATGATTGCCTCACCTCCCCCCTCCAAAAAAAAAAAAAAGGACAGATAATTCTGGATGAGAGAGAAGCCTGAAGATGGCAGGGAGCCAGCCAGGCCCCTTTTTCTTCTCCATCAAAAGTGCTGGTGCTGAGCTGTGATTAACCCTTTGAAGAGTTTATTACTAACTTATGATTAATACCCAGGGAAGAGAGATACTGAGTTAGACATCTCTGATCATAATCAAGGCTCCTTCCCACCACAGTTTAATTAGTAGAGGGTGGATTCAGGAGAGAATGGAACTAATATTTATTGGGTAGGAAGGCAGAATTATAAGAAGGAAAGGAGATTTTTGTTCCATCTCCTTAGATGTGCATTAAGACCTTTCCCTGTTCCGAATGATCCTAAGTCCCAGGTCCAATGATTCAAGCTCTGTGACCTTGGAAAAGTTGCTTCTTTCCCCTCTGTTTCCCCATCTGTAGAACAAAGGGGTCAGAAAAGACAGTCTTTTAGGCTTTTCCAACTCAGATGTTTTACCTCTGATGATTTTAAAAAGAACATTATTGATGCTTTTTGTTTTGACATAAGTGTCTTGCAGGCAAACCTTTCCGGGGGGGGAGGGGGGGCTCTGTGTGTTCTCTTATTCTGAAATCCCTTCTGGGTCTGACAGAGATAATCTCTGAGATTCTCTGTGATCCTAGCATTCCCCCCAGTTCTGACATTGTGATTCTAGAGAGCTAGTTGTAGGAGAGGTCAGAGACCATTCCATCCACAGGTGGGGGCAGGGGTCAAAGAGGAGAATGGAAATAGGTTGGAGGCAAATTTACATTGTTCCTTATATCATACCCCAAGAGCTTCATTTTAGAGTTTCTGTTGCACAGCTGGGGGGGTGGGGTGGTAGGAGCAGATTTTCAGGATGTTTAGGATGTCCTTGGCCTGTCCCCATGACTTAGGGACCTTGTCAGAGTCCAGACCCTGGGTTGGAGGAGCAGGCAAAAGGGGGCTAGGATGCAGAGGCAGTGTAAAGGCACATTGTTCTTGAGGACAGTGTGATACAATGGAAAGCCCATAGTTTGGAATCAAAGGACCTGGACCCAAATTCTCTTTCTACTACTTATATGGATTTGGGCAAGTCATTTAAACTCTGGGCTTCAATTTGCTCATCTATATAATGAGGGTTTTTTTCTCCTAAATGTTCCCTAAAATCCTTACCTGTCTACATGTCTATGATCCTGTGAATTATTTCTTGAGATAGCTAGCTAGATCAGGGCACATTCAGTAAACACTAGCAGGCCAGCAGCGGTCCCTTTAGGAGCTGGCCAGACTGACAGCCCTTCATCAGGCAAAGAGTTTACATCCTGTGCCACCTCCCCCAGGCATACAAGCTACTTATTTGTGGGGAGGGGGAGTCTGGGAGTGAGGAGTGTTCCTTCTCTCTTCTGGAAGTGTTCTTTTTATTGGAGATAGTTGGAGAACAGAGCAAAAACCTTAGCATGGAAGCAGCTGAGTTTGAATCCTGATTCTGATAGCTTTGTGACATTGGGCCTCTCGTCCTCTTCAAGCCTCAGTTTCCTCATCTGAAAAATGGGGGTGATAATAATAATGCACTATTTTCCACACGGGATTGTTGTGAGGAAAGTACTTTGTGAACGTGAAAACTCTATAAATGTTCTTACTATTACAACCACCACCATCATCATCATTGTCATAATCCACGTGGAAAGATTACCTTGAGCAGTACCAACCCAAAGTGCTAGAGAAATGTATTCTATGAGGCCTCAACACTATGTGACCTCCTTTCCCTGGGCTTGCAGAGCAGGCGAAAACTCAGATTCATGGAGGTGAAAAGCTTAGCTCCCTTCCATGTCTCTTGCTTTCCCTAGATTCTGAGAGTTTTCATCTATACTTTATTCCTCACTCTCCCCTCTTTCCAGTTTCCCCTGAAGACAGGATTAAGGAAGCTCCCACAGCCAGGAAAAGGGCTGACTTCTTTGGAAGTAGGTGGGGGTAGGTTTCCCTGGCCTCTTAGCCATGGAAGTGGGGGTATTACTCACCCTGGGAAATAACCCTACCCTATTACCTGAGCATTTGGAAGGGGTGGAGGTGAGGGGGGATGAAAGAGATGTTTCTGATTAGTACCTGGCACATTGACTAATACTGGAGGTCCTCCCTTCCCGGGAGGGAAGTTGGTATCCCTAAGATAAAAATAAGGTTTGGGAGCTCCAGAATTTCAAGAAAACAGATCTGGGATGGCTCTTTTCTGTGGCACTGGCTGTGACTCAGCCTCCCATAAGGAACAGGATTGGTTCTTCTCTCCTCCCCCACCCCCATCCACTCATCCACTGCCCACCTTCCCCAGAGCCTTGGGCATTGGGGCTCCTTGGAGGAGTTTAGAGACAGGACTGGATATGGAAAAGCTCTCCATCCATCATTGATAGAATTGGAATGGACTATGGAAGCATCCTAGTTTTCCTTAGCAAATAGTTGTCTCTAGTAAGGCTATGCTCAAGGCTGCTCCCTCCCCACTATTACCACACACATGAAAGCTGGACAGTTCAGCTGTGGGACAGAAAGTTAGCCATGGTTGTCAGTAATCTTACTGGGGGCATCAGCCTGTCTCTCTCCCTCTCTCTCTGAAGCTACCTGTGGAGAGCTTGGGCTTTTGGACTTGTATGTTCTAAATTGTCCCTTATATTGTACTGACAAAGAGGGAGAGAAAGGGAAGAAAGCCAGGTGGCTTTCGGTGTCCCAGAGTTGTCAGCAGTGGGGAGTCTGGTTACCCAGGTGCTTCTCTTAGTGTTTGCATTCTCCTGCACTGTGTGTCCCTGGGGAGAGGTGTTTGGTTTTTTGTTTTGTTTTGTAGTGGGATGTAGTCCAGGGATGCTGGAGGTCTTAAGGTACAGCATGCACTGAAAGATTAAACAATGAAGGATTAATTATTATCTGTAGCTAAGCATATGAAAGCACTTTTCCTTATGATCTTGGGTGTGTTCTTGCCAGAACTCATAGACCCTTTGCAGACTCTCGTATTGTCTTGTCCTCAGCACATTACGTATGACCTTCTCTATCACTTACCCTCTTGGAGAGACCACAGGAATGGAACCTTCTCCAGTTTGGCCCAGGTTGGGAGTAGGGTGAGGAGGGGCAGGATGGAAAAAATCAGTTTTTTATTCAGTAAGCAGGTCAGAACCTGAGGGATAAAGAATGATACCTTCTGCCTTCTTTTCTCCCTTTGCTTCTCCCTGCTGGTGGGCATTTCGATGGATAAGGCTGCTTCCTTGCTTCTGATGGGTAACAAGGCCTGGCTGGCTGGAGCAATGCCATAGAGCTATTCTTAGCTCTGGGATGCTCATTCTCAACCTCTCAGGTGATATGGTCAAACAGCTGTATTCCCTCATACTCTTTGAACTATGTATTGGCTAAAACTCATTCTGTTCTTAAAGTGCCAGAGGGAGAAAAAACCATGTTGTGAAATATGAAACTGGAGACGCTCTCCCTCTCCTCTGTGTCTCTCTCTGGTTAGTCATGGTCACACCCACTGGGTGAAACTAGACTCTGTTCTGCCCTATTAATTTTCACAGCTAATTCCCTCCCCCTCCCAACCCCCACCCCCCAGGCTGCTGCTTGCTCAGCTGTTTGGTGCTGTCATAATCACCTCTTCTTTCACCTGCCCTGGGCTCTTGGCCTGTATCCCTCTGGTTGACACAAGATGCTACCCGTGGCCTCCTGCTGCCACCACCCTTAGGGACCCAGGGCTGGCTCTACTGATGGCTTCTCCCCAACAGGCTGGCTGCAGGTGGTGACAGGGATGGGCTGATAGCGTGGCAGCAAGCAGGCGTGGACCTATTCCAGACGGGATATGACGGGCAAACCCCGCTGCAAGTTGTAAGTCTGACCTTCCCACTGATCCTGGAGACCTTGAACACATTTTATAGGAGATTTTAGGGGCAAGGGGCTGCATGTGAAAGAATGGCCCCAAATTCTTGATTTGATCCTGGACCCTCACAAGCACTTTATGAGTCTTCATAAACCCTATATGGCATCAATTTAGAATTTCAGGTTTCCACTTCCTAATTAAGTTATGATGCTTTACTGGTGTGGAGGGAGAGGGGCTTATTTGTCAATTCAACCAATATATCTTCAGTACCTACTTTATACAGGGGCCGTATGGCATCAAGGGTCAAGTGCTGAAGCCTGAGTCAAAAAGAATTGGGCTCGAATTTTGTTTTTAATACAAGCTCTATGACATTTTTGAACTCTCTTGAGACTTATTGGCCAAGTTAGATAGGTTTCCTGGATATTCTTTGTACATGGATTAAATCACAGAGCCTTGATATATTGATTTATAAAGAGCACATGCAAAATCTAGATCAGGTGACTGTCTCTGGGAAAAAGGTGTTATATTTGGGGCAGCTACGTGGGTCAGTGAATAGAGCATTGGCTCTGGAGTCAGGAGGATCTGAGTTCAAATCCATGAGACATTTACTAGCAGTATGACCTTGGGCAAGTCATTTAACCCCAATTGCCCTGCCTTCCCCCCTCCAAAAAAAAAGTTGTATCAAACATCTCTGATAAGAGTCTGATGTATATATAACACATACACGTACATACATGTTTTCCAAGATTGTGGATAATCAATAAATAAAACTAAAAGCCATTCTCCAATATATTAGCGGACAAGGCATGTGGTAAAGAGTTCTCAAGAGAAGAATTGCAGTCTATTAATAACCCATCAAAGAAGGCCCCAAATCACTAATAAGAGAAATATGAATCGGAACTACCCAGTTTCACCTTATACCCAGTAAATTGACCAAAATGACAAAAGATAGGAATAGTCAATGTTGGAAGGGTTGGGGAAAGATGAGTTCACTAATGCCTTTTTGGTGGATCTGTGAGTTGGTGCAACAATTCTGGAAAGCTATTTGGAATTATGCAAACGAAGTGGTTAGAAAGTCTTTGGCCTTTGACTCAGATATCCCACAAAATACCTGTACCCCAAGGTGATCAGGGATAAGAAGAAACACCAAAATATTTATTGCAGAACTTTTTTTGATAGCAAAATTGGAAATAAAGTAGATGCCCTTTGATTGGGAAATGGCTAAACTATGGTTCATGAATATGATGCAATATTAAGCACTATAATAAAGATGACTATGATGAGTACAGAGAACTATAGAAACTTATATGAACAGAACAATCAACCATTTTTCAAAATGCCTATTATTGGGGCAGCTAGGTGGCACAGTGAATACAGCACCAGCCCTAGAGTCAGGAGAACTTGAGAGTTCAAATCTGGCCTCAGACACTTAGTTGCGTGACCTTGGGCAAGTCAGTTAACCTCAATTGCCTTGCCTTCCCTCTTCTGAAAGAAAAAAAACCTATTATTTGACAGGCATTGGAGACACTGCTATAAAGAATGATTTCCAAGGAGCTAACCTTCTAATGGGGAAACAAGTTCAAATTTGTATATGCAGAATAAATATAAAGAGAATCAATATGAATCAAAACAGTATTTAGCAGGGAGGTCTCTAGAAGTTGGAGGGATCAGAAAAGAGATCATGTAGAAGGCATTGCCTTGGCCATGTGGAAGGCAGAGAGCTGTCCTGTAGGACTAGCATAACAGTAACAGGACAGTTGAAGCTGAATGATGCAAAATTACAATGACCCTAAAGATGAGATATGAGATGACAACTTTCCTCATTTTTCTCAGAGGTAGAGGATCATGGGTATGGAATATCGCATCTGATGGTGGATTTTTGTGATGCTGGTTAGTTTCGCTGATGTTTTTTTCTTCTTTTTTAATCTTTGTTATAAGGTTTGAGAACGGTATGAAATAGAGATAATATCAAAATAAAAGATATGAATAAAGGTTCAGAGAAAATGAAGTAATTTGCTTGAAGTCACACAGCATATTAATTTCAGAGGTGGGCCTGGAAAACAGGTTTTCTGATGCTTCATGTAGCTTTCCTTATGCAGCATAGATTTTGTATTCAAGGAGTTTGGAATCTAATGGGGAAACTGAGACTCTTGGAAGCCAGGGCTAAGGATGACGAAGGGCCAGCTCCCAGACCCACAGGACAGCCAGTGAATATAGGTAGTGACCCCACAGATTCATTCCTAAGTATCTCTGCCTGCTCTGCGTCCCTGACCTGAAGGGACTTCCCCACTCCTCTCCAAATCTGCCCCAAATGTCAAGACTTACATGCTCCCATTTGTTGTTGTTCAGTCACGTCTCACTCTGTTAACCCATGGACCATAGCATACCGGTATTGTCCAAGGGGTTTTCCTGGCACAGATACTGCAGTGGTTTGCCATTTCCTTCTCCAATGGGTTAAGGCAAATAGAGGTTGTGATTTGCCCAGTCTCAGACTGCTAGTAAGAATCTGAAGCTGGACTTGAACTCAAGTCTTCTTGTCTTCAGGCCCAGAGCTCTACCCACTTAGCCGCTTAACTGCCTCTTCATGTCCTCCCGCTAGCCTCCTGTAATCACACTTACTTCTCCCTTTTCTGACCTCCTAAGTCATAGGACCATAGGCTCATAGAAAGTATAAGCCAGAAGCAAACTTTAGAGTTCCAATTGTCCAAAACCCTCATTTTTCAGAGGTGAAGTCACACAAGTAATAAGGACCAGGGCTGGGACTTGAACCCAGGTCTCCAGGGTTCTATACCATATACTGCTGTACCATACACATACCATCGTTTGGCTCTTTCCAGTTACACAGTCCACCTTAAATGATTTCACAGGTGAATCTCAGCCCTCAACAAGCTGCACATGGCAAAGTCAGTGTTTTCTTTTTATCCCTTCTCTTCTCTTTCCTTTTCCTCACAGAATGAAGCTGGAGGCCTGGGACAGGGCTCCCTGCTGGGCTTGGAAACACTTGTTGAATACCTAGAATGTCTTCCCTCTTTACTGCTGCCTTAGGACCTCTAGATTCCTTTAAAGCTCAGCTTAAACACAGCCTGCTCTATATGTATATATGTGTGTGCATATGTTCTTACACATCTGTGGGTGTCCCAAAGTCTTTATGCAGTTTTATCCTATTAAAACTTAAAATATATAGGGTGTATATTTACGTATACATCTATCTCTTCCCTTAATGGCAAGGATTGTTTCTCTCTCTTTGTATCTTGGCACCTGGCATAGTGCCTTGCATGTAGTGAGTACTTAATAAATTCTTATTAATCGATTAATTGATTGACTGGCTGCTGCCTAGATAACAGTACCCTTGACAGTGGTGGTGGTGATGGTAGGGAGTCCAAGTGTAGATAAAATAAGCAATCATCTGGTTACCCATAAGGCACCATGTATTAGGTAGAGGACCAGAGATCTCAATCCAAATTCTACCTGTTAAAATCTGTGACCTTGGGTAAGTCACTCAACTCTTTGGACTTCATTTTCCTTACCTGCAAAAAGAGGGTATTGGCTAAAATGGCCTCTGAGATCCCTTCTGGCTCTAAATTTATAGTTCATTTACCTATGTAAGACTCGGTACAAATTGTTTCTTCCCATTGGATCTTAGTTTCCTTGTCTGTAATCTGAGGGAGTTGGAGTAGGTGATTTCTCATCTTCCTCTTAGTCTCTGGTAGTCGATGATTTATATAGCCACTGAGTAAAAGACAGCTTTTTGGTTACCAAATTATTGCTGGATTTAGTGGGTGCAACAGATTCTGGTGCTGCTGGCAAGGATCTCATGGTTTGGGGGCAAGAACAGACCTGAACCCCACTGTCTAAGAATTCAACCTGGGGGGAGATGGGAGAAGCAAGCCAGAGACCCTCAGGATGCTGTCATAGGTTGGTGCTGAAGAGGAGCAGCCCTGGGTCTTGCCAACGGGGCGGGGGGCACAGTCTGGCTGAGGAGATGATGCAAACACAGGACAGGATCAGGGGCTGGAGGGTAGGTCAGTCACTGAAGGCAATGTCCTAGAAGGGAGGGGCCCTAGCTCTGACCAACAGCCCACAGATGATCATCAGGAGTTGACGGTGGGGGGTGGGGGAAGGGTTCACTGTTTTTCTCATGCAATGTTTGCCAGACACAGCTGCAGCAGTAATTGTGCCAACCTTCCTTTCCAGGCAGAAGCCACTGGGAGCCAAGAGTTGGTGAGTCTCCTAAGAGAACACAGGATGGAAGCCAGGTAAGGGGCACTTAGAAAGGTATCCAGACAAGAATGTTGGGAGAGAGAAGAGACTCAGCAGCATGGGGGATACATCTCCCAGGGTGGATCCTCTGCCCTGGTCTAGCTTACAGACAAGTGTTCTAAGTTGGACACCATCCCAGAGGACAGGGACCAAAAGCATCTCATCTGAAGAGAGTTTACTTAGATATACTGTATTTGAATAAAAGACCATGGGTTAAAAAAAAAAAAATTTGGAATGATAGATAGAACTAGAATAAATGGTTTTTTAATTTTACAGATGAGGAAACCGAGGGTCAAAGTGCTTAATAGTGAATGGCAAAGGTGGGAGATTCACGTCCCGCTACTCCACTGGGGTGAATCGCCTTACTCACAAATAAAACCAAGAAGTAGACAATTACAAGTGATATTATCCTGATTACAATTCAATGGATGGTTAGGGAAAAGAATCACAGGATTTGTTGTGTCTTGCCTTCCCCTCAAAAAAGGAAGATCATGAATGAAGCAGGGATTCATGTACAATTTAAAGGAGGCTGGATTTGGAGTCAGAAGACCTGGGTTCCGATTCTTGCTCTGGTATTTACTACTTGTGTGACCTTGAGCAAACCAGGTAACCTCTCTGAGCCTCAGTTTCCTCCACTGTAAAAAAACTGATAAGGACTTAGATGGCTTGACAGTCCCTTCCCACTCTAAATCTAAGAAAATATTCAAAAGTACTGACCTACAGTGCTTAGTGCAACATAGTAGGTACTTAAATGCTCGTTGACTGACTGACCTAAATGCCTACTTTCCTATTTATACAAAATATGAGAACAAGCTGGGTGTGTATCATATCAAGGGCATCTTTGGTGAAGGTATGAGAAGAGAACACCAAGAGGCTTTCACAAATGAGATTCCACAGTAGGCTACACCTTTACAGTCCCAGAACTGACTAAAAGATATAGAGAATACAAGAACTACTGTGCTTGTGGTCAGCATCCGGTGCCATGGAGGTAGATGCCAATTTTAAAGACTCTTCCATCAAGGTTCCTATTTTATGGAAATAAACATTAAGGTTCAGAGAGGCTGTGATTTGTACATGGCCTAAGAGTAAATATATTTGAAATTCGGGTCCTCACTCCATACCCAGGACTCTTCCCACTACAAGTCAAGAGCTATGAATCCTTTTCTTTTGTTTGGTCCTCATAAAAATGGATCTCCAATTGGGTGAAAATCTACTGAATCCCTAATGTGGACAGGACCCCATGATTCTCTGAGGAAGAGGTTGAGGGGAAAAGTCACAGGTGGGTAAGTCTAGGAAGAAAGGAAACAAGCATTTATTAAGCACCTCTGTATATAAAAAATATCTCCTTTGATCCTCAGAACAACCTGTGAGGTAGGTGCTATTATCAGCCCCCGTTTACAGTTCAGAAAACTGAAGTGAAGTGGATTCTCCAGGTTCATGCAGCTGGTGAGGGTCTAAGGCTGGATTTGAACTTATGGGGTGCTTGGCTCTATCTCTGCACCGCCCAGCTGCCTCACAGGGGGAATAGAGGAAGGTTAAGAGTGAGACATTCACATACAGAGAAATAACTCTCACCAAAACCCCAGAATGTTTGAAGAGAATAATGTTAGAGTATGTTAGAGCAGAGGGAGATGATTAAGAGAGAAAATACATCTTTTACAGAGGGGGGACTGTGGGTGGCTAACGTTGTGTGTACTATTGATTTAGGTTGATTTTTTTTTTTTGTTCTCTTCTAAAGTTTTTGTTTCAGGGGGATGCCTTGGGGAGGGGGAGGTATGGAAAGAGGGAGGATATATCTGGAAATGAAGGTGATGTATTAACCAAGTATAGGGACAGGACTTGTGATTTTATGGGTATAGGGAACTTCCAAATGAGGAAATCCTTCTACCAATGCAGATTCGTGTCTTCTCTAGGATTTATAGTCTCATGAGAGTTACCTAGAACACTGGGAAATTAAGTGGCTTGTCAAAGTGCATATAACCAGTATGTGTCAGGAGCAGGACTTGAACCCAGGACTTCCTACTTATCAAGCTGGCTCTCTATCCACTGTGTGTGTGTGTGTGTATGTGTGTGTGTGTGTGTGTTGTGTGAATGCAGAGAGGAGAGACAGAGAGAGATACAAAGAGACAGGGAGGAAGAGAGAAGGAGGGGAGGAAGGGGGACAGAGAGAGGGAGAGTGAGGGGGAGGGTAAAGGAATAAGGGACAGGAGGGGGAGAGAGAGAGAGAGAGCACAGAGGAATGTAGCCTCTGGAGGTGGGAATCAGGGAAGCTTTCATGGGGAGAACAGCTTGTACAGAATACTGTGCTAGGCTCAAGAGATAGGAAATTTAGATAAACTTCTTTGCCCTCATAGAGTCTAGAAGGAAATTTGACACACGCACATAACTGTAATTCTTGAATTAAAGGTACAACAGAATTAATTTCCTCTAAATCATTAAGGGGAAGCAGTTAATTACCACCATTTTATGATCATTAAGAATAACCTCTTCCAATGTCTTCCTTCCCTCCTTCCACCAGAGATCTGTTTGTACAGCCTGTGTCAGACTTCAGTTAGTCAGTTAATTAATCAACAAACATTTTGGAGCCCCCTGATATAGGCCTATGCCCTGTCCAACTGGTCTTAGTTTGTTTCTTCTAAGCAGCACGACTGAGAAAGAGTTGATCGATTGATAAATGCTTGTTGCTAGAGCCAGACTTTGCCTTCTGGGAACTCCCAGTCTTGTGAGATAGAGAAGGAGCTCACCCAGGGCTTGCCTCCATGAAGCTCTTGGTCTGGGAAGGCAAACCCCACATACTGCAGAACTTTGAACAGTAACATCAGATAGTGGGTAATTGTCCAGGACACAAATGATCAGATAGAAGTGCTGTAGGAGGTCAGCTGAAAGAGAACTGGATGGAGGTTGGAGAGCCTCTCAGGGTCACTCATAGTCCCTGAAACTACAATAAAGGCTCAATCTGCATTGGTAGCAGTTGCTCAACCTGGAGTTCCATGCAGACATATAATCACAGGTCTGATAAAAAAGAAGGAGAAGGGGGAGGTAAGGGAAGGCTTCCTGGAGGAGGTAGGATTTAACCTCAGACCTTTTTGTGTGATCTCTTTAGGTCTGACACACTGTGATGCTTCTGACACTCAGAAGAGGAGCATTTGAGAAACTCCTGCCCCTGAGAACCTCCATTGCTGGTGCTGAGCTTGCCTTCCCTCCTTGTATTCATGCCTGGGAAAGGGAAGGAGTCAGGGTGAGGGATGGGAAAGGGGAGAAACTCCCAGCTTCCCACTTTCCCCTTTCCCTCCTCTAACGCTGCCTCCAAATGCCCAGGACACCCAAATCCTTTGTGGTTCCATTATCTGTTCATTATTTCATGCAGCCCTTTTGAGTGTCTCCTCACCGAGCTCTCTGACCCTTGACAGGTTATACTTCCAAAATGAGATTAGGGCTCTGCAACCTATTTGATATTTGTGTCTTCAATTCTAGTTGACATTTTTATGTTTTTTTCCTCCATCAGAGGCAATAATGTTCATGTGAGGACAAAAACTCACATCTGTTAGGAAGTGACATTTTTTTTCAAGCTGATCTGAAAGAAAAAAATTCAGTATTGCTGCTGTTTGTTAATCTGTTGCAGAACTGGCAAAGTTTGTCTGCTGTGTTTAATTTAAGGCTACCTTGGCATTTCCAAAGATTTTCAGTACACACAGACACACACAGACAGACACACACACCATCGGTAATCACACTAAAGTTCTTATTTTTTTTTAGTTCTTATTTTTTAAGAACGATATTTGCTAATGGCAGGTTTCTTAGTTGTTATCATATCTGTCATGGAATATTAAAAAAGTACCCATTCTGCATTGCATTTTATACCTAGAAAGTCTATTTGGATAGAACCAGCTTATTGGAGAGACAGCATGGTAAAATTAGTAAGAGTCACAGACTTGAAATCACAAGAACTGATTTTGGGTTCTGCCTTTCATCACTTACTTGTTGTGTGACATTGGGCAACTTCCCTTCCTTCCCTGTCTCTGAGTCTCAGTTTACCCATTTCAAAAATAAAATGAGTGAGTAAAATGGTCTCCAAGACTCTTTGGTTTTAACATTGTTTGAAAAATTTCAACAATTCTCTTTCTTCTCTGAGACTTAATTTCCTCATTCTATACGTGAAGAGATTGCACTTAGTGGTCTCTAAAGCCCCTTCCAGCTCTAAATCTGTGGTCCTATGAAAACTAAACTCATGATCTTCTCCTCTAAGCTTGTCCTTTCCCATTTCTTTTGTATTCTTCCCTCCCAGTCACCCAGCTTGAAACCTCAGAAACATCACTGATTCTTCTGTCTCTCTCATCCTTTATATTGAACTAGTTGCCAAATTATGTTAATTGTATTTCCACAGTGTTCCTGCTCCATTCAGAGGGCATCCTTGTACTAATCCCTCACCTCTTCTCACCAAGATTATTTTAACAGCCTCTTAATTGGTCTCCCCATTTCCATCATCTCCCTTCAATCCATCTATTACACTACTGCTTGAGTAATAACCCCATTTAAAAAATCTTGAACTTAATAAACATCAACTAAAATGATCATTTCCAAATACTCATTAGAACAAAGAGGTTGTGCATGAAAATGTGAATCTCTATAATGTACATCTTGATTGTTTTTTTAAAAGTATGTAATAAATTTAACATTACTTTTGAAGTTGTTTGTAATTCCTTCTTTCCTTTTTCTTCCACGTTTTTCAGAAACATTTCAATGACCTCCTTTTTCCTTTCCCCCTCTTTTTTTGGGTAACATCCCCTCTTATTCCTTCCCCTCCCCCATTGAGAAAACAGAAAAATAAAACTGTTATAAACATGTATAGTTAAACAAAACATTCCCTCATAGGTCATCTCCAAAAAAATGTGTCCTTGTGCAATCTGATTCCATCACTTTTCTATCAAGAGGTGGTTATTATGTTTTATCTTGAGTCCCTTAGAATTGTGGTGATCATTGCGTTGATCAGAGTTCCTGTCTTTCAAAGGTGTTTGTCACTGCAATATTGTTATTGCATAAATTGTTGTCCTGGTTCTGCTCACTTCACTATGCATCAGTTCATATAAGTCTTCCCAGATTTCTCTGAATTGTTCCCTTCATCTTCTCAATCAATAGTATTCTATCTTGTTCTGAACACAACTTGTTCAGACATTCCCCCATTGATAGACACCCTCTCAGTTTCCAATTCTTTGCCACCACAAAAAGAAGTGCCATAAATATTTTTGTACTGACAAATCCTTTTCCTCTTGCTCTCTATTTTGGGATATAGTCCTGGGGTATGCACATTTTAATAGCTTTTTGAGAATAGTTCTAAACTACCTTTCAAAAAGAAGGGGTGGATCAGATCACAGCTCCACCATTTTCCAGATAATCTACCAATGAATTGCTGTGACATTATTGGTCCTTTCCTTAAAAAACAGAAAACCAAACCTTCAGTGACTCCTCAATGCCTACTGAAAACAGCACAATAACACACCTCCCAGGTATTCGGGTCCCTCCATGATTTGGCTTGAACCTAAGTCATCAGTTTATTTTTTTTAACCACCCCTCCCCCCTCCCATTCAAGTCAAGGCAAGCTAGCTAGCTAGGTGTCCTAATAGAGAAAAGGCTGTTCTTGGGTCTAGAAATCCTGCATTTGAATCTTGCCTCAGTCATTTAGTAAATGTGTGATCCTTGGAAAATAATGTATTTTTTTGTTGACGTCAGTTTCCCCACCCATAAAGTGAAGTCATTGTGAGGATTAAGTGAAATAATAAGCGTAAAGTGCTTTCCAAATCTTAAAACATTATTTATATACATTTTTATTGTTCCTATTGACTACCATCTTCACTTGGCCTGCCTTTGCTCACACCATCCTCCTCCCTGGTATGGGCGTCCTTCCCGTTCTTCATGACCCAGTTTGACCTTTACAACTTCCTCTTTTTCAGGTGAAAGTGATCTCTTCCTTCCCTAGTTTCCCATAGTCTGGCCGTCTCACTTGTCTCCCTCTCCCTTGTAATTGTGTAATCTGTGTAATTGTCCTTCCTTACAGTCAAGAGAACGTAAGCACCCTGAGAGCAGGGTCTGTGTCATTTCCATAGGGCCTTGAATGCAGTAGGCATTTAGTAAACAGTTTTTGAGTTGCATTCAACTAGGAAGACAGGCTGCTCTAGATGAGTTGCGTTGCGGTTTATCTGTGGCAAGGCTGACCTTTCTTCCTCTCCTGCCTCTCAGTCAGTCACTCTCTTCCCTCTCCCTAGCCTTTTCTCATTTAGATCATACTCTCCTACAGTACTGTGGCAGTTTTCAATGGCATGGAGAGACAGTGGTTTAGAGTTGGAGCCCTGATTGTAGTGCTTATGCTATCACAGTGGACAACACACCGAGTCTCTGAACCTCAGTTCTGTCAATTATAAAGTGGGGCGGCAATCCCACCAACATCACAGGCTCTTCTGGAAGAAAGTATTTTGTTGATCATAATGCACAAACATAGGGAGAGAGGCATTTTGAGTCATCCTGATCTACATCTGGCCACCAGACCCATATGGCTCTGGAGGAGAAAGTGAGGCTGGTGACTTTCACTTAAATTCAATTCACTTTCATGTCAAGGCACCGCCTCCCTGATGTGATGGCCATCTTTTCGAATGAAGGACAAACGACAACATTATAAACATGTGAATATCCTTTGAATTATTCCTCATTTGGAAACAGGGTACCCTTCACTCTATTTTCAAGAGAGCTGTTTCTCCAGCCTCTCCTTAATGCTCCATGGACTTCTTTAAGAACAACTTTCAGTGTTGTCCAGCCCTGACAGTCAGAAAATTCTACTCATCTTCCACCCTAGGGTCATCTTACTGCAATTAACCATATGCGTTCTTAGCCCTCTGTCTTCACTTGGATGGTTAGACAGTTCTTCAGAATACGCTGGGCTCAGGGCCATGTGGGTCATTAGAAGGGATGAGAGAAGTGAATGAAGACATGCAGTTTAGCTGGAGCGGTCTGGAATACATTAAATACAAATAGGTGAAGTACCTTGATGCTTTGGGTCAATTTGACAAGTATTTATTAAGCCAGACAGTGTGGAGTAGTTGATAAACATGTATTTGTTTTGCACATGGGGCAGAGGTTACTGATTAGGTATGAACACACAGGCTGATTAGATCTTTTTTTCTTTTTTTTTTTTTTTTTGGAGGGGGAAAGGCAAGGTAATTGGGGTTAAGTGACTTGCCCAAGGTCACACAGTGTGATCAAGTGTCTGATGTCAGATTTGAACTCAGGTCCTCCTGACTCATGCTCTATTCACTGAGACACCTAGCTGCCCCTCTGATTGATTAGATCTTACAGAATGATGAGATTTCCCAATAATGAGGTTCCTGGGAGTATAATGGAGAACTCAAAAGGAGAGATGGGAAATGAAAGTGGTTGCGATAAAAAGTTGATTGCAGAGTCAGTAAAACCTAGGTTGTGGTCTTTCAGCTGACACATACTGGCTGTGTGGGCTAGCTGTTCATCTCTCAATGTTCCCAACAATGCTCTAAGATTATAAATTACATAATAGGTATCAACCTACATTGATAGAGTTCCCTCACCAAAAGTTCCCTATACCAGTGAAATCACAGATCCAGTAACCATCCCCCACACTCCCCCAAAAAAGTGTTCAGTGCTGTGGATAAAAGATAAAACTAAACCAACCCTGCCCTTCCATTATATTTTAAAGGAGATGTTGCAATCTGCATTGGTGTGGACCACCACCAGTTCAGTTCTCTGGCATACATGTGGCATGTTTCTCTCCCTAAAGGAGGAAGGAATTTCAAGTAGGTCCTGACCTTACCACTGTCAGTCTTTCCTTCTACACCTGAGTGATGTTAATTTCATATAAGGAGAGCTAAGAAGGGGATCTTCTGGGAAGATAAGGCAGGTGCTCTTCTTTTGAGTACTGAGGGAATGGAGACATAAAGATTTCCTAACAGATAAGGCATGATGTCTCCTGCCTTCTGCAGTACCGTCAAGGTCATTGCCTTGACAAGCATGGTCTAACTCTATACTTTGAGTCATGTTTAAGAAGACTATGAAGGATGAGGAAATTGGTGCAGTTTGAAAAAAAAAATCTTGTTTCTTTTTATTTTTTGTTTGCTTTTACATCATTTTTATATATGAACATTTCCCCCTAAATAGGGGGGAAATAGCATGGAGGGAAATATACAGTTAATAACAATAACTGTGAAAAATTTCTCTAGCAAGTTTCTTTAATAAAGACCTCATTTCTCAAATATATAGAGAATTTACAAGAATGCATGTCATTCCCCAAGATAAATGGTCAAAGGATATGAACAGGTAGTTTTCAGATGATGAAATCAAGGCTATCTATAGTCATATGAAAAAATGCTCTAAATCACTATTGATTAGGGAAATACAAATTAAAACAACTCTGAAGTACCACCTCACACCTATCAGATTGGCTAATATGACAGAAAAGGAAAAATGCTAGAGGGGATATGGAAAATTGGGACACTAAAGCACTATTGGTCGAATTATGAACCATTGTGGAGAGCAATTTGGATCAATGTCCAGAGTTATAAAATTTTGCGTACCTTTTACCCTAGCAATACTACTACTAGGTCTATATCCCAAAGAGATTTTTTAAAAAGGAAAGGGACCTATACGTACAAAAATATTTATAGCAGCTCTTTTATTGGTGGCAAAGAATTGGAAATTGTAGGGGATACCCATTAGTTGAAGAATGTCTGAACAAATTGTAATAAATGATTGTGATGGAATACTACTGTGCTATAGGAAACAATGATCAGGATGCTCTCAGAAAAACCTAGAAAGACTTACATCAACTGATGCAGAGTTAAGTGAGTAGAACCAGGAGAACATTGTACATGGTAACAGTGATATTGCACAGTGATAAATTGTGAATGACAGTTATTTTCAGCAAGACAATTCCAAAAGACTTGTGATGAAAAATGCTATCTACCTCCAGAGAAAGAAGTGATAGAGTATGAATGCAGGTTAAAGCATACTTTAAAAAACTCTATTCACTTTTCTTTTTTTTTTGGTCTGTATTTTCTTTCACAACATGACTAATAGAGAAATATGTTTTGCATGACTGCACATATATAACCTATATCAAATTGCATGTTGTCTGAGGGAGGGAGAAAGGGAAGGAGAAAGGGAGAGAATCTGGAATTCAGTTTGAAAAAATAAATGATAAAAATGTTTTTCTATGTAATTGGAAACAATAAAATATTTAAAATTTTTTAAATCCTCATGAATAAGTTTTTGGTTTTTTAAAGCAAAGTTTACATTTTGTACACTTCCTAGATAATCCAGGAATTAACATTTTTCCAAAGGGATATTTCCCTAATGGGCCTGAGGAGCCTGCTGATGTCAACAATCATCTCTGCCTGTCTGAACCCAGGGCACACACAGGCCTGTTGTCTCCACATATGCTCCAGTGGGATGACTCTGATTCCTGCAGCAAAATTAAAAATTGACAATATACAATAGTTAGAGTATTCAAAAGAGAATTCACAAATATTGTTATCTCCATTTTATCAATGAGGAAATTCTTAGATTCCTAACACTTAGAATTCCAGGGGTGGAAAGGTCTTTAGAATCACAAAAAACTGAATGTCAGAGCTGAAAGAGTCTTTGAACCACAGAGCATACAATGTTAGAACTTGCAGGTACCTTGGAATAACAGAGATAGAGGGCACCTTAGAATTTTGGAACATGGAATACCAGCACTGGGAGGGTCCTCAGAAGTACGGAATCAGAACTGAGACTTAGACCCAGATCTCCTGGCTTTTAGTCTGGTCTCATAATATCACAGAATCTCAGAGAAAGGTCATGTAGTCCTACCAATATTAGAACAGGAATAAAGCTCTAAAACACCTGATAGATGATCTTAAGGAAGACAATTCTGACATCTTTTGTTCTGGAGAGTAGAAGGGTGTAATGGCAAGCAAAAGAGTACTTAGCTCCTTGTTTCAGTTATTCAAGTGTCTTTGAGCCTTGATTGTGATTATATCAAGTCTTTGTTAGAAATAGAACCTGTGAAACCCAGAGTGGGAGGAACTTGCCAAAAGACCATATAAAAGCAGGAGCACAAGCTGGGACCAAGCAGAACTGGGGGGAAGGATACCTGTGGTGCCAGCACTCTGTCTGTCTCTTCTGTGTTGATTTCACAGGCAGAAAGCGAATTGATGATAGTGCCAGCAGTGTGTGTGAATATTGTTATAACTCTGCTAAACTTGATGTGTGGAGCCAGGAGCTGCCTACCTGTGAATCCAGGTAACAGTTTGGTGAATTTAGGCATGAGCTGGGAGCATGGAAGAGGAACCATGGAGTTTGGGAGTCAGCCCCAAGGGAGTCAGTCAAGATGAAAGGACCACTACTTGGATACTTAGTGTTGACTGACAAGATTAATACTGTGACCTAGGGGTGGGAGACCTTTGTACTTTGTACTCCTTAAGGATGATTGAGTTAAGGATGATTGGAAGCCAGTCTCCAACCAAGATGAAAGAAGATTTTAGATGGGTACTTTATATTGATTGATTCAGATTGTGACAATGATATCTTTGTTTAAGAATATGTGGCCACTTTAGTAATAAGTTGTTATGTTATATTGCTGTGAATGTTGTACTTTGGTTCCTATGAATGTTTTGCTTTAGTTTATTGCTGAATAAATAGAGAGTTCACTATACTATGTGATCAGAACCTTAAAGCTATTCACAGCAGCAGTCCTCAGGGGAGCTACTTGTGCTTGACTTTACAAAGGAGAAAGATTAGAGGCAGGGAGACCAGTTAGAAGGCTTTTACAGTGGTCTTGGGTGAGATAATGAGTCTGGTAACTGTGAGGACAGGTAGGAAGAGAAGGGATTAAGCATTTATATAGATAGCACCTACTAAGTGCCAGGCATTCTGCTAAACACTGGGAATACAAATAGGAAAAAGAAGGACTGTTTCTGGCCCATAGACCTTACAGTCTAATGGTGTAAGACAATGAAAAAAGGAAGCTGACAAGTGGGAAGGGCACTGGCGGGAGGAAGAGAAGGTACCTGGTATAGGGGCATGAAGAGATGACTGTCCTGGACTCCCTTCGTAAATGGGGGAGAGGAGCAGGGAATAAACATCATTTATATAGCTACCTACTATGTGCCAGGTGCTGTGCTAAGAAGCACTTTTTACAGATATCTCATTTGATCCTTACACCAACCCAGCAAGGTAAATGCTATTATGACCACCATTTTACAGTCGAGGAAACTGAGGTAGAGGTCAATTACTAGCTCAGGGTCACACAGCTAGTAAATATATGAAGCTGGATTTGAACTCAGGTCTTCATGACTCCAGGAGTAGTGCTCTCTCTTCACTGCACCACCAGCTGCCTCTGATGCGAAAGGGGTAGATGTGAGAGACATTGGGGAGATCCCATTCATCCTCATACAATTCAGCAAGCATTTGTTGGTGTCTAATAAGTGCTTTTGGAGCTGTAGCATCAAGCTCAAATAAAAATGGAGGTCACTAACCTAAACATAAGAATCTCTACAGACTGCATATTGAATAAGTAAACCAGCTCTGTTCTAGGGGATAGTTATAATGAATAGGGAACCAGATTCAGAACCAAGAAGATCTGGATTCAAGTCCTGTCATTGGCATGTACTATGTGACCTTGGGCAAGTCACTTAACCTCCTAGCACTCCAGACTGTAAGTTGTAGAGAAGGTGCCAGCCTTTATTGATAGAGGGAGTCTTCTCATCTGGTAGTTCTCTCCACCAATGAAATCAAAAGTCCAGTTCTTTTCACTATCTAACTATGTGTGAGGCCCTTGAGAAACAAACATAGAAAGAAAAACAAAAAGAATGTGCCTCCCTTCAAGGAGCTTACATTCTTCTGCAGAGAACTTGGTAACAACAACATAAGGTCAGGGGTCATAAGAGCAGCCAAAGAATATTTTTGGAGTTTTATTCAACAATCAGCAAATACTTATACCAAGCACCTACCATTTGAGTCTTCATAAGAGCTCAAGGTTGGAGCAGTGTAGAGCTGCAGATGGGGTGGCGAGGTGGCACAGTACACAGAGGGCCAGTCTTGAAGTCAAGAAAACTCATTTTCATGAGTTCAAATCTGGCCTCAGATACTTACTAGCTGTGTGACCCTGGTCAAGTCACTTCACCCTGTTTGCCTCAGTTTCCTCATCTGTAAAATGAGCTGGAGAAGGAAATGGCACAACCACTCCAGTATCTTTGCCAAGCAAACCCCAAATGGGGTCACAAAGAGTCAGACACAATTGAAAACAACTGAATAACAACAACCAAAGACCTGGAGAGAACAGACGTGGGCCAGAATGGCAGGAGCCGTATTTTTCAGCCCAGATGAGTGTGTGCAATCCCTGGGGCTGCCCAGCTTCCCCTGCTCTGTCACCTAGATTTCTTCTATGCCCTGTTTTGGAGGTGTTGGTTGGCAGAGGGAACAAATCTTTGTGTGCAAAGCAACAATATGGCATTCTAGATTCTTCCTCCAGATACCATTCTGGGCCTTGCACAATGAAGAATCCAGAGAACAAGGCATCCCTGGCACCTTCTGCCTTTTCCTGTTGAAAGCAGCCCCATGCCTCCTGGCTTCTGACCCTTTCCTTTAGAGCCACAGGAAAGAACATCAATGGGGGACCGGGACCCACGAGGAAGAAAGGTGCTCGGGGATGAGGGTTTCATAAGATTCATAGCAGAACAGAGCAGTGGAAGGAGCCAAGTGGGAGTTAAGACCTCGGTTTTGGTCTCATCTCTTCTGCTGGCTCATGGTGTGACAAATCACTTTATTTCGGCCTCACTTTCCCTGTCTACGAAATGGGAGTGTTGTATTACATGCTCTCTAAGGTCTCTGTCAGCTCTGAAATTTGAATCCTCTGTGATTTAAGGTTCCTTCCAGTTTTGGTGTTTTGTGGTCAAGTTTATATACTTTGATTTATGAGTCCTTCCTCTGCCCTATGATTAAGAAATTCCTAACCCCATTGAATTTGTTCATAGGGACATAGATCGCTCCTGAAGATTGCCCAGCCTTCCTGGAAGCAGCTAGGTGGTACAATGGTTAGAACACTGGGCCTGGAGTCAGGAAGATCTGAGATCAAATATGGTCTCTTACTAGTATATGCCTCAGTTACCTCAACTGTAAAGTGGGGCTCAGAAGACCACCCACCACCCAGGGCTGTTGTGAGGGGCACATGAGATAATATTTGTAAAGTACTTCCAGTAGTGCCTGACATACAGGAGGTACTTAATAAATGCTTATTTCCTTCATTCCACTGGTGGATCATGTTGGCACACTTTGGTCCTCAATATAGAAGTTCTCTATATAGAAAAATAGAGATACCAGCTGCTGCTATTGAGGTTTAGGTTTAGAGGTGCTCAAGACCCCAAAATACTAACAAACACATCAGACCCTGCTGAATGAACTCAAACCTTCTCTCAGTCAAAGTAAAACAAAGTTCATTAAAGATTCACCATATTGGGTAGACTCTTAAGGAGCCTAAGCCTTTGTGATGCTTGCAAGCAGGCCAGATTGAATCTCAGAGTCTGAGCACCTTCATGAAGGCAAGATGGATCTGACATACAGAAAGACTGTAGGAGGGATCTAGGGGTGGTCTAGTAGTCTGGGTTGATGGGAGGAGGGGTCCAGGGAGAATCTTGAGGAGGAGTCTAGGGAGGATCTCCATGGAACTGAGGTCAGATTCCAGGAACTGAGAGTAGGGAATTTTGATTGGATCAAGGGTGGGAAACAGACAGTGGAGGGCTAGGCTAGATCAAGGGTAACAGATTCAATCAAAGTGATGATGGAAGACTTTTGGCCTCTGGGGAACACCAGATCAAGTGGGAAGATTCATGGGGATTCCCAGAGCCTATACCCCATCACTGCCATGTGGACCAATTTCTTCAGTGAGGTCAAAGAGTACTTTCACTTCCCTTGGTTGCCAGGATCATAGGGCCCATGTCAGGACCAGGGTATGATGGAAAAAGTGTTGACTGAGGACCTGAATTCAGAACTTGAGTCTGCTTCGAATTGGGGAAGTTGCTTCAGCTCCTTCTGTGAGTCTGTGTCCTACCCTGTAAAACAAGGGCTTAAATTAGATCATTTCTAAGGTCCCTTTAAACCCTATGATCCTTTAAGATTCCTCAAGCTATGAATTGGATTTGCTGGAAAGGTCTTTGGTGAATGGAACATCCTTTCTGTCCCTACACCTGGGCCACAATGGTATTTGATGTCTTGCTTCAGTCTGTGTGTTTGCTGGGTTTGGGGTGTAAAGGACCAGAGAAAGAGCTCTTTGGTTTACACTGGGCAGTGACAGAGGCCAAGGTGGAAGCAAGGCCTGTCAGCCTCCTGCCCTGACTTTCTTTCCTAATGTTATAGAGGAAGAAAACAGCCTCAGAGATGTAAATGTACATGGTCACATAGTGCCAAGGCTGGCATCAGAACCCAAGTCTACTGACTCCAAATACAATGTTCTTTCCTTCTTATCAGCACCTACATACTCTCATACACCAGTGCACATATACATATACTCACATGTATGTATACATGCTCATGTCCACATAGGGACGCAAACATGTATGTGCCCATACATTTGCATATATACACACAAATGCATACAAAAGCATGCATATAAGTTTACTCATGCAGACCCACTTTGTGCATAAGCATCTGAGTGTACACACACACACACACACACACACACACACATACACACACACACTCCACTAAAGGCCAGCAGGATTTTGTCCACATGGTAGAGCTCAAGTTCTCCTTGCCCAAAGATTCTGCTTCATACTAGCTTGTTTCCCTACCTGAAATTCTACCATTAAAGCCTCATCCTCAGGGCTAAGCACTGCCCTGTGTGGTTTCTTCCATTAAAATGTGACCATCCCCTCCTCTAGGAGGTAGCTGCTCTAGTCTTCCCCAGCACCTCCCTGTGAATGAGGTTGTTAGGACATTTCCCTCTGGGACAGCCCCAGGCCCTGACTGTGAGGGTGGTGCTGGACTTCTCTCAAGTGGGCCAAAGGACATAGAAGGGAGAGGAGTCCCATAGTTTTGACTCACCTCAGAATTTCACCCAGGGCCAGCCCCAAACCCTTCTTCAGAGCATTCAGACCCCTTGGGACGCTGAGTCCCAGGGGCAAACGAAGTCAGAAGCCAAGGAACCAGCAAACTAGCCCTTGGCAGAGATATCAGTATACCAGTGACTGTGGCACACAGGTCTAGACACTTCCCAGATTCCCTTCCTCCTGTCCTTCACCCATGCCCAGAATGGGCACCTTCTTGGCCCCTCTTCTCACTTCCCTCCTTTCCCCCACACTTCAGGAAAGTACCAGAATTCCTAGAATCCAACCTAAAGTGGACAAGGACTTTCAAACACGGGATGTCAGAGCTGAAAGAATCAGAACACAGACTGTCAGAGTCTATTGAATGTTAGAACTGGAAAGGATGGTAGAGAGAACCTAGTGACTGACTGACTGACTCGTTGGGAAACTGTGGTGTGGTGGACAGAGGAGCTTGTCAGATTCTCAGAGCAAGCCAGTGGCAGAGCTGGGGCTGATTCTCAAGTCTCGTTTGAAAAAAAAAGAAAAGGAGAGAAGAAGAAAGAAGAAGGAAAGAAAGGAAGGAAGGAAGAAAGACAAAAAGAAAAAAGACTTGAAGGAATTAATTGGCTGGGAAGGAGGCTAACCTGTGTCCTTCTGGCCTGGACTCTTGATTGTAGGTCCAGGATACCCTGATCACTTCTAGCTGCCTGTTATCATCTCTGCTTCACCCCAATAGTTTCATTCCTCTAGCTTAATGCTGGAGAAGCGCCTTGTTTACTTCTCACTTGGACTAACCGTCGGTTCTAACTCATCTCTACCAATCTCTCCTTTTCAAACCATTTTCTCTGCTTCTGCCAGAACAATCTTCCTAATGCAGATGTCTCTCCATCACTCCCTTTTTGAAAACAAAACAAAGCTTTCAGTGGCTCCCCATGGCCTACAAGATAAGGTCCCAAGTTCCCAGTCTGATATTCAAGGCTCTTGATGATTTTTCTCCAGTCTGTCCTTTCAGACTTACTTTACTCTATGGCATTGTCAGGCCAAACTGTAGTACCTTATGCCCTCATCTCATCCTACCCTATCCTTCCTCTCTTCACTTGTGTTAACTGTCTCCCATACCTCCTTTTCTCTCCCTATAGAAACTCTAGTAGACTCACCATGAAGCTTCCTGACCCTATTCCTATTCTCCAGGGTCAAGAGAAGACAGCTCAGGGTTGGTTAGAATAGTTAGGGAAGGCACCTTGGAGGGGTTGGGGTGTATAGAAAAGGGACAGCAGGTTTCTGTTTCTGGCTGCCGGATCTCAGCTTGACCTTTGTGGATAATGACCTTCTTCACCTTGGATTTTATTTTGCATCTCTAATTCATGTAGCTACATTATTTTGGATTAATAGTTATCTGACTAGTGCTTCTGAAATCTTAAAAGAACCCTCAGCAGATTGGGGTGGGGGAAGCCAAGGGCTTTAAGCCTTCTGTGGAGGCTTCTGGGTAGATAGTTCTCATCATTGCTACAGTCTTTGGCACTGGGATCAATACCGGTTCCCCTCAGATACTCTCACCTCCTTTGGCTGCTGTGTGTGATGTTAGCCTCCCCTAGTTCCTTTCCTTCTTGCCTGATAGCTCCTTCTTGGCTTCTTTGAAGGGTTCATCACTATCCTCCCACCTTCCACCC
Source organism: Pseudochirops corinnae (assembly GCA_028646515.1). Classification (NCBI taxonomy): domain Eukaryota; kingdom Metazoa; phylum Chordata; class Mammalia; order Diprotodontia; family Pseudocheiridae; genus Pseudochirops; species Pseudochirops corinnae. Next base: position 314,138,341 of record CM053585.1, on the reverse strand, counting down.
TGGAGTGTCCCCCAAGGCTCTGTCCTTGGCTCTCTTCTCTCCTCTCTTCTCTGTGAGCTCATCTCAGCCATAGGTTCAGGTATTAACCTTTATACAAATGACTCCCAAAACTTTACAGCCAGCTCTATTCTCTTACCTGTATTCTAGCCCCATGTCTCCAGCTACCAGCTGGGTATCACCAGCTTGGCTATCATGCTGACACCTCATGCTTAACGTGTAGCAACCTGAACTCATTCTCTTCTTCCCAAAACTTGTCCTCCCTTTCCAACTTCCATATGTCTGTTGACTGCATTTCTATCCTCCTGAGGTTGAAACCTGACTCTCCTCTCTTCCTCATCCTTCAGATTCAGTCTATTGCCAAGTCCTGCCCACTCCACCTCCCTCAAATCTCTTCCATTCCTCCCTTGTCTTCACTCACATGGCCATCACTCTAGTTCAGTCCTTCATTACAACTCACTTGAACAATAATAATAGCTTCCTAATTGGCCTCCCTTGACTTCAATCCCTCCCCTCTTCAATCCAGGCTTCACACAGCTGCCAAAATAATCTTCCTATGGAACAGGTCTGACCATGTTACCCCCCTGATCAGAAACCTTTAGAAACTCAGATCTTACTCTAGGATAAAATATCAGCTCCTTCATGCCTTTGAAAGCACTCTGTCATCTGGCTCCAGCCAACCTTTCTGGTTTTGTTTTACTTTTCGACCCTCCAACACCCACTTTCCAGCCATATTGAACCACTAACTGCTCCCTGAACCTTTCCGAAGATCTTGGGGTCATAGCTCCAGAGCTGGAAGCTCGTCTGCCCAAGCTGCCTCCTTTTACAAGGGGAGGAAATCAAAACACAGAGGGGGTGAATGACTTGCCCAATGTTGCTCAGGCAGTGAGTGGCACAGCTGTGCCATCTTCCATCTCCAGGAATTTTGTAGATCATCCCTCATGCCTGAAATGCAGCCCTCCTCAGAATCCCCATTATTCAAAGCTCAGCCGAGGCATCACCTCCTTCATGAAAACTTCCTTCATGTCCTTCCTGCCCTAACCCTCCCCAGAAAGTGTTTCTCTTCCCCAGATTTTCATAGATCACTTTGGCTGATATTCTCCTTTACCCTGTTACCCTCAAACTTATATTATACTTACATGTGAACATATCTTCTCTAGAATCCTCTCCACTCCTGGAAAGCAGGGAATGGGAGCTAGGTGGTACAGTGGATAGAGCACCAGGCCTGGAGTCAGAAGGACCTGAGTTCAAATGTGACCTCAGACACTTACTAGCTGTGTGACCCTGAGCAAGTCACTTAACCCTGTTTGCCTCAGTTCTTCATTTGTAAAATGAACTGGACAAGGAAATGGCAAACTGATCCAGTATCTGTGCCAAGAAAACTTCAAATGGGGCCCCAAAGAGTCAACAACAGGTATTTAATGCTGGTGATTGACAAACACATGTGAGAGGCTTTGTATTTCTGGAATCTTCAGCATGAAATAATGCAGTTTCTCACTACTAAAATTCAGGTGTAATATAAAGAGTTTTTACACAAGATTCTGCCACTTACTATCTGTTTACTTAGAAGTAATCACTTAGAAGCCTCTCTGGGCTTGTTTTCTCACTCGTAAAATGGAGAGGTTGGACTGGATAGCCTCTGGGAGTCCTTTCAGTTCTAAAATTATGATCTCGGGATTCCCAGTTCCATGAAACTCTGCATGGAGTAGGCCCTCCCAAGATGTTTGTTGGACTGAGTGAACTGTGCCTTCTGCAAACTCTCCCCCCTCCCCCCCCCAGCTCTGAGTACACTGCTATGCACACAGGAGACACAATGTTTGGTGGTTTGACTTCAATAGAAGGCCTTCTGAGTAATACAAAGGGGGCTTGGACAGGGAATTGTGAGCCTGATGCTGAGGCCCTGTTTAAGCCTCCCTTCCCTGGGCTTGCCCTCCTGTCTTACCCAAGAAGAGAAGGTGGTGAGGCTCTGATTTCCCAGGGCAGATCCTGAGAAGGAACAAGGGAACCAGGTGGCAGCAATGATCTGGGGCAAAAGGATGAACCCCGCCCAACAGCTCCTTCGGCCACCTTCCCCTTCACCGAGACCTGACTGGAGCTGTCGGAGGTGTGGTAGGAGGGAGGGACTCCTGGAGGAACCCGAGGTAGACAGAAGGACTGCCTGGGCGGGCGAGGGGGTGGGGGTGGGGGGAATGGGGCCAGAGCCAAAGGGGGCAGACGCTCTCTGCACTGACGTCTCTGGGCCCCCAAGGAGGGTTAAACCAAACCAAACACAAAGCAGCCACCCCGACCCGCCCCGTGGATGGCGGAGGCGCCCTGAAAAACTGGTCCTGTCGGGCTGCTAGGCCGCATTCCTGACTGGCTCGGGAGGCTGGGCGGGCGGGTACCGGCGAGTATATAAGAGGCCCTGAGCTGGTTGAGGCTCTGAGCGCCCACGGCGCCCTGGGGTAGCCACTATCCCTGCGGCTTGGACCTGGCCAGGAAGCTGCCCAGAGAGACTCCGAAGACTGAGGTTCCGACCTCCCAGCACCCCTGCCCTATCTTCTCCTCTCGGGACGGCCCAGAATGGGGCTTCATCTCCAAGCTGCAAGGGGCCGGGGGCCGGGAGGCAGCGTAGCTACGAGTGAGAGGCGGGAGCCAGCATCTAGGGGACCAGGAACTGGGCTGTTGTTACTCAGGAGGCGCACGGCTGAGGCAGAGTTTTCAGAGGTTACTTCGGGGTGAAATATGGAGGGGGAAGATTCCAGGCACTGTGCAGGCTCGCAGTGGGAGACGGACTTTGCATGGGGTACCACGAGTGGGGAAGGGCTAGTTGCGCAGGAGGACGACTTTGCGCAGGTAGCTCAATGGCTCATTTAGCTTTAGATTTATGCCGGGTTGGGAGAGGGCAGGTTGTGGAGCAAGCGCAGCCCCAGATTGCAGGGGTTGCGCTGAGAGCGCAGCGTGGATTCCGGAGTTGGCGCAGGGGGTGGAAGAGAGAAAGGCAGACTTTGGGGCTGTTCCAGAGGTGCGCAGGCGTTGCTGCCGGTTAGGTTGCTCTGCCGGACCGAGTGGAGGGGCCGGTTCCAGCTTTGTGTCAGGAGCTCCCTACCACTGGGAAGGGGACCGGGGAAAGTCCAGGGATGGTATAGGGCGCACCTGCAGAAGAATCATAGGACTCTAGCTAGAAATGAGTTTAGACAACGTCTGGTCCCTCAGACTTGGAAGTTGGGCAGGTGAGCTTGCCTTGCACCGAGGGGCTCGTCTCTGTCCAGAGTAGGGGCTCTTCGGGGAGGTCGAGGTGGGTGGCACGGCGTGTGGGGGGCTGTAAAATGGTCTCAGTCGTTGCACAGAGGGGACGCTGGCCCTGACCCTGGTTCTCCTTCTTTTTAGGTCGGCGGGAGAACTGCAGCTGCCGTCGGAGAGGATAGACTTTTTGGCAGGGGCGGCATGGATTGAGTGCAATCTCCCACGGACCCTCAGCTTCCCTGGTGCAGTGGTTCTTAACAGTTCAACAGTTCTATTAAAAAATTGTGAAATGTTTAGGACCACTCGATCAGGGCAGGCCTCAGCAGCCGCAGCGGACCCGCCCTCTCCGCCCGCGCCCCGGGCCGCCGCGCCCAACTTCGGTCCCACCTGAGCCCAGCCCGGTTCCACCCAAGGCAAGCGGGCGCCGGCTCAGGCGAGAGCAGCGTTCTCACGGCCGCGTCGGGGCAACTGGGGTCGGACGTGGGGGCGGCCGGGGTGCGGGGGCGGGGGCGCGGCGCCTCGGGGAGAGGGAGGCGACAGCGAGGGAAGGAACTTGTTTCCCAAGGTGGGGGGCTGACCTGGGATGAGATCATATTCGTCGTTTCTCATTCACACACACACACCCTCTGTCTCTCTGTCTCTGTATCTCAATTTCTCAATCTCTCTCTTTCTCTCTTTCTCTCTCTCTCACACACACACACACACACACACACACACACACACACACACACACACACACACACACACACCCCTTACGCACACACTCACACGTTCATACACACAACTCCTTCCCTGTCTCCCACATGCACCCCAAATCTCTCAGACTTGTAGAATCTCAGAATTGGAAGGGACCTCCTACCTAGTCCCAGCCCGGAGGAGTCCTGGATTCAAATTCTAGCTCTGGCAAATTACTCGGAGTCTGAGTTTTGTCTTCGGAAAAATGAAGACACGAGGCCATCGTGGTGGTGTTGCTAGAGAGTTGGCCTCCATCTACAAGTCCTGCCTCAGCGGAATAGTGGCTCTTAACCAGCCAATTAAATTGTGGAGAAGGTTCCCCTCTGCCCCGGAGAGGGAGATAGGGACCACTATTCCGGTGAAATCATAGGTGTGGGCCAAAAAATGTGGATGATGCTACTCGAATTCCTTCTCTCTGGGCCCTTGTGAGCAAAGTGTCGTGTAAGTGTAAGGCTCTATAAAGAGCTTTATAAAGAGTTGACGATCTTGATATTATTTTCTGAAGATGGAAATTGGAAAGTGGCCTATCTAGATGCAAAAAAATTCAACTTTTTTTTTTTTTTACCTGGCCCCATAATGCTGAAAAATGGGTAGAAGTTGAGCGAAAGCAGATTTTGATTGGGAGAAATTTCCCAACAAAAGCCATACAAAAAAATAATACAATCAACTAGCCCAGGAAGAAAGGAATTTCTGGTTTACTGGAAATCCTCAACCAGGGGCTCACTGGCATCTTCCTGGAAATGTAGCCATGCAGTAGCTGAAAAGACTGGATTTGGAGTTAGGAGACCTAGATTGAAACATTAGTTCTAGGGGTTCCACCCCTGTGACCCTCACTATCTGGGCCTGAGTTTCCTTACCTTGTAAAATGAGAGGGTTACTTTGGATTAAGGTTTCCTTGATCTCTGTTCCTGTTATCCTAGGCAGAAGTTGTATTAGGTGATCTCCAGACTTGGAGATACCATGATTCTTGATTTGCCCCCATGTCAAATGTGGGATCAGTGGCAAAACCACCCACCAGAACCCAATTCACCTTGACTCACAATCCAAACCTGTTTCTATCACACCAAACAGCTGATCATATTGTTAAATTTCTTCCTTTTACTGTTAAGGGAACTGAGAACTGGGGAGGTTAAAGTAGTTTGTGTAAGATTATTGAGATAAGTGGCAGAGGAAGGTTTGAAGTCAGATTCCTCTGACTCCAAATCTAACCCTCTGCATCATTTTCCCCGTACAGGCTACTTAAGGCTAGAATTCTCCTAGCATCTTCTATGCATGTTTGATTATTGTCCAAGGCAAGAAAGGTTTGGATCTCCTTTACGCTATTCCCTTTAGGTGCTCACTTCAGCTGTGATTGGAGGGGCTGTCCCTGTGTGTTGAGGGTAGGTAACTTGAGGAGCAGAGAAGTTGGAGCTGGAGGTAGGTTTCCCGGCTTGATTGATACCTCTTAAGGACTTCACCACTCTAATAGCAGATTGCTGTTGGGTGGTGTGGGTAGCTCGGCGGCACAGTGGATAGAGCGCCGGAACTGGAGGCAGGAAGATTTCTTTCCCTGAATTCAGGTTCAGTCCCAGACATTTACTAGCTGTGTGATCCTGGGCAAGTCACTTAACCCTGCTTGTCTCAGTTTCCTCATCTGTAGAATGAGAAGGAAAAGGCAAACCACTCTGGTATCTTTGATTAGTCCTTCATCACTGAACAACAAGGACTTCACCCCAGTTTAAAAGCTCATTGCAGTCTGATTTGAAGGTCTTTTTCCCTTGTGGGGTTCATCCACAGGCAGGTCTTCACACATAGGAAGAAACCTGTGCTAAGAAGATTGGATTTGAAGTTAGGTAAACTGAGTTCAAATCCTGGCCCTGACATGTCATCTTAGCAATTATGTGGTTTTAGGAAAATCTCTTGACCCCTCTGAGGCAGGCTTCTCCTCTTTTAAGTGGCTCTAATAATACTTTTCCTTCTTATCTTACCGGCGAAATAGTTGGAAAAGGCTGGGCAAACCTTGAGGTGCTGCCATAATGAAAGCCAGGACTGGGGTCCCACAAGGTTCACCTTATACTTTTCCAAGCACGGTCTTCAATATCAGTCTTTCCTCCCCCTTTCAGTCCTGGCCTCCTCTCTACCTACCTGCAGAGGTGTGGTGGAGGCCATTCCTCCCTGGGGTGTGGCTCACTCTGCCATTTCTTCAACTTGGCTCTGTTGGGCAGAGACTTTGGGGAATGCCTTTTCCATTGAATATATCAATATCAGTACTGTTGTTATTCAGTCTTTTCAGTCGTGTCTCCCTCTTTGTGACCCCAGGCAAAGATCCTGGAGTGGTTTGCCATGTCCTTCTGCAGTCCATTTTACAGATGAGGAAACTGAGGCAAACAGAGTTAAGTGACTTGCTCAGGGTCACGCCGATAGTAAATGGCTGAGGCCAATTTTGAACTGAGGAAGATGAGTCTTTGCCACATTGAAGAAAGCAATAGATCTGATGTCACAAAATCTTATTTCAGTTCTGTAGCTGCCACTTGGCTAGCCGTTTGATTTAAGAGCGGGTCACAACTTCTCTAGCCTCAGTTTCCTCTCCTGTGAAATGTGGATAATATTTGTACCTTATAGTGTTGTGAATAAAGTATCTTGTAAAGTGCTTAACAAAGTTTCTGGCATGTATGTTTTTAATAAACGCTTCTTTCCTACCTTCCTTTCTTAGTAAATCTTAATTGTAGAAATGTGAAGGGTAATGGTCCTTATGGGTCAGATAGATGGTGCCATAGTGCACAAAGTGCTGGGCCTGGAGTCAGGAAGACTCATCTTCCTGAGTTAAAAAATGGCCTCAGACGCTTACCAGTTGTGTGACCCTGGGCAAGTCACTTAACCCTGTTTGCTTCAGTTCCTCATCTGTAAAATCAGCTGAAGAAAGAAATGGCAAAAGACTTCATTATCTTTTCCAAGAGAACCCCAAATGGGGTCATGACATGATTAAAAGTGACTGAACAATAACAAAAGTTGGTTCTTATCATTAAGCCCAATTCTCTCCATTATCGGACAGTTTGCTACTTTGCCTTGCTACCTACCCTTCCTGAAATTCTACCAATGAAATTGGGTTAGCAAATGTCTTTTAAAATACAATACCATCCACAGGGTCAATGGGGAGCTATTAATCATTTATGGTTATAGATTTAGAGCTAGAAGGGGCCTGAGAGATCATTTGGTTCGATGTCCTAATTTTGCAGATGAAGAAACAGGCCCATGGAATTGAAGTGACTTATCCAAGGTGGACAGGTCATAGGACCAGAATTTGAGCCCATATTCTTGAGTCCTAATTTAGAGCCCTTCCCACCAGATCACAATGCCCACTCTTGGGAGTTCCTTTCATCAGATTTCCTTCTGTCTAATACCCCTCCCCCCGCTCATTGAGAGAATGAGGATTGGCATGGTAGGGAAGATATGTAAAACACTGTATTCATTCTGACTCTGTTGTTTGGGTCTGAGTAGTATTGGAGGGATTCCTTCTGGGCAGTATAATGAGGATACTGGGGGGGGGGGGGTGAGAGAAGAGGAAAAATGGTGTCTGGAGGTGGTAAGACAGGGACCAAAGAAAGGAAGGTTGACAGAGTTTAGTTTTGAAATTTTGCCCAAATTTCTGGAATGGTCCTATGGAGTGTGGAGGAAGCATTGCAGGGTTTAGATTCAGAAACCTGAGTTTAATGCATGGCTTTGTCCTCCATGAGCTGCCTTAGTGACCTTTCATCAAATATCTTTTTGCCTAATATGCCAATGTTCAATATCCATGACTGGGACATCTGGACTTCAGCAGGGCAATGAAGTAAAGAAATATGCTTTTAGCAAGCTGAAACCAGCAGTGATGGGCAGGATAGATTGGGGGTAGGGAGATAACCAGACCATGTTTGTAAGAATGCAGACATGAGATGGATGGAGTCTAGATTATTAGGACAACAGCAGTGGAAATGACACTGGATCTTTGGACCTGACTTAGGGCAAGTCCCTTTGCTGTTCTATATTGGGTGGGGTGGGGGATTGTCCAGTAATAGCACTGTACTTGTAGTCAAATCTTGCCTCAGATACTTATAAATTGTGTGATCCTGGGCTTGTCATTTAACTTTTTAGGGGTAGTTATTTAATATTTTATTTTTGCCCAGTTACATGTGAGAATAACTTTTAACATTTGTTCTTAAAATTTTGTGTTCCGAATTCTCTCCCTTCCTCCCTCTCCACCCCCCCCCCCCACTGAAAAGGCAAGCAGTTCAATATAGGTCATACATGTGTAGTCATGCAAAACACTTCCATAATAGTCACGTTGTGAAAGAAATTATGGACAAAAAAAACTTCAAGAAAAATAAAGTTAAAAAACAGTCTGCTTCAATCTGTATTCAGACACCATCAGTTCTTCCTCTGGGGATGTATAGCATTTTCATCTAAAGTCCTTCAGGGTTGTCTTGGATCATTGTATTGCTGAGACTAGCTAAGCCATTCACAGCTGATCATCCTACAATAATGCTGTTATTTTGCATACAATACACTTCACTTTGCATCAGCCCATGTAAGTCCAGGTTTTTCTGAGAGCATCCTATTCAGCATTTCTTACAGTACAATAGTATTCCATCATAATCACATAGCACAACTTGGTCATCCATTCCCCAGCTGATGAACATTCCCTCAATTTCCAATTTTTTATCCCCAGAAAAGAGCTGCTATAAATATTTTTGTACACATTGGTCCTTTTCCTTTTTGTTTTTTATTTCTTTTGAAATATAGACCTAGCAGTGGTGTTGCTAGGTCAAAGAGTATGCCTGGTTTTATAGCCCTTTGGGCATAGTTCCAAATTTTCTACAGAATAGTGGAATCAGTTCACAACTCCACCAACAGTGCAGTATCTCATTTTTCCCAAGTCCTCTCCAACATTTGTCATTTACCTTTTCTGTCCTACTAGACAATCTAATGTGGTAGTACCTCCAATTTGTTTTAATTTGCATTTCTGAAATCAATAGTGAGTTAGAATACTTTTTCATATGGCTTATAGACCAGCAGTTCTCAACCTGTGGGTCGTGACCCCTTTAGGGGTCGAACAACTCTTTCACAGGGATCACAGGGGTTGCCTAAGACCATCAGAAAACACATATTTCCAATGGTCTTAGGAACCAAGACACCACTCCTCTATCTGTCTCCAGGGTCCTCCCACATGCAGATACATCCACATACGAGTATTAAAGGGTCGCAGCATTAGGAAGGTTGAGAACCACTGCTTTACAATATGAATCATATTGTACTTCTAAAGTGATATGATCCTGGGAGAGATGTAGTCACTGCTCTCCTGGTCTGCTCACTGGACTTTACTCATGAAGGAAGCTGCACATACTAGTACTCCTCTCTACCCTGAAACTGCAACCCAGAACTGTGTATGCACAACAGAGTTGCCAATAAGTGACAGTTGTACAGAGTGCCAACAAAGGGTTCCCTATCCCTCTTTATGATCAGTTGTCTGACCTCCTTACTGTCGCAAGGCTGAGCTCAAGCTTCTGCAACTGCTGTTACTGCTACTATAGCTGCCACTGGGGCCATGTGTGTGGGCTCCAGACAGGTTTCCATTCCAGTGTCATCAACTTTTGCTGATCTTTTAAGTGTTCTTAGGCTAGAAAAATGTCTCACCTTGACTTTTTGTTGTGTTGTAGTATCAGGGTAGTATAAATGATTTCAAGATGACTTGGAGCTTTAATGCAAGATTTCTATGGACTTTGATAATATAAACCTTCAGGTTGAGGAACCAGCCTCTGAGGTCCCTTTCAGTTGTGAATCTGAGTGTATGAGTCATACAGCTATTGTCCCATCTTTCTCTTTTTCTCTGTATTGAAGGCTGTCCTCCACATGTAACATGAGAGGTGTCATTGTATGGTTTAAAGGGAGGCAGAATAGACTCTTCTCCCCTTATCCTTCTCTGAGAGAGATTTTAATCTCTGCTAGGAAGTACTCTCCTCAGAGAGAGGGAGTACCAGTCTAGAATTATATCTGTTTTCTCCCTTGGAATATTGTTAATCTAGGAGATATAGTTTTCAGGTTCAAGTTAATTTCTGATCACTGTTTCATTAATGGAGTGTTGATAGCGGAGAAGGACCAAGCCTTATATCCTAGATTAATGTCCTACCCTTCCCACAAAATATTAGTTCCACAACGAACACATATAGCAAGTAGTATTTATGTAGGTCACAGCAAAGAAATCAGAGAAAGTATACATAGGGGGATATACCAGACAGTAAAAAGTGAAGGAACTCTCCAATTGTGAGTGAAATAATAGAGAGAGAGAGAGAGAGAGAGAGAGAGAGAGAGAGAGAGAGAGAGAGAGAGAGGGGGGGGAGAGAGAGAGAGAGAGAGAGAGAGAGAGAGAGAGAGAGAGAGATGGAGACAAACAGAGAGAGAGAAAGTCATAATTCTCATCCAAAGAGAAGTTACCAAAGACTCTAGTGTAGCAAAATGAGAATAAGGGCATGATGGTTTCTTCCCAAAGTCTTTTTCCTTAGCATCCTGAAGTGGATTTGGCCTCATCCATTTTCTCTTTTGAGGCTGGAAACCAGAAGCTCCTATAGTGCCTGTAGAGTCCAAAGGGACTCAAAGAAACCTGAAAAGATTATCAAGCTCAGAAAGACTGAAGATTTCCCTTACTCTTACCAACTCCACTATGCCCATCACACAAGCACAGGACATTGATGGCCACCAGTGATGAGATAGTTCCCATACCAGTGGGCTTTGGAAGTCAGGCTACAATTTCCATTATGAAATGCATTGAAAAAGTCACACACGTTGATGACTATATCTTCTTGCTGATCACTTTCTCATGGACTCCTTGCATCCTGGTTTCAATCCTCACTTCTCAATTAGAACTGTTCTCTCAGAAGTCCCCAGTGATCTCCCAATTACCAAGTATAACAGCCTGTTATTCAGTCCTAATTCTCCTAGGTGGTACAATAGATTGATTACTGAGCCTGGAGTCATGAAGACTCTTCTTCCTAAGTTCAAATCTGGTCTCAGACACTTAGTAGCTGTATGGGCAAGTCACTTAGCCCTATTTGCCTCAGTCTAATCACCTCTTTAAAAATGAACTGGTAGGGTGACTAGGTGGCACAGTGAATAGAGCACTGGCCCTGGAGTCAGGAGGACCTGAGTTCAAATCCAGTCTCAGACATTTAACACTTACTAGCCCTGTGACCTTGGGCAAGTCACTTAACCTCAATTTCCCTGCTTTCTCCCCTCCAAAAAGCAAAAAAAAAAAAAAAAAAAAAAAAAAAAAA